>CM042805.1:22224437-22824437 GCA_009982885.2 Hyles vespertilio | reverse complement strand
TCGAAGATAATTCGCCATAGACCGGTATCGAAACTTTAAAATATTTTTACAATGAGTTTTCATTTTCTCTTAATTTACTGAACTTTACAACAAATTCTCCGCCTAGCAACCTAATTTCAATAAACAGCCTTCCTGGCTGTCATTTTTTTTTTGCTAGTCGTCGTTTTGCTATGTAATAATATATTAAGCTCTCCATCGACACGACTGTACATGCACACCTTTAAAATTGAACCAGCGACACTGCGTAAATCCGGTCTCCGCGACGGGTACCCGCGACGGGGACCGTCGCGTTCTCACGGAGCCCGCACGCGTGTCCACGCGAGGAGACGCGCGACGGTTGCCCGTCGCGGGCGCCCGCTTAAGAGCGTATACACCTTGGGCGCAAAGTCAACTATAGGTATTTCTTCGTTAATTTCACGCACACATAAGCGACCAAAGCTGTGTGCGTAGATCTGCCGCGTCGGCTCGCTATACAATCGGCTCAAACAACTTTGATCCGTGCGCTTCAAATATTCAATTGAAATGTAACTGTAATATAATATCATAAAAATATTTTATTTGCATTATAAGTAGACAAATATTACTGTGCAAGCAAAGAATAATACAAATTTAGATAGTAATCATACTTTCGTTATTATTACATTGTTAAGTTGAATTCAAATCAGTGTTCAATCAGTAGACACTACAGGACGTTTTATTAATAATTTCGTGTTCGAACACATAAATAGTGTTAGGGGCCTTACAACCCCTTACAATTACGAAATATATTTAATTTTATATTACAATAAATAACATAATTTAGCCTCGGAATTACGTCCCATTATATTACCTGAAACATAATTTATACTCACTAAAAAATCATTGTAGGTAATAAAAATAATTAAATATTTTACTACCAAAGTACTAAGATGTGGTAATCGCATTCCGCGCGTGGCTATTTTTACTACGCGCGGCATAATCGACTGCAGCCAGGCCGGAGCGACGAGCGATACGTCCTCCCTCTAGAAGGCCTTGCGGCGGTCTGATTTGATCCACGTCGGACAGCGTGTTTTATAGTGGTTTTTAAAATATTTGTAGAAAACATGAAAACTAATTTTGTTGAAATATAAAAATGGTAATTTATTGATAAGATGTTCTTCTATTATAATATGCAATTGCTATAAAAAAATATGTACGATAAGTTGGTGAAAAAAAAAATATGTTCTTGACGAGAGTTTCTGAATAATTTCGCATTGTTTAATTTTTTATTTTTCAGGAACTAAACACAAAAAGATTATTTTTCTCAGCAAAATCCCTCCATAAGGGTCTTATTAGTCTGATAATATTTTTATTTTCATCTTATATTTAGTGGTTAAGGATATCTTAAGCTTCTAAATTGCCATTTAAAGCCTAAATAACGAAACTTGTGTTCAGTAATCCGTATAGTACTCACAAATTATCCATCAATCTATAATGTTTTCCAAAACCCCTAGATGACAACCTTTTCTAAAATTAGTAATAATTATTTTTCCTTTAAATTGTTTATTGGTGGCTATTAACTCATTTGAAAAGTCCTGTTTTTAAGCCAAAAAGCGCGTGCAGGGTATAAACGCTCTTAACGTAGTTTCGGCCCTTAGGCCTTAGGATAATATTATTTTTAAGTATGCAGAAGTCTAATATACCAAAGTATATTAGACTTCTAGGGGTAGACCAAATATAATGTTTAAAATGTTAGCTTGTGCAGAAATAATTGCTAGTAAGTTCTTTTACTAGACATTAAGGTATAGAAATAAACATGGCTGCTATCAGATTCGATTCCATTTTTATAGCGTATTCATTTGTATGGACTATAATAACTAAGAGCTTATTAAATGCATATGCCTAATAATAAAATGATTATTTATTCATATGCTAGCAGTCGCGACAAGTGATCAGTCTGTGCCGTGCTGTATCTCATGCCTATGTGCCTAGCAGATTTTTATTGTGGATTATTTATATAGGTTGTTTAGCAGGTATTATGCACCGCACTTACGGCCAGATGTAGGTACACTTTCTTAATATTAAATAACTATAAACATGACGAGATTCTGACAGACTTGTTGCAATTTATTGTATAGACATTATGTTATATTATATTAGATGATCAATAAAGTATGATACTAATTCCGTTGACGTAAAAACATTTACGAGTTATATAGAGTACAGTAATTTATAGCACAGACGACTAAAAATAATACTCAAAATAATACGAATTACGACTTCTATTTCATAAATGTCAAGTTTTGACATCGGTTGTCAAACATGCCGTTTCAGGACGCCATATTGTCCCCTTGTAGTGTTGCTGTTCTTGGCTTTGTATTTATTTTTGTATAAAGCTAATATGCAACGTATAATTGTATTTCATACAGAAATCGAATGCCAATTTCACTAAGTATATTTGGTGTAATGTACTACAAACGGCCCAAGGTCCATACATTTCTGGCCCATCTCCTTTGATTTAAAAAATAGATCACTTTTTTATAGTCGCAATTAATATTTTTATTTTTATTTTTCCACTTAATTCTATCATGGCTCTTCATCCAACCTCCTGTAGAAACCACATTACCCGACAAGCAGAAAAGAAAAAAAACATTTACCAGCGGGAAAGAATGATCGATCCACCCATTAGACCGGGGTGATTAGACTCGTAATTATGTTATTTTCTTATAACAATCCATCAAGTCACATGAAAACTCGATTACAGCAAACAGGTGAGAAAGAAAAATAAAATTCAATTTAAGTATTTTTCTCAACAATTTACCTCTGTTTAAATATAATCATAGTATTTTGCCATAGAAGAACACGTAAAAAGGATATATTGCTATTATTTTTATTCGTTCCTTTCTCTACCTTTTCGCAATTATCATATTACATATCATTATAAATGTGAATGTAAGTTTGTTTGTTACACTTTCACGCGAAAACTACTTAACCGATCATCATGAAACTTTGTACACATATTCTTGGAGGTACTATTAGTAACATAGGATACTTTATATATTATTTTTAAGAATTATAAAAAATATTTAAACAGAATTGAACATTTTGGCCGCTATTTTGAAAAGTGTATGTGCACCCGGGCGGGGCCGGGCCGGATCGCTAGTTCAATATATATAAGTTACTAGTGGTAGGTACCACCGCAATGTCAATTTCGGCCGTCAAATAGTAGTGTACATGCACTGCTGTGTTCCGTTTTGAAAGACATAGTAGCCAGAGTGACTACTGGAGATTATTGTACTGTACTGTAGACCTAATACCTTATGTCTCAGGATGGCGAGCGCATTCCCTTGTAATACATGATGTTTTGTTTTGCTACTGTCCATGAGGAGTTGTATCGTTTACCATGGAATGACATGCTCACCTTTTATTGCAATAAAAATATATATATAATGAGTAGGGATTACCATGAACCTTAGATCTACGCGAATGTTACATTGAAATACAAAACTATAAATAGGAATTTCTTATATAGAGCCTTATACCTTAAGGAAAGGCCGTTTCTCTGGTTTTATATTTTAACGTGGTACTGACCAGTTCAATAACTGCAATTACCTTTTATCTTAGGTTTTTACCTTTATAGTCGATTTTGCTTCCAAGGGTGTTTGTGAAACAGAAAGTCTCGCGGAGCTTCTGATACCCATGACACAAGACTCGATCTTATTGCGGAGTTAGGACTATGTATGTGACTTGGGTGTATTTATTTATTTATCTTCGCTGATATTTAGTGCTCAGTGTGAATAAAACGTATTTTACACGTGCAAATAATACAAAAAATAGAACACATTACAATTTTGACACCGGGAAAAAAGATATAGCTGACATCGAAACGAGGAAAGCCACAGCGATACATCAAACTGCACATTTATTTACGTCATGGAGAGAAATAAATAAAAAATATATTTTTCGCAAAAATATATACGGAAACATCGGACAGACCTTAATTGGTCCATTTTTTTATGTCAATATTGCTTGTGTTGTTTTTCAATATTATTTTTATTGGCACGAAAAAGTGACTGCAGTAGCCTTGATGGTAACAAATCCACAAGAAATTATTATCTTTCGTCATTCGTACCGACTGTACGTAACTGTATTCGAATATACACAGGCTGAACAATGTTTATCCTTTTTATACATTGGCAGTATAAGACTATACTTATTGATGGGCTTAATGCTTGTAGCGTTATCTGCCAGTCGACCTTTGGATGATGCAGAGAAAAAACATAGTAGGCGTAATAAAAAGTAAAGATTTAATCATGAAGATATCATTTACATATATTACTATAATAATAAAAATATTATAAAATATATAAAGTAAATTCGAAATATTACATACATACTAAAGTGACTCTGGCTTGATAGATCTATGTGGAAAATTCTAATGGACACTCCACATTAAGACTTCAACCCATTCTGTGACATTGAAAGGTTGGCTAATAAGATCACTTCTCTTGTATTTACGTTGAAGAATAATGTTTCGACGATAAATTAGTTTCGCAGCGCCCCGGGACCATGATTGATGTCGTCAAAGACGGCTTTCGGTCTGCCAAGTTTTGCAGTTTTTTCCAATTCTGACTGACGGCTGTTGTTTTCTTTGAGATTTTTTTAAATAGTTTTGTTTGAGTTGTCTGTGGAGCAAAAAATATTTTAGTTTAGTGTTTGCTTAAAAAAGAATGAGTAGGCAACCCCGTTGTTTCTAATTAAGAGCTTTAGTTCAATACTTAAGTTCGGTTGCATACTCGAGGTAGAAAATCATGATTTGTTTGAATTCACCAGTCATCGTTTGTTTGTTATTAGTGAATGAGACTCTATATTTTTTTCCAATTGTCCTGTAATGGTTTTTACATGTCTACAGTTGGGAACACGGTATTTTTAAAGCAATTAGAATTAATAAGATAAATGACAACTGTCAGGACCAACTGTCAGCGTAAGCGTACATGTGCCCTTACAAATGTTCCAAATTATTTGGTCTAGATGTCCCCTCAGTTGTGTACCTCAATGACTACAATGTTTAAGATATTTCGCTTCATGTGACATTGCCGTGGGACACCCGATATACTTAAAATACATTGTTGAAGGTAATATTATACTATGTTACGGATTCAGGCGTGGATTACAAGAACCAAAAGATAAAAAATTCTTCTAGACGACCAGACCGCACATGTAAGTTCAAAAAATTTTCACGCATATTATTTTATCATTTATGAATCATGCGATTTAAGCATGATATTGAAATACAAACCAAATGATGACTGTTGAAATATCATGATCCACTAATAAAATCAAAAACCTATCAGCAATTACAACACGATTTGACCTAAATTGGATGGTGTAATTGGCACTTCAATCTAATTTAATTAATTGAGGATAATCTACCACGGATTAAAATCAATTATTATTTTACAGAATGTACAATTTCACTCCTCATTATGCAGTTTAACGAAACATTTATTGCGATTAATTTTATCCTGTCATAATGAAACGCGAGCAAACTGCCATTTTAAGCTTATTAAATATTTTATCTGAAATCACATCGGGAGATATGCGTGACATGGCGTAAGCAGGCTTTGTAATAATTAAAATATACACTATTTCAGTTGTTAAATTTTAATCATCACTGCTTAATCCTTGGAAAGATTTTTTTTTTATTTCAATGAATGGCGAGACGAGCAAGCCGTTCGCCTGATGGTAATCGATACGACCGCTCATAAACAGTAGCAAAATTCCACTGTGCTCACCATCCTGAGACATAAGATGTGAACACAACAGTGTATTTACACTGCTGTTTCACGGGAGAAATAGACATTGCGGTATTTTATTTATCCTTAGCTTCCGTGGCGCAGAGCTGGTGGAAGATTTCTTTTCGAATACGGGGGGTTACTCATTGATCTGATATGAATTTTGAATATTCGGATGTCGTACATAAAACTTCACTAATGTGCCTAAATACTACATAAAATGTTGGAATCCTCTATCGTGCGTTTACAACGTAACACAACGTACACAACTAATTTCGGAGAAAATAATAAGTATCATAGAGAATGGTATAAAGTTTTACAAGTGGAAACCTTAAATCTTACTTATTTTATAACTTCATCCGAATATTTGAACTTCGTGTACGATCACAGAGTAATCCTTCTGATTATCCTACCAACTACATGTTTTTAATGAAACTCCTATTTAAATGAACGAGTAATGAAAAATAATATTTTAAATAAAATTATTTGCGGTTGACTGAAAACTTCAACATATTTATTTTTACATTCCCCACATCACTTTGAAACGAAAAATATTAACTACCTAAAGTAACCTGAATTACTTTCGATAACATACGTTTTTTATTTATTTCACTAACCGCGCATTAAGACTTGTGTCGTAGGTGTCACAAACTACAAAAAACTTTCAGTCTCACAAAGAAATGGACTCGAATTGTTGGATTTATCTATTTTAAATGCAAAAATTAATCTAAACGAACTCTTTAGTACAGAACTGGCCGCCTCAGTTTTTATTATTTATTAGTTTAAATTGCTAAATGACATTCTTTGTCACTTTGTTTGTAGCCACAGATCACTCCCAATAGATACCTAATGCAGGGCAGCGGTTGCGCCCAACACATATAAGCTATCAGATAAATATAAACCGATGCCAAATGTCGCGTCATCAGTGTCGTCCAAGTAGTGGACCCGTACATGTCGTCGCACGTTAGCGAAAATTACATTTTGGGAACATAATATTACAGTTAAAAATGATTTGTTCAATAAAATGGTGTGCAAACAACTCAAAAAAATTAAGTATCTAAAAAACGCAATAAGTTTTCATCGATAACTAATATTCTTTAAATTAATTTGGTCCCGAGCGAGCTCAATTTATACTGGTTAATGTATCAATGTCAAACGGTCGAGTTCGGATGGAGAATCAACCGTCTCTTTTTCGCTTAGCAATAACCGTAATAAGCCATCTTTTTTTGGCGAAATCACGCGTTCTTCTAGTGTTTGACGCATGTTTATAATATAATTCCTAGAAGTATCGATATTGTAAAACAATAATGTAAATTATTTTATTAAATGACAATGTCACAAAATATATATTGATTTAAATAAAAATTGCAAATTACCATAATTACGTTATTTTATGTAATTTGAAATAGTTAAATTTGTTAACAAGGTACTTTTACAATATGTTTTTATTTATTTTTATCTTTGGCGTAATTAAATTTCCTTTTTTCCCTCTAGTTGTATACGTTTTCAAATATAATGGGAGGGTATTTATCATAAGTTTTAGTATACTAAGTTTATTGAGAATCAGTAGCACAAGCTATTGCACTAATTTTAACATACGTTGTATAAATCGTGTCAAAAACATTTATAGTTCGTCAAGTGGGTTCATCGTCATTTGTCGATATTACATTTACTGCAGCCGCCGTCAGAATTCAAGAAATGGAATAAGTTATTGTAGCCCTTTAGGGCGTGAGGTCTAGTTATTTACTTTTTCATATTTTTATCTGATCTTTTATATCAAAACTTAATTTGGGTATTTCGCCATTTTCGTATACAAAAATACACGGTGAATAATAGAAATAAAACCGTTACATACTAAAGTATAAATCTTAATCCTATTTTATTCGTAGTTAGCGGTTGCCGGTTGGTATAATTTATCCGATCAGGCCGGTGAAAAAATATTATCAAACATTTAACAAGTTGGTAATTAAGTTATAGAAGCGATCATAACACATGAACTTACTGGCAAATCGAACTATCGATACATTTTTTTATTTATCGACTTATGCCTCATCTCTCCAGTGAAGTCCACGTGACCGCGCTGCAACCGGCCCACCCCTCGCGCAGTTCCCTTCGTCTGCGTTTTCGGTTCAAAACAAAACTATCGTAATGCGGTATCTATTGGAAGTGATCTGTGTTTGTAGCCCTTCCAAGTATATATCGACACAGGGAAGCGTTTTTGTCGTATCTCGAAACAAGCAATTTTACATCAGGATTTAAAAAAAAGTTTAAAAAATTAATAACCTCTAAACTAGAAAACTTAGGAATACGATTTCTTTAATAATAACATTTTGAAATAAAACCTTACATTTTCACAAGGAAATTCAATGCGGTATTTTTTATGAATTAAATAATATACAAAACGCATATACGCATTTTTGAGATTCGATAAAATCGCTTTCCTGCGTCGATATTTTCTTGTTATAAAAATAGAGACATATTTATTTTCAGAGTGTGTTTTTCATTGATATAAATACCATAACCTGATTTATATATTCCAAAACGAATAAGTATAATTGCAGATCACGCACACACTTCTTGACAAGGGAACCGACCGCGTTTTAGGTGGTATCCAGATACTGTGGGGATTTATTATAAGTAAGTATAAAGAAATTTTTGGCCCGAAATAGAGCAAATGGTCACAGTTTTGCGACTCCCAACTACTGAAAACGCGAACGTGGAATTCGTGAATAGGAGCTCTTACTATATAATGTACTTTTTAGTTTTGCTACGGCCCATGAACAGTCGTATGACTTACCATCAGGCGAACGGCATGCTCATCTAGCCATTGATAGCAATTCTGTGTCAGCCCATATACGTCCCACTGCAGGGCACGGGCCTACTCTACAATCGAGAAGTGCGATTGAGAGTGGTTAGGCCATATAGTCCACCACGCTGGCCTAATGCGGGTTGGCGGACTTACATACCATAGAAATTCTTATAAATCGCTATGGTATGCAGGTTTCCTCACGATGTTTTCCTTCAACCGTTTTAGTGCGTGGTGATTGACTATCAATACACACATGACCCCGAAAAGTCAGAGGTGTGTCCTGGGATTCGAAACCGCGACCACCGTGAACATGTTATTTATTGTTAGCAATAAAAAAGCAAAAACAATTTATTATATTTGGCGGTCCGAGTTTTGACCTTTCGCGGTCCGCCTATTGCCGACCGTTGATCTACTCGTACAGTAACACGCAGACTATTGAGACTGCGTTACCTGTCAATATCCCGGACTCCGAGTCAACTGACTGTGAAATCAAATCAACGTCGGCTCGATTGACAAGCCTTGGAGATGTAACTAACTGACAAATAGAACACTAACTTGCCAATTACAAAGGAGTTTCTCGAAGAGTTTATTGTGATAGTTGCTGAAAGTGTTTTGTAATTTATTGGTATGCCGGAAGAACGGATATGTATCTGACTTCTAAATGATTAGTTTTTATTAATTAAAACTCCAACGAAGGATATAAGTAATTATAATAAAGACAATGGTGTAACATTTTTACAGCCTACGTAACGACGTGTTCTTCAATTATATGAGAGCATAGCTTCGAGTCCACAGTATGCAAATTTAAATGTTTATACAGTGGCAAAAAATATATGTAAATTAATGGCGTAAATTAATAAAAGTAATAGTGGCAAAAAATTATAGAACATTTAGACTTTGAATTTGAATTAAGTAAGTAATGAATTTAAATAAAGTAATAGTTAAACAGTACAGGTGGTATTTTTTTTAACAAACTGAGCATAATATTACATAATTATATGATAAATATCATTGCAAATCTATAATAAGAGTCTTGTCTAATTTAATGAATCTCAAAGATTGGGTTACTTTACCACTACACGCAACTTTAGAATAAATTTTCACTTACGCCTCCGAATAAATAGATAAAGGCTAAGATAATGCTAGATAGCAATAAAGTACTTATGTAAACAACATCAACGAATTCGGGTACTTTCATTTAAAACCAGCACTTTACTTACTGCGCCTAAAGTTCTCTTAAAAACTATACATTTCCCTGTTGAGAATTTCTAAACTTGTAAGCGCTAATGTTACTTACCATATTTTTTTTAGAGGTTGTACAATTTAAATAGTATAGGCGGACTTAATGTTTACTGGCATCTTTTCCCAGCTAACTTCAAGGTGCAAAGAGGCGGAGGCAGGTGTATACTCTTAATAATGTAGGATTAAAGAAGAAAAAATCAATAAAAAATACAAAAAAAGATCATACTCGTAATAACATACAGATGATAGCGCGTAATATTCTTACATATTTATACGAGTACTAAGATATGCTACAAATATATTATTGTTTAAATAAATACTTACTTAGAATATATATTTACATAAACAATTACATACTAATGAAGAAAATTTCCCGCGAGGAGAGTTTCCCGAACTTTCATTTTAAATGCCAGCCGCACTTCACATCTTGCACCCAACTAAAACATAAAACCAAATGTTTCAAGTCAGACTTCCACCATTAAAATTCCATTTGTTAGATAATATGACAAATACTCTGAGGTGCAGAACACAAAATTACTAATTACGTGCGATGCGTAATTAATTTAACGCTGGGGTCGACAAGTCAGAGGAGGGAGCGACTTAGGTTTGGTTAATTTTATTGAGACTAAAGCTCGTTTGTCTCAGGATGGTGGAGGATGGAGTGCAGTCGAATACCAAGCTTTGCTTTGCTTTGTAATTCATGGTATGGTTTGGTTTTACTTCTATCCATTAGCAGGCGTATTGCTTATCATCAGGCGAATGAAAACGAAAAAATATCTTACGCAACAATACTCTTGGGTTGTAATGATGGTGATGATGTTGGTGGGGTTTCATTGCATTCATAATAATGTGCATTGATAGTAATATTTCTGAGGAAATCTGAAAGAAACTTGAAAGTAATCGAGAAGAATAAAATAAATGTTTTCACTTAATTTGATAGGGTATCTAATATCTACAGAACTAGCAGACTATTTTACAGTATTTCAAGAATTTAAACACTACAGCAGCTGATTTGGATTTAATATTGATGCAAGTACTTCTTATGAAAGCATATAAAAACATTATTGCAATAACACCTCTATACAAGCAAACAAAAAAAAAACTTCAAAAAAAAGTCCCTAAAGTCCACAAATTGAACCCCACAGCACTCAGTGGTTCAGTACGTCTGTCCGGGAAGTAAAAACGGTACTCCGCTCATCCCAGAAATTAATGCCGGAGCGAGCGCTCTAAGCGATACTGCTGCTAGTGCCGTGAGCGATGAAGCGGTAATTTATGCGTTTAGAGCGACACTTCCGACTGTAATGTGCCGTAATTTATTACTTATTTTGAATGAGGTGTTTGTTTCATTCGCTGCGTAATTTAATGTGAAATTGTATTTTGTGGGATATTTGTAACTGACTTAAATTTACGTGATGAACAGTGAAGGTCGGCAGAATTGTTCCAGCCTGAACCTGAATGATGAAATTGTTTAGTTCAATGTAGATTTATCACCATCATGTTCTAATAGGAAGTGTGTGGTGGCTTGATGGTAAACGGACTAGACGCGGCTGCCAACTTGTTACGGCGATCGCAGGTTTAAATCCCACGGCATACCTCTGACTTTTCGGAATCATGCGTGTATTGATAGTCAATCACCAGGCACTGTAACGGTGAAGGAAAACATCGAGAGGCATCCTGCATACTCCAGCGAATTTGTAAGAATTTCCATAGTATGTAAAGTCCGCCTACCCGCACTATTCCGGCGTGGTGGACTACATGGCCTAACTACTCTCAATTGGACTCTCGATTGTACAGGAGGACTGCGCCTTGTGGAATGTAAAAGGGCTGATACAGTACGGATAAGAATATTCTGCAAGCTGGAGAGTAGTACATAGCAATGTGATTAATGAGTGAAACTGTATTAAACTGATGAAAAACGATGAAAAATCAATGTTTATAAAAATCACAAGCCGAATTAGAAACGATAAAACAACTCAGCTAACTGGACAGGCTCCGTGGCGCAGTCGATTAGACACCGCCTGTGAAATAAGACGCCGCGAGTTCATAATGTTTGTGCGGCCCCCAAATATTTCTTTCGGGTCTGGGTGTTTGTGTGACAGGAAAGTCTCTCATATTTATTGATACCCACGAAACAAGACTCGATCTTAGTGTGGGGTCAATATATGTACGTTTCATTAAAAAAATCTGAAAATTACCAAACATTAAGCACAACATAAAAAGACAAGAGGTTCGTCGATCCATTTCTGCCCTTAGATAACAGAAGAAGGAAAATAAGAGATTGCAAGACAGCAATAGTAATCGCATTACTTAAAGATACAATATTAATGTTAAAACTTTTGTTACCAGCCATCATGGAAGTTGGAACACCATCGTAAACCAGATTGCTCGTAATTTTTACAGCTGCCGAAATTCCTCCCTTCCATCTCTCCTCGTCCGTAAACTTAATTGAATGAAACATTACATTTTATGTTGAATTTAATAAAGTGAGTGACGGCGAGATACCTGCGCCAAAAGAGATACCTTGACACCGTTTTTAATGATGAATTATTGTGGCGAGTTCCATTGTAACGTTGTGAATGTTAAAACAGGTATTTTTATGTATAACTAACGGTTGGGCCCGGCTTCACCCGGGTGCAGATAGTTTTTGAGTCCAGTCCACATCAACAACATATTATTATTTGCTTAGATCTACTAAATACGATCACTGCTTGATGATATAATGCTGCATGGTTTGTGTAATAATAAGTATGATTGTATAGAACTTACAAATAAGATATATTATAGAGTACCAAGAACTGTGATAAGGCGCGTGTCTCAGTTATTTTTCACTAGTTCATGTAAAAGTAATGCCGGGGTACGTGCACCAATCCACCGTCTATTAAATAGCTACAACTCATACTTTGCTAATATTGATATTTTCTCCCTCTCTAACTCATTTAAGATGTCTATTCTTGAAATAACCAATTAATTCCTAAATAGCGAGTACTCCGCGTTTAATATGACTTTCCTAGTCAATAATTTTATCTGTCAATATGTGGACAATGGTGTGGGCTGTATGTTTATTTAATTTTATTATTAAGTTTATATTTTTATTTTAATGTTTTAGCATACTGCCGTTTTTTGTCCCTTTTAAATAAAATAAAACTATATTTCCCGCGCGCCGTCGACTATATTTCCCGTCCCGTTATATCCCGTTCTGTCCCGTCTCATTCAGTCTAATGACGAAGAGCATTCAATCCTATCCTATCCTCCTATCCTTTGCCAACTATTCGAATTTGAATGAGTAGAAAATATGTATATTTGGTTTCCTGACTCCTCCCTCGGGCACACAACATTTGTCGGGATAAAAAGTAGCCTTTGTATTAACCCAGGGTGTCAGCTATCACTATACCCGATTTCATCAAAATCTGTTGAGCCGTTTTTGCGTGAAAGAGTTACAAACATCCATACTCACAAACTTTCACCTTTATAATATTCGTAAGGATTTAATGTAACAGTATGGGTGGTGGTAGGTCTCTCATATGTGAGAGGCCGCCTGGGTAAATAAATAAATAATAAATAAATAACACCCAACAGTCACATACATAGTCCTGACCCCACACTAAGATCGAATCCTGTGTCGTGGGTATCAAGAACTACGAGAGACTTTTCGGTCTCACAAACACCCAGACCCGGAAGAAATATTTGTGGGCCGCACAAACATTTCTCTCGGTGCGGGGATCGAACCCGCGGCCTCTCGTTTCACAGGCGGCGTCTAACCCATTGCGCCACGGAGGCTGTCAATACCACCGCATTGACTATTTCTCACGTCAAACAGTAGTGTAAATGCACTGTTGTGTTCCGACTCGAAGGACATTGTAGCCACGGTAAGTACTGGATATATTGAGAGATAACATCTTATGAATCAGGATGGCGAGCGCAGTGAAATGCCAAGGATTGCTTTGTAATTCAAGGTTTTGTTTGGTTTTGCTACTGTTTATGAGTGGTCTTGTTGCTTACCATCAGGCGAACGGCATGCTCGTCTCGCCATTCAATGATATAAAAAAAATGGATCCTGGTAAAGAACTCAACATCTTACTGTGTATTCGCATGTTGTCAGATGTTCTTGTGTCAATTGTTTTGTATGAGTACTATGCGATGATATGGCGCGTTCACAATATCGTCGATGATTGGCGATGACACGTTTGCGCATCATTGCCACAAATTTTGCGCACCTCGCCACGTATTCGAGCAAGTTGTCAATAGATAAGTCGTCAAAAATGGACGTCGATCGACGTCGATGCATTAGCGGTTGCCACGACATATATTTAAAAAACGCGTATAGATACGAGTTTGGTGGTTATAAGTGTAGGTATTAGAATAAGCACTCACTTCCAGGAACTAACTATTGTATATTTTGTAAATTAACACTTAATACATTCACAGACAGAGTAAAATTATAATTATGCGACTCGGAGCGAGATGTGCTCGTGACGAGAGATGGCAGACTGTCTTCTTTCATCCAAATAAACCGACCCTTTTATAGGACTACCCGAATGAGGATCGGTGGGGATAAATCTTCCAGAAAATATATTTAAGCCATAAAATAGGGTCTATCCTTTCAACTAAAAATTAAGGTCGGCCCAAACATCTGGGCTATTGTACAAACAGAAAGGTTTACCCAAACATGTATACTATTGTCTAAAAAACATAAATTTGTTGCAAAGGATTACCGCCACTAAAGAACTTAACTATAATAATACAGTTTTATTGCCCCGGCATGAACGGGTCATTACAATTAGGAAACAATAATTTAGAACAGCATCTTTTTAACTAATATTATACAATAAGGTACACAAAAATTCTTACTTAAATAAAACGACTCGCAGATGTTTTATGGTTAAACATCTGCAGTCATATTTTAAAATGAAATGCGTGTTTAAATAATGTTCAAATTACAACTAATAAGCGTGTTATTTTAAAAGCTAAATATAAGTTGGCGTATTGCAACCGCTTTAAAAGTTATATCTAAGTTGGCGTATTGCAACCGCCACACGAGTTTTTTGAATATCTATAAAAACCAAATAATACCGAGCAACCAGATAAGTAGAAGATGGTGGATGTTAAGTATTTACCGCAACAGAACTAGGTATTTGTAATCGTAAAAACCAAACTTACGTCACAGTAAAAACAGCGTTATTTCTAGGGATATATTTTACACTACATAAGAAAACAATATGTTCTTATTATCGCGCTTGAGTTGTTGTTGTTTTGAATCATCATCAACATTTCTGATTCCTTCCCGTTACACCCCGTTTTGTCGCGTTTCATTCAATGCCATACCTCAAAGCAATCCTGTCCTATTTTATTCGCCTCATACTTTCTAGCATACCATCCATTTACATGCAAATAGAGCGTCGTAGATAGCCAGAACAACCCTTAAAGTAACTTATTTATTTGGATTACGATTAATATCATGGTTATAAACACAAAATAGAAAATAATACATTATTTAAAAAATCATTGAAACGATTATATTGAAGAAGAAAGAGATATACTTATACAATTATGTCAGTTATTGCTCAGCATGAATGATCAACGTGAAGTAACAGCTTTTTCATTGCATTCGGTAAGTGAGATTGCTGGATGCCCAATACTCCTTTCTTCTTCCCATCCTTTCTCCTTTTCACTCCTCTGCCATTTCATGGACACGCAACACATCTATGATTCGAGCATTATGGATATTCATGGGCGGTAGTGATTACTTACCATCAGGTGATCTGTTTTAACATTTTCCATTAATAAAAACAGACAGACGACAGACAGAGTTTCGTTTGAATTTATAATATTAAGTAGAGATAATAAGATGAATAGAGGCAGTGCAGCACGAGCAGAGTCTTATAATTGTTCAAAAAAAGGGCTGGTCGTAAAACTATGTATTACCCACTTGAATCCTTGCAGCGACGAGCTTGTCGAATAGTCAATGATCCCGATCTCACGGACAAATTGATACCGTTAGGACTGCGGAGAAACTTCGGATCACACTGTGTGTTCTAGCGTTTGTTCCATGGGGAGTGCTCCGAAGAGTTGTTTGAGTTGGTACCGTCGCCTATGTACCATCGCACCACACGTTTCTGCAGTAGAGTTCATTCCCACCACCTGGAGGCGTACCGCTCCCGAATGGTACATTTCCAGCGTCCTTTCCTACCACGTACGTGCAAGCTGTGGAATGAACTCCCTGCATCGGTGTTTCCTCAGCACTATGACCTGTCCTTCTTCAAATGAGGTTTAAGGAGAGTACTCTCCTCGAGGTAGGCAGCGACTTTGTTGTGCTGGTCCCCTGGCACTATGAGCAGCGGTAGTCGCTTACCATCAGGCGGGCCGCTAGCACGTCTGCCTAAATGGCAATAAAAAAATATAAACTAAATAACTCTGGTGGATGAACCCTTATTCATCGCATAGCTCTGAATTATAACAAGTACCACTAATACCTGGTTGTGGATGATGGTAAGCAGTTTCTGATCTCGAATCGATGGGTGAATCGGCTATGATAGAATGCTGGTTTTGAGATGAGGTGTCATAAATATAATAAATAAATAACATCCAACAGTCACATACATAGTCCTGACCCCACACTAAGATCGAGTCTTGTGTCGTGGGTCTTTTCGGTCTCACAACACCCAGACCCGAAAGAAATATTTGTGGGCAGCACAAACATTTCTGGCGGTGCGGGAATTGAACCCGCGACCTCTGAGTTCACAGCCGACATCTAACCAACTGTGCCACGAAGGCTGGCATATGATTTTATGTCATTTATTTTTTATTTTGGAAGTCAATCATTTAACTAATCGCAAAGCCCGCAATTCCTAGTATTTTTTAAAGCAGGTATCACAGAGTACATTTTACATACTAAGATAGAGACGTCACTCAATCAATTCAAGGCGCTCTCTGGCGTTAAGTAAGAAAAACAATCCAGTAATATATCTATACTTACTTTCATTACCTTTATATACGAAAAGAAAAGATTTAGGCAGGTTTGGACCTGAATAAGATCTAATAGAATCGATTTGAATTTTGTCTATTTGAAACAAATTATTCTGTATAGAAATGTGAACATAACAATTCTCGTTTCCGCATGTGTATGCATTTTAATAAATTTAATAATTGTTTTAAAATTAACTCATCAGTAAATACGCTAATCAATGCTGTTAAAAGTAATTTAGGGCCAATAATATCCGCGTAAAATACAATCTACATAAAATGGAGAAACCCGTACAAACCAACGATTTTTTCGCCCTCTGGTATTAAGTTAGTAAAAACGATCATTATAATTCGTCGTTGTTTGTTCTAAGTTAAACCACCGTGGCAGGTATGTACTCGTAAAACTCGTAGTAGAATTTCATAAAAGAACGAAGTTAGTAATTACAAATATTAATTGGATTAAAAACTTGAATTGGTAATGGACGATGAAGGTTTTTAGACGTATAGATTCACATATTTCAATCATATCGTATCAGCTTTGTCAAAAATATAAAAATATGGTCATTTTATTTAGTATCGGGTGTAATTAAATAGTCATGTAAAAACACTTTATTTAGGATTATTTCAATTAGAAATTGTGCTTTTTACTTACACTATATTGCTTGTAAGGAGAATTGAACAAAGGTGTGGAATTTTATAATAAACCGAAACCGAAGCAAGAATTTGCATCAGGAAGCTAGGTGCCGATACAGCTGAAACGCACGCGCGCCCTGTCTTATAATTCGACTTATTTGTTTTAAAGTATTTATTGTATATTTGTGTTTGAAATAAACGTTTTCTGTATATCTATAATTTTATTTACTGTCGCTCAATTTAATTTTCGTCGCAAATCAATAACATATAACATAATATAGTCGTTAATCAATAACGTACTCATCAGGCAAAGCGCACGATTGAATCCTGGCTCCAAATAGATTGAAACCGAAGATATCCTAAACATTACACGCACGTACCCATACCAGTACTCAGGCAAGCTGACTCATACAACACTTGTAAAACAGAAAATTCCTCCTGTCGGCCCACATACTTAACATTGCAAATGGTCCAATCTACGATTTAGAGGAGTCAGGCCATATACTCCACTAGACTGGTTTAGTGTGCTTTTGCAGATTTAACATACTATATGAATTCTTACTGAAAGATATGCAGGTTTTCTGAAGATGTTTTCCTTTACCGTTATAGTACGTGGTGACCGACTATCAATATTCACATGACCCCGAAAATTAGGAAGTGTTTTTTTTGTTCATGCAAAAATTAAGCTTCTCTTTCGATATCTTGGATTAGGCCGAAAGGGGTATGGCAATGTATCTGGCTTTCCAGCTTATTTTATTACGGGAAGCTCAGAAGACTTACCCCTATTTTTGGACGCCCGTTTAAGTTGTTATGGGAGTCCATGACAGAAATGAGGGTCTATCGCACGTCTCGGAGTCGTTATACGCGAGGGCGCACCACCCCACCGTGTGCCCAGCGACTCCGATAACCCCTTATGTCGCCTCTTACGACAGGCAGAAGCTTTGGTGGAATTCTTGCACCGTCTTATCGCAGAGCAAAAGAATTGTGCACCGGGATTTTAAGCCGAAACCACCGTGAATATGTTGGCAGTCGCGCCTGGTCCATTACCAAGGCACCTCTAGTCTAGCCCCTTCAATCATACTCTTGATTGTAGAGGAAGCTCATGCCCTACAGTAGGACGTTTATGGGCTGATACATATAAATATTTAATGTTATCTTATTTTCTTTTGGTATATATTGTAGACATATCAATCCGCAATAACAAGCTAAAGTGGAAGTAGGCGGGCCTTGTAACACTAAATGAACAAATATTCTGAGAAGACCGCGTTTCAGTATACGCAATGCACGTCATAAGCGGAGTGATTCGTACAGATATAAATCATAATTTTCAAATATTGGTACTTATTTCTGAATACATTTCGTATAGTGACTAAACTGAACCAATTATTATACGGATGTAACTGATAGCTCCGGAAAATGCTAAATGCATGAAGTTTGATAATTTTATTTCTTTCTTTTGTTGCTGAAACTTGCATTTCGATATTTTTTTATAAAATTTAAATTTCTATAACAATACACTGTCACAAACCCACGGAGCATGTGGCTAGAAATCCATAACTAACGGATCGTCGACGATGACAGGCAAACATGGGTATTCTCACTTTACTCTCACTCTGATTACCGACAGTTGGCGAAAAACCCCGAATACTAATGTTGTGAAATTTTACCAGGGTTATAAGTTTTGGAACAAATCCCTAAATTGCGGGAAATCTTAATAATTTATAATTTAATTTGTTCATTTTTAATAACGAGTTAAATGTTCAGTCGTTACACTGTAATGCAACTTATTTAGTATTACAATAATATAAGATTAACATTAAAAATATATACATGCAATACAAAAAAACACTACACGAGTCGACATTTGTTACTTATTTACTTTTAACATAAGTATGATTTTATTTAGTATACTTCGCGGAACCGCTACATTCTTCAGATTTGGGAATGAAAAATATTTCGTAAGCAACACTGCTCATATGTGTCGTGATGTACACGAATATCGGCAATGAAAGGCAATAAGCCGTCCGCATTACCGTCATCGCCTATAGTTGCCGATGTTGGGCGAATATGTGAACGAGGCGTTAGACACAGTCTAAAACAATATTATATATTTTCACATTGCATAGCAAACTTAACTACTAAGAACTTTTAGACGACAAAAAGAACTTTTTAAAAGAAAATATACTTCATGACAGAAATACTCGTTCGTCTTAGAGTGAAATTAAACATGCAGCATTTTATTTCAAGACAGCTTCGTCATTTTACAAACTAAATTGGTAATTACAACGCTTTTACAAACTAATATATGAACATTAAATAACTATATTTTAGTTCTGAAACAAATCCTCAAATTTAACACAATATCAAGTATCACTCAACCATAAATCAGCGGCTTAGAGTGACCGGTATTTGCAAACTTTCTGTCTCATACTCCATACAGTACAACTATCTATATATGAATTATTCAGTATACGTAACAGAAGAGGAAATTTAGGAATAAGTTTTTTTTTTTTAATTTATTGGATGGGTTTTATCACAAAGCGATATATCACCCTAGTAAATATACAAATGAACTTAATTTCTATTTTTAATTACGTAATTTGCTAATTTATATAACAATTTTGCTTCCTCTGATAAAGGGGAAGATAGAATACTGTTACAAACTCCCATATTATTTTTAATATGGGGAAAGAGTAGTTGTCTTTGGGCCTCGTTCCGAACACACTCCAGTAAAATATGGTGGACATCTTCTATAATATTACAACACAAACAATTAGGTGATGGCAGTCTACCCATTAGGTAAGCAAATCTATTTAGAGGAACATGTCCCGAACGAAGCCTTAAAGCCATAACTATTTCCGTTCTAGTCATATTGGCATGATCAATCCATGATAATTTTGTAATGTTTGGTTGAATAGTTTTATACCAAACGCTTTTGCTTAAAGATCTGTGATCAAAATATTCACTCCACATTTTAAAAAAAATTTCTCTAACTATGTACAAAAGATCAGTAAAATATGGCATGCACTGAAAGTCAACCCCATCATATAAAGCCTCGCAAGCCAACTTATTTGCCATATTATTTTCTTTCATACCAATGTGAGAGGGTATCCACTGAAGTACAATTTTATTCCCTTTAGTTATAATACTTAAAAGAGATCGTAATATAGCATAGGCAATCGGTGTTCCACGTATAGTCGAGGTACATCGAATCAAATGCTGGAGGGCACTTTTTGAGTCAGTAAGAATTACAAATTCGCCATCTCCTAAACTCTCTATATATGCTAAAGCTTCTGCAATTGCTATAAGTTCAGCATACATTATACAAACATTTGTTGTAATCTTTAATTTAACTGATGTACTTGTCTGCGGATCAAAAAATGCGGCTCCATTGCCTTGATTATTTTTTGACCCATCAGTGAAAATCTTATAAAATGTTGAATACGTTGAATTTCAAAATCGGACACATATGAAATTAAGCTCGTACATAGAGTAGCATCGTTTAGCTCTTTTGATAAGGTCTATCTCAGGTTTAACTAATTTAGATAAATCCACATTGTTGACCCAAGTGTCTAGAGAGTACACCTCCAACTGAGGGCTTATATATATTTCAGATTGCTTTAGCAATTGATGTACTAAAACTAATAATGGTTTTCTTTTCCGTCTCCAGTAAGAATTTTGACAAAGAAACTCTAGTTCATCCAGCAAAGGTATAATTTGGTTCCCTGCTAATTTGATTTCGACCTAAGCCAAAATTTACCTGCAAGATAGAATCTTCGGATATACAAGGGTGGAAGATGCAACTCATTTTCCATAACGTGTATTGCAGTACTTTTAATAAATCCACCAATAACTCTCATAATTACGTTTTGTAATCTATCTAATTTAATTAATTGCTTTTGACTAGCGTTATCATAGAAAATGCTTCCATAATCTAATCGACTGCAAATCAAAGCTGTGTATAATTGTTTCAAATAAACGGGGTGCACACCCCAACTCGATCCAGCAAGGATTTTAAAACTATTAATCAATTTTGTTACTTTATCTACCGTTTTTGTAATATGTGTCGACCAAGAAAGACCACAATCCAGCCATAAACCTAAGTATTTTATGTTGTCCACCACCGGCAAAGCTGTTTCTTTTATCTTAAGACATACAAACTCTTTCTTATAACCTCTTTTAAAAATACAAACTTTAGTTTTATCTACAGATATTTCCAAACCCAAATCAAAAAGCAAAGTATATAAATGATTTAATGCCACCTGTAATTTTTCGACGATTGTAGATATATCATTACCGGTAGTAAACAACAGGAAATCATCAGCATATTGGGAAATAGATACATTACAAATATTTCTGCATATATGTAAAGTGGCAATATTAAATAAAAGTGGGGATAGGGGGTCCCCCTGTGCCAATCCCCGACCCGTCCTACGCGAAATAACTTTATCATTGTAGAGTCTTAATGTGAGATACCGTTCTTTAAGAAAATTCCATATATATGTACATACTTTTGTCCCTACTCCTATTAGATCCATGATCCCAAACAGAGCGCTAAGATCTACATTATTGTAGGCGTCATTTATATCTATGAAACATCCAATTGTGGTCAGCTTTTTGGATAGATTATGCTGAATTTTCAGAACTATATTAGTTAGATTGTCTACTGTCTAACGACCTTTTCTAAAACCTGTGGTATTATCAGACAGAATACTATGTTTTTCGATAAACCATTCTAATCTATTTCTTAGGATGGAATGAAAAACTTTGCAGAGGCAAGAGATCATAGATATCGGTCTTAATGATGACGGGTTATCGTTATCTCGCCCTGGCTTAGGAATTGGCACTATAGTGATATTTTGCCACTGCCTAGGAACAAAACCACATACAAAGAATTGATTATAAAGGTAGAGTAAAATCTGTTTTGCATTCTCTGAGAGATGTTTTATCATCGAGTATGAAATGTTGTCGCTTCCTGGAGACGTATCCTTAGCTCGAATACATTTCTCCAAATCTTGCATAGTAATATTTATCTCTAATTCAGTATTATTCGATAAGAATGTTGGATCTGCTGGACACACATAATCTGGTGTTAAACTGTTAAGCAAACTGTTTGCTTTATCCTCATCTACCACCAGTCTCCCGCCTTTATATCCTTTCAACCACCTCATTTTGCGCCACAATTCATTATATGAAGATGTTTTATTCAGTGAAGAACAGAATGATTGCCATGCTGTACTTTTAGCCTTCCGTATCGATTTTTGTGCTATACTTATTTTACTTTGTAATATTTCTAAATTTTGAGGAGTGGGATTACGACGAAAATGGGACAAAGCCAAGCGTCGTTCAGCAACACATTTGGACAAGCTTGCGTTCCAATATGGTTTAGGCACGAAATTATTAGCAGGATTGTGATTTATTTTTGTATAAGGTATGCATACATCCGCAGCAATATAAGTAATAAAGTTATCGTAACATATTTGCAAATTATTGGAAATTGTGAATTGGTTACAAAGCTCGTGTGTCAATTTACTATAAGCGTCCCAATCAGCCTTTTTAAAATTTCTTTTAATATGGTTACTATTATTGGATGATGAACTGTTAGTAATAATTTTAATAATCCGGTGGTCACTTCCAAGTGTTTCGTTCATAGGAGTCCAATCAAAAATTAATGATAAATCTGATGAAGCTAATGACAAGTCTGGTGTAGATTGTTGTAATCTGTTATTAATGAATTTTACACGAGTTGGCGAGCCATCATTCAAAGTTATGTATTGATTATCTATTAATGCATCAAAAATCTGAATACCTCGGCTATCATTTTTGTACGACCAGTTTTTGCGATGGCCGTTAAAGTCTCCAAGAATTAATGTTTTTTTTTTAAAAAGTGAAAATATCTGATCCCAATCATTTGCTGTTGTATGTATCATAGGTGGGCAGTAGATTGAGATTACAAATTCAATTCCCTGACAATTAAAAATTTTAACACATACTATTTCTATACTAGGGTTATTTATGTGTATCTGATGCAATTGTGCTTTGATTGATGCATGTGTAAGTATGGCTACTCCCCCGTAACCGTCACATCTATCCATCCGAAATACATTATAGTTATTAATTTTAAGCAAACTCTCTTGGTCTAACCATGTTTCACTTAAGGCAGCAATGTGGATTTTTTCTTGAAATAGTAAACTTTCAACTGAAATAATTTTAGGTAGCAAACTTTGTGCATTCCACTGCATGATGTTTAACTTCACATTTTTAGTGTTTCTAACTCTTGACATTATCAAATAGAAGTTTCAAGATTGGCCAGTCTGAAATGTTATCTGCTACAACTAAAATCAACCACTCTATACAACACTTAATGAACATATTAAATTTAGACTGTATAGTATCACTTCTTAAGAATATTATCTCTCTTAATCTAGCTAAAAGCTCTTCGAAATTAATGGACCGCTTTTGTGTTGCTGCAGCTTCAGACGAAGGGTGATTGGTTTCATTTGCTGTGGGTCCCGGTAGTGAAGCCAAATCGGAAGTATCCATCTTCTGTTGAGCTTTTCGCGGCAAATTAGAGGCGTTTTTATTATTATGCACAATAGCTTTGGTTCTGACAACGTCTGCCATTGAAGGTGTGAACACACTATCTTGTGTTGTTCTATTTTCTCTATATACTGGCATATCCTTCACGTCGCAAGTCAGGGTACGCGGCGGTACGTATGCAGAGACGGCCTTTCGGTACGTGCAGTTGAATTCTGCCATAATTTCTCTGATTCGTTTTTCTTTAATAAATATAGGGCATAATTTGACAAGCGCCATGTGATTACCACCGCAATTAGTACATTTAAATAGTTTAGTCTCACAATTGGCGTGATTACCTCCACATTTAGGGCAAATAATATTTTTATTAGTGCATGTCTTTGCAGTATGCCCGAATTTCCAACATCGTGAACACTGTGTCACGGGAAATATGTAAGGTTCCACTTTTATTCTCAACTCGTCAACGAAAACATATGCTGGAATGCTTGCACCTTTAAAACAAAGGCGTATAGATTCGCTTGGTAACCATGCCTCTTCACTTGTATTGTATTTGTTACGCCTTTTTAGTCGATACGCTGAAACTAATTCCACATTTCCAGGACAAGTTATGCTGTCACAAACATCCTTATCAGACAATTCCAAGTGGACATCCTTTATAACCCCATAGGAATAAGCTACTTCTGTCGTCCTTTGGAATCTCCAACCTTTATCTATAAATACTTGATTTGCTTCCAATCTACCCGCACCTACTTCATTAATAAAATCAATTCGTATTTTATAATAATTCAAATATTTTACTGTTATTATATCCTTTATTCCTTCTTCTTTTAGCAACTTAGCTAAAGCAAATTGTCTAGGTAACTTTTCTTTGCATGATACATACACTTCTATTTTTGTTTGTTCCTTTTTCATTTTCTTGCCCTTTCTCTTCACTTCACTCCATTCATTGTCGTTTTCCTCTCGTAATCTTTTAGTTGGTTTAACGAGTTTATCCTCTTGATTTTCATTTTCTAAACACCCTTCATCCTCATCCTGTGACATACCTTCCATATCGTGCTCATTAAATGAATTATTACGTAAAACACAATTATCATCTGACTGCTCTGAATCCATATCACTGATAAGTTCCATTATACACACTTTTCATTATTAAAATGAACAATAACTCGGTTGAGAAACGAGACACGCGGCGCGACGGATACTCAGTGAAATAGATAACGCGTCGATCGCGCACGAATACCGCAACGCAACTGTTGAGGAATAAGTTGAAATTGCGAGGCGTGTGAAATTTTGAAAGACTGTTGCCATTGTAATTTTAACTTTGAGTGGCCCTAACCATGATACAATTTTGTGTATTAGGGTAGGAATTGTAAATTTGCTAGGAATATGTAACCAAATCTCCTGTGACATGTTTTTTCCTGTCATCGAATTTTGGCGGTAAATATCTAAAATAATAATATAAGTACATATTTTTTTCTTTTGATAGAAATTATGGTATGCAAGAGTTAAAACTATCAATTTACCACCCAAACACGTATACACAATTTTACACGCATATACAATTTTAAAAGTAAAAAAAAAATTCGCGTATTTTGAGTATATTTTATTTACATTGTATCGGCTTCGTTTCGGTCGCAGTCTTGATATACCCTGAATGTGACAGGCTCGGAAATTCACGAATAAGTTGCGAGTCGCGAGACATGTGGATGGCGCGTACCGTCCACTCCAGTAGGAGATTAATTAAGTGAGATTCTTTCCGCCAGCCTGGATACGCCACTGAATGTCACTTTGAATCTGGGGGCACGGCAGTGCCCCCTCCAAGTCGAGCTAAAAAGCGGCACAGCCGTACTATCCTTTTCTCGAAGTAATTCAGACCATTTTCAACCCCCCATAACTTCGTTGTGGTTAAAGCAAGAAGCCTGAAATTTCAGTTACTAATTAGGCATTGTGTAAACACGGTATATTTAAAATTTCATTCAATTTGAACCAGTAGTTTAAGAATTATAACTTGTCAAACTTTCGCAATTTTGTCACTCACTGACTGACTGACCGATCATCAAAAGTCTAAGGCACATCTAGCAGACATAGAACCTTCAAATTTAGAATATAATTAGTGTTTAGTGTCTAAAGTAAGGAAAAATTCAAACATTTCATGATGTCTGTCTAGTTTTCTAGATACACCAACTGCGTGAATAACTTTGTAATCTCATGTAAATGTATAGGATTACAAAGATAAATTTGCAGTTTATGATTCGTTGTACCTGTATATAATGGAATAATAGTTGTAGATTGGTATCTATATATTTTATATATGAGGCATAACAGGAGGGGGGTATAAAGAGGGAAAGGGTGTATTCAACCCGTTAAACTGTACAACATTCCTCTAGAAAAACATGACAAAGATAACCTTGCAAATAAATAGACTAGATAGTTCGAAAACAATCACCATGAAAGATAGAACACTAATAATCAAATCCGCTATATTTGTAATAAATTGATACCTACAAAAATAAGAAAAAACCAAAGACAGAGGCTTTGAGAAAAATCATTATATATATTCTAGAAATAAAAAGTACCGAAAAGGAATAAAGTAGGACTCTACAAAAAGACGTGAGATCCCATCAAAAACATCCTGTAAAAAAATTCCAAGTCTCGCAGCAATATTAAAAAATTCTTTACGTTTAAAATAAATAGATCGACTTGGCCAGTAGCATTATGCATAAATTGTACGATACATTATGTTTTCATGAATTTTTAATTTTTGCGGTAGATAAACTGAGCTGCGAGACTTGGAATTTTTTTACAGGATGTTTTTGATGGGATTTGTTATTTTTGGTGAAAATGTTGAAAATTATGCCAGTGTAGTTTTAACTCTAAATTGATGTCGTTAAGGTATAATTTCGTGTGTTCGAATTGTAAAGGCGTATTCTTTGAGGGTATATGACCCTTCAATTAGATATGTGACTATTCGTTAAAGAAAATGCTTGCTTTGGCTTTTTGCTTCTAGTGGCGACGAGTGACTTTAATAATGCAATTCATGAGATAAAAATGATCTGTCAGCATTAAGTAACATATTTTATATTAATATGTTAACTAATTGGACAGCTCCGTAGCGCAGGTGGTTAGACGCCGCCTGTGAAACGAGAGGCCGCGGGTTCGATCCCCACACCGAGAGAAATGTTTGTGCGGCCCACAAATATTTCTTTCGGGTCTGGGTGTTTGTGAGAGTCTCTCGTTGTTCCTGATACCCACGACACAAGACTCGATCTTAGTGTGGGGTCAGGACTATGTATGAGACTGTTGGGTGTATTTATTATTTAAAAAAATATATAGACATAATTTTAAAATAAATATTGGTGTATAATACACACCAATTCGAAAGTAAAGCCGCGAATAATCGGCATGTGTGTGCTTCGTCACTGCTTTGTTCTAATTCTAATGAATATATCTGTAATAACAACAACTAGTCATTCTTCGTAGAGTACGTGGTAGAGTGCGTGGTGGCCTGTTGGTTAACGGACTAGACGCGACTGCCAACATGTTCACGGTGGTCGCGGGTTCGAATCCCAGGGCACACCTCTGACTTTTCGGAGTGTGGATGTGTGTATTGATAGTCAATCACCACGCACTAAAACGGTGAAGGAAAACATCGTGAGGAAACCTGCATACTGTAGCGATTTATAAAAAAATCTATGATATGTAAGTTTGCCAACCCGCACCCGCCAGCGTGGTGGACTATATGACCTAACCACTCTCAATCGTGCTGTCGATTGTAGAGGAGGCCCGTGCCCTGCAGTGGGACGTATATGGGCTGATACAGTACAGTACAGTCATTCTTCGTATATATGATACCTATAAGTGATTCTATTACTAATTTTAGGCTTAAAATATAAATCGGACATAAATTCATTTACATACGATTTATGGCCCAAAACACAAGAACGTAACTAAGTAGCCAGTTCAAGCTATAAAATAATCCAAAATGGCGGCTACTACTTAAACTTAGCTCCATTAAATTTGAAATGTTCAAATAGAGCCCAGTGCTGATCGATCGAATATTACCAAGGCCTTAGATGTACAATCGGCGGAGTTGTAAACTTTCCGCCTAATTCACTACAATGTTATTTAATTTAGTTGGCCGGGTCTTAATCTAAGATCTGCGATTATTTGAATGGGTAAAGTTGTATGTATATTTCTTTTCTTTTTCTTTCTTTTATTTTATTTATTAATTTTATTTATATGGACTTTCAAATACCATCCTTGATCCAGCGCCAGGTTAGACCAATCACTGACACTTCAAGTAAAGCATATTCTTACTGCAATACCCGTAGGTTAATGTGATCACTATCCATTATTATTCCATTTCAACGTGGGATTCGTGTAGTTAGATTTTTATGTATAATCATCTGACTTATTTACCACCATCTTACTACACTTACCTAAAACTATGAATTTTGACTAAGCAAACAATTCCAGAATATATTTTTGAATACTGAGCCTTCTTTCTTAACCTTATATTTCCTCCCACCAATCCCAACTTCAATTCTAATCCCCAAGCAATAAAAACTATAGCATGCACCGAAACACAAGTACCCCATTTAAAATCAACAGCCACCAGAATGAGATTGCTCGACAATTCCCTCCAATGCATTCCTACCGAGTGCTCGAATAAAAGGATTTTACACTCAAGAAAATAATACAGGCTTTGAAGCCAAAATCCCTCATTTACCGTATTACAATGTTACCGAAATTGAAGTGTCGTGTAAGCGTGGTATTTGCGACGTTTGCCCAACGCCACTGCAACGCATCACTTTATATTCATACCGTGACTTGCCACCGTTGGATAGGGATGAGAGTTTATCGATGTCGATTTTTTGAGAGTGGTGGTGTAGGTTGTGGTGGAATTTGAAGATGCTCATTTATAATTTGCAGAGAAAAAAATACCTTTAGGTATCTTAAATGTAGGTATTTATTTGGTGATAATAAGTCAAATTTCGTTTGACTACCTAAATTGACTTTTATAAGGTTGATCTACACTCACGCTCTTCTTTCTTTCGTATTTTAAAATATCGACCACTTACGCAAAATCCCAGTACATGTTCACTAGCGCTGAGGTCAATTACCCTAGTTGAGCCATTCAAATCAAATATTGATTAATAATAACTAATAATAATACGCTGATTAAAATGCAACCTCCACACTTAATGTCAAAGGTAATGTATGACAATTTCTCAGCTAGCTAAGCCGCAAGACTAACTCCAGACGCTGAATGTTAAATGACCTTACAAATGTAACAGTTTAATGGTTTCTGGCGAGATTTACTCGCACACGACTCGGATGACATTGACTAATTGCCTGGACCGAATACATCCTGTGAAAATTAATATAATGTGTACAAACTATTAATTATGCAACAGTTAAGCGTCTTGTAGGAAACGAATTTCAGTATATGAGACGGTTTGCTAGATTCATTAGTCATAGTTCAGACGTTATTAGTTTATGATAGTATTTTTTAAGATTGGAATTTGCTGCTGTTCATATTTAGTCCATATCACTTATCAGAAAAAACTTTTATTTTTAAGAAAACACAAGTTGAATTGCTTGTGGTTTTATTTTATTTTATTTGGGTGGCTCACAGCTATCAATAGCAAGCAAACATATATTATACAAATTGTATACAAAAGATAGCCAATTACGAGCTACCGCAGATAGGTTACAAAAGTTACAGTTAGTTTTATTGAAAGCCTGCAACACGTTCACTCTAAGAAGTGTTCTAAATTAAAAAAAAAGGAATATTTTAAGAATTTCCCAACTCTGCTCAATGCATAAGAATCAATACTGTCAACTCACGAAGTAATTCTTACGCGATCTCCAAATATATTTAGGCGTAATCGAAATGTCAATTCAAAATAAACTATTGTCTCTTTTTATATAAAATACGATACATCAAATCGTAAATAAAAACATGTCATGTCTAAACAGAAACATCTATAATAATTATTGTATAATGTATCACATATATCGATACTCAACATGATGGACAGCACTATTAAATGAAGGCGTCGCGATGGCGGCTCGCATCAAAATACAGTATTATTTTGTGGTGTCACTATTGTTCTATGTAATGATACAATATGAGAATGCTATAAAATAAACGTCAGATGTTAAATCTTTATGAAAACTTGGCAGATAATTAATTATATGTATTTCTTCGGATAGGCATGTGATAAATCAGATCGTATGCTTATCGATTTTAAGCAGGTGTATTTTCTGGAGTATCCTAGATGTGTTGGTAGGCTTTAAAATTTTTAGAAGCAGAGCAGTGGAATTAAGAGAAATGAGGTTATAGAAACTCAAGAAAAGTTTCTGATCAAACAAAATGCAGTCATTAAATTAGGATTTTGTGTTAGTAGTTTATTTTATATACATAACACACAGACACTCAATTTCTAATTTATAAGTTGTGAACGGATTTGGTAAGGCTATGTTATTAGAATACTGCTTGAAGGGTTGCGGGGCGTATTTTACTGTGTAATTAATCTATTAGCAACTAAATAAGCTGACGTAATTTTTTTCAAATTAAAAGAGAGAATCATCTCAGTTCACTGGAACGTGATCACCCGGACGCCGAGGCAATCACAAGTATAGCTATGCCAACTACTACAGGTAGTCAGTTTACCATCCCCCAAAACGTTTATTTTTGTTCCTGTTATGGCTGGTTATACGCATAAAATACTAATTTAAAACATGCTCACAATGCACAAAACTAGTGCAAAAAAAGATAAATCACAATACATCTCATTAACATCTCATCCTGCATTCAACGGGCCAAACTGAATTACGGCAAAGACCGTCGTTTAGTGAATATCTAAGACGGGGCCACGAAGACCGGCGGACATAATAAAAATTCTTATTCCCGGCCACTCCGGAAATATCCGAGTTACGGCATTGCATTATATTAGACCACGCCGGAGGCTATTTCAACAAATAAAAACATTTTAAACATATTTTTGTATTAAATTGTGAGAAGTTTTACTGCTTTGGTGGAAAACTGTTTTCTTTGAAACATATTTTTCTGTTTCTTGCCGGCTGTGGTGGTATATTTTTCCGTATTACGTGAACTTAGTGCCTTTCATGTTGTATTATTGGTATGTTGAGGGTATTTAGTTTGTAGTTTATATCGCCGGGACAGGGTAAAACCTTTATGAAACTTTAAAACTTTCTAAATCGGATTTTCTGTGGACAATTTTCCTCTGGTTGTGTGACTCAGAGGCACCCTGATGCCTTGGATTTTTTACGAAGCACCTTATGATAACCACAAATAAAGTATTCACCAGATATAAATAGCATCAAATATGTAGAATAAAGATTTCATAGAATTATTAACCATTCTGAGTAACGAGTGATATTTTAATCCACGAAACGTATTATCAAGTTAATATTTCATACGAAGGGTTTCTTAAGAATCGATTGTATACAAATTATATTAAAGAAATTTTACAATTTATACAGTCATAAAGTACATTGTTATGTAAAGCATGGTTGATTAATATGTATTTTTTATTGTTGCAGGTATGTACTTACATTATGCCAAAGTCGTTATTGCTGAGGTAATTGCAACATATTTACTTTAATATTTATTTCCGACTTGTGCACAGCTACGCAGTAAGTTATTAGTCCATTGAAATGTTACATGAGCTTTGCATTTTTTAGAGGACGCAATTTTATTTCTGGGATATGTGTGTGGCGGCCAATAGAAGCTTAACCTCAAGTTTGTGGGGTCGCCACCCTTGTCCCCCGGCCGCCATCTTGGAAAAAGGGGTGAAAACACTTTTTTCGCGTTATCTCGGAAACTATACGTCTTACGAAAAATTTGTAAAAACATAATATGTAGCTAATTGTATTGCCTACAAATATGTTAACATAACTTTTTGCCCTAAATTAAAAATTAAAGAAGTTATAAGCAAAAGAGTGAGTAAATATTTATAAATAAATTCTTATTTCTCTATAACTTTATATGAAAAAAATCTCACTTTTTTGCTATTTTTTTATTTATATTAACCTATTCTGTGCCACTGGTGGGCATAGATCTCCCTCAACTCCTTCTACTTATCCCTATCAGTTGCTGATGCCATCCAAGTGCTGCTAAATTGGTCGAGATCGTTGCGCCACCTTTTCCGAAGCCTGCCACGTGGCCTCTCACCATCCTTAGGCATCCATTGATTGGCAATCATTGCCCACCTCTTCGGGTGCATCCGGGTGACGTGGCCCGCCCAATCCCAGATTAGTTTATCTGATTTCTGTGCAACATTCTTGACTCTGGTTATGGAGCGCAAGGTGTTAGTCGGTATAGTACAGGGGCCCAATCGGGGCTAACCACCTCGAGAGGCTGCCTCACCATGCCGCGCATAATTTTGGGTGGGTACGTCGTGCCGGTTGGTGACCGGAAGTGGGGTCCCGGCGGCCCATCCCGGGAGGGTACGGGGGCCCTTCCGTCCGGCGGATCAATTCGCTTCCTGCCGACCCTTTCGTGCCGGTGCCCATTCGGCCTTCTTAGTGCCCGAACCTAAGATCCTCGTTGCCTCTTCACCAATCCCATCCTTTCTACCATGACAGTGCAACTAAACAGAGCAGGTCCTTCAGCGGTGCTTAACCCCACCACCGCGTTCACTATGGAGTTCACTAACATCCGTGGACTCCATACGAACCTCAATGCCGTCCACCACCATCTTGAGACGGCCCGGCCTGCTTTGCTCTTCCTAACGGAGACGCAGATTCGTTGTCCGACCGATAATTCTTACCTGTTGTATCCCGGTTATTCGCTTGAAGTAAACTTCAGGCCTAAAGCCGGGGTATGCTTGTATGTTCGGTCGGACATCTGCTGTCGCCGTTTGCACTGCATGGAGGACCCCTCCTTCTCCGCTCTGTGGGTGCACGTGGATCTAGGTTCCCTGAGCCGCATCTACGTGTGCCTTTACAGGTCTCACAACGGGGACGATGAGACGACTCGGCTGTTCAGGTATCTTAGCCAGGCGGCTGATGACGCGCAGGCGCAGTTCCCGTCGGCCGAAATGGTGGTCTTGGGGGATTTCAATGCTCATCACGAACTGTGGCTGGGCTCCTCCAAGACTGATCATGCTGGCAGAGCTGCCCATGCATTCGCTCTGACTCATGACTTGACACAACTGGTGAACCAGCCCACCAGGATCCCGGATGTGGCGAGTCATGCGCCTTCTTTGCTGGACCTTCTGCTGGCGAGTCACCAAGCCGGGTATCATGTGACCGTTAGTGCGCCTCTGGGCACTTCCGATCACTGCCTGGTTGGGTCGTCAGTACCGATCGCATCACCTCCACGTCCCGTGCAGGTTAGGCGAAGGGTCTGGCATTACTCGTCGGCAGATTGGGATGGTATGCGGGAATATTTTGCATCCATCTCTTGGAGGCAGCGCTGCTTTGAGGGTAAAGATCCCTCAGCGAGTGCCAACGCTATTGCTGACGAGATCAGACTTGGAATGGAATATTACATTCCTTCCTCTGAGATCGCCAGTAAGGGCCGTGGACGCTCCTGGTTCAATCGTGCATGCGCCGATGCTGTCGGTGACAAACAGGCGGCGTATCGCGCTTGGATCAGGGGTCGCGCCATGAAGGATCCCAATATCAGTTCCCTCAAAGAAGCCTATAACCGTGCCTCCAAGGCCTGCAAGAAGGCCTACGTTAGGGCGGATGCCCAGCGCGTTAGCAGGATTGGGCGTGCGTTGGCCGATCACCCAACTAGCAGTCGTGCTTATTGGAGGTTAGCCAGGGCCGTCCAATCTAACTTCTGCCGTCCAGCGTTGCCGCCGCTGAGGTACCCAGAAGGGTCGCTGGCCCACAAGCCGCAAGAGAAGGCTGCCTTGCTGGCAAATCTCTTTGCGGCTAATTCCCGCCTCGAAGACCGTGATATTCGCATCAGGCAGTGTGATGTGCGGCGTGAGTTACGGTCTCTCGATGTGCGGAAAGCCAGTGGTCCGGATGGGATACCAGCGGTGGTTTTAAGGGCTTGTGCAGCCGAGTTGTCTCCAGCACTGACTCGCCTCTACCGAGCGTCCTACCGCACAGGTGTTGTGCCGGAATCTTGGAGGGAGGCCAATGTGCAACCGATCCCCAAAAAGGGTGATCGATCGGACCCTACCAATTACCGCCCTATCGCTATCACCTCAGTGATGTGTAAGGTCATGGAGCGGATCATAAACGCTCAATTGATCCGCTACCTGGAGGATCACTCGTTGATCAGTGACCGACAATATGGATTCCGCCATAATCGATCGACGGGTGATCTTCTAGCGTTTGTCCTGCATCGCTGGGGTGAGGCGATAGACCGGCGTGGCGAGGCTCTTGCTGTGAGCCTCGACATTGCCAAGGCGTTTGATAGGGTCTGGCACCGTGGTCTTCTGTCCAAGCTTCCGGCATACGGTCTACCCGGCAACCTGTGTTCGTGGATTTCCGGCTTTCTGCATGGGCGTAGAATACGTGTAGTCGTAGACGGACACGCTTCGGCGCTCATGTCGGTAAATGCCGGAGTTCCTCAGGGCTCGGTGCTGTCGCCCACCTTGTTTATTCTGCATATCAATGACATGTTGTCGCTTGGCAATATTCATTGCTATGCAGATGACAGCACGGTTCACGGGCGATACCACTGCGGGCCTCCAGGTTGCCGTGTCGAAACTGTGAAGGGACGCGAAGATCTTGTCATTGAGCTCAACCGGACCTTGGATCTCATTTCTACGTGGGGTTCCAGGAATATGGTTGAGTTCAATGCCAAGAAAACCCAGGTGTGTGCGTTCACGTGCAAAAAATCCCCGTTCTCTCCCCTCCCCATTCTTCAGGGTACTCCCCTCTCAGTGCGGAATGACCTGTGTATCCTTGGTGTGGATATCCGCTGTGATCTCAATCCAAGGAATCACATCGAGGGCGTAATATCTGCCACATCACGCAGGGTTGGAGTCCTGAACAGGGTGCGTCGGTTTTTCACGCCTGGTCAGCTTTGCCGCTTATATAAAGCGCAGGTCCGGCCGGGTATGGAGTACTGCTCGCACCTTTGGGATGGATCCGCCCAGTACTGCTCGATGCCTTGGATGGATTGCAGCGGCGGGCCATCCGCATTGTGAATGATGCAGACGTTACGAGCAACTTGGAGTCGCTACAACTCCGGAGAGATGTCGCCTCTCTAAGCGTGTTCTACCGCCTGTATCACGGTGAGTGCTCTGAGGAATTGTTCAACTTGCTCCCCTCCTCTCCATTCCTAACCAGAACCACGCGTGCTGGCTTGCGAAGCCATAGCTTGACGGTCCACACCATCCCGGCGCGAACCAAACGGTTCTCAAATTCGTTTCTGTGCCGCACCGTCAGGCTGTGGAATTGTTTGCCGGCTCACGTATTCCCTCCTTCCTACAATCCTGGGTCCTTCCGCCGTGGTGTGAAGAGGCACCTAAGCAGGCCGGCATAATTGTTTCCATTGGCATGGGACTGCCGTTCGATGCCAATGGATACTCTGCCTGGGCGGCATTGGCACTTTCCATCAGGTGCAATGCCGCCACTATGCCAGGCCATTATAAAAAAAAAAAAAATTATTGGGTACTCTGTCCATGCGTGTTACGCCTAGCATCCTGTGCTCCATAGCTTTTTCACAAACCTGGACCTGGACCTCTGAAGTTGGGTCAAAGACCAGGATTGAGCAATGTATGTGAGAATTGGTAAGATACAAGCCGAAGAGACTACTTTTAAGAGAAATGGGAAGATTTCCCTTAAGAAATTTCTTCTTCACTTTTTTGCTTATAACTTCTTTAATTTTTAATTTAGGGAAAAAAGTAAAAAGACATACCGGGTATATCAAGAGTGCTACCGAAAACGAAGCTGGGTGGTAGTTTTAGTGACTACAAACACAATGCAACTAAAAATTTCGCAAAGAAACGCGGCAATTATTTTTTATGATTTTTTAAATATCGTCATTTTTTGGATGGTAAATCCATAGTTTTTGCTTAAATAATAATTTAAACTCTTTTATACCTTAGATTTTTTATAAATAAAATGGTAAACACTATTATTTTAGGAAAAAAATGTGTTTACCACCCAAATACGGCCATAGGAAAAAAATAATAAAAAACAAATTGTCGCTTTTTTTGCAACTTTTTCTGTTGCATTGTGTCTGAAGTCGTTTAAACTACCACCCAGCTTCGTTTTCGGTAGCAGTCTTGATATACCCTGTATTTATAGGCAAAACAATTTGCTACAAATTATGTCCTTGCAATTTTTTGTAAGACGCATAGTTTCCGAATTATCGCGAAAAAAGTGTATTCACCCCTTTTTCCAAGGGTGCGGCCGGGGGACAAGGGTGGCGATCCCACAAACTTGATGTTAAGCTTCTATTGACCCCCAAACATGTCCCAAAAATAAAATTGCGTCCTCTAAGAAATGCAATTTTCGGTCCTTAAATTGTAACATTTCAATGGACTATACGGAGAACTGTGTATTCCAAGAAAGCAATGTATCCAATCTACAGTATACATGTTTGAACTCATCTTGGCTTGCAGTTCTATGTGTGCGTGTACTTGTAAATATGAAGTTTTGATTTTAGTGTTAGTGCTGTGAAATAGGGATGTACCTTCGTTTTGAGTAGCCCCAAGTGCTCGCAAAAGAACACCGTTTCATTTATTAAGTATAACGCCGGCTTTTCTGATACAAGGCGGTTAGGAAGAGGTTCGCAAAATAAAACCGACGCTGCAAATAATTGTTCGCTAGGATCACTACTTAGTGGAGTGGATAAAAATCTTCGTGCTATCGGCAGTAATATCTTAAATTCCTCTCGATGAATACCACTTAAGAATATTTTCATCAGAAGAAAGAAATTCTTTTTTGAGTATAGCTTCAGTGCTACCATTTTTTGGTATTTCGCAACTCTTATCTTCACTAGAAGAATCTAACATCATAGCAACAACAAACGCGTCGGATCATGTCAGTATTTCTTTCGCTCCCATTGGTCAATGTCACGTGCGAACGGCACGCGCCATTCGCCGGCACCGCCAAATTTATGTCATGTCTCATCTTGTATTACAACCGCATCCGCATAAATATCCGCATCAATTATTGCGGATGCAGATGTCCAAATCTATGCGGAAGTTCTGCATTTGCGGATGCGGATGCGAATATTCGCAACATCCCTGCTGTGAAAGTTGTCGCACATATTTCACTTTAACCGCTGAATAATACACACAACACAACTTTTTGTTGGTGGGTTAGTCGGCGGTCACTCATTGCTAGTCGAAAAAGTTGGCACATGTCGCCGGCTTGACATAACATGAACATGACGGAAACATACTACTGAAACGCCACAACACCCGAACCGACGCGACACGTGTTGAATCAAATCAAATCGTAGTATTTTATATGACCAGAACCACACTACAAATACGCGGCGCTACGTTGCGTGGCGTTTTAGTAGTATATTTCCGACCTTAATGACTTGACTGTCGCCGGACAACTGAGCATAGCACATGCCACCAACATGTCGGCGAGCAATACGTGCATGTGCTTGTCGCCGACATGATTCTTTTCTTATAGGTCGCCGGGTTGAGACGGCGGGCTGGCGTTTTAATGTTTAGTGCGCTTATATTAATAAAAAAAAAACGCACAGGCGCACGAGACAAAATAAGTTGAAACGTGTATACTAAGTCCCACTAGTAGGTAGAAGGAACAGCGGTGAGTTAATAATGTCTTAGTTTGTAGGGCATTTCTAGTGAAGTTACTGGGCTTAAGGACACTTAACACTTAATGTATCGAGGTGTCGAGCACGGGCGCTGTCATGCAGTGCTTAGTAATAATATTCTGAGTAATATTGCTTCTGTTCATGGAAGGCATAATGTTTACTATCTTACTCATTACTTACACACGCCGAGCTTCAATGCTAGGTGTCATTTCATTGCGTGCCACTGTTGATCCTAGCATACAGGAGTTGCTGTGGCGGGTGTGAGGGCGGGACAGTCTCCAGTATCTTACTCATCTCATTTTCATTTACTTCATTTGATACTTCGAAGTGCTAGAGCCACGACCGTCAGTCATGATTCGGCATGCAATGTCTCACAGGAGATCGACGTTAAGCGGCAGTCTTGTCGCATTTCGTTCAGTGAGTAAGATTGCCGAATGCCTAATACCCATTCCCTTTTCCCATCTTTTCCTTCTCGTTCCCCTCCCTGTTTGATGAGCCGGTAACACATCCATGATCCAAGCGTTTTGGATTTTCATGGGCGGCAGTGATCACTCACCATCAAGTGATCTGTTTGCTCGTTTGCTGGATCAACGCAACAAAAAAAAAACTTACTCATTTAAACTTTTAGGGGTAAGCTCGCGCTCCTTCACATATTGCGACGAAAATGACCTCAACTAACCATGTAGATTACCGCAGACTCCTCCATCAACACACTTTGGAATATAGATGTAAGCTCATGTAGGGACCTCACAAAAACCCCCTTAAATAGTTTTATTAATAAGTATATAAGCGTGGTACATGGTGTAAGAATTCGCTAACATCGCCGTGGCCGATGTAATGGGTGGTTGTGTCACCGACCAACACCCTGACTTTTATTAGATTGAAAAAAATACGGAGATTTAAATTGCATCATTTAGAGACGCCGCGCTCGCTCGCGACGGTTTTGTAAGGGCATTTCTTGTTTGTGGTAAAGCATTGTGGAGTGTCGGTTATGAGACAGTTATGGATTTAAATTATTACTCCTTGCTGATACATTATAAATGCAAGCTTTGTAAATTCTTTTGTTTTTTTTTGAGAGACCAGCACAGCTCTACGATTCAAGTCCTGTAGAGGGTCCATACCATCAAGCAATCTCTTTGCTTGCTGATTTTTTATGGATGTTATTTTTGTAAACCATTTTGTTTCTTTCCTCTGCTCTGATTCCTCCTCATTTGAGAGACCAGCACACCTCTACGATTCAAGTCCTGTAGATGTTCCTTACCATCAAGCAATCTCTTTGCTTGCTGATTTTTTATGGATTTAATTTTTGTAAACCATGTTGTTTCTTTCCTCTGTCCTGATTCTTCTTGTTTTGAGAGACCAGCAACATCTCTACGATCCAAGTCTTGTAGATGGTCCTTACCGTCAGGCAATCTGTTTGTTCGTTAGCTAGACCTATGTAACAGGAAAAAAATACCAGGTATATGCCTGCGACTGCAAATGAAGCCAGGACTTCAGATATAATGCAACAAAAAATTCACTAAAAATACCTAGTCAGGTGATAAATTCTGTCACATGTTTAATATAAAATAATCGAAACAAGTTTATTCATTATGTAACCATTTATACACCAAAATGAAGTAAACAAAACATAGATTCTTATGACACTAAAGTTTATTCAAAATGACCTCCGTGATTTTGAATACAGGCCTTCAATCTGCGCGGCCAGTAATCTATCGCAGCACGAACGAGGTCCATGTCAATATCGGCGGCTGCCTTAATCAAGGATGTCTTGAGTGACTCCAAATTGGGATGAGGCTTTGAACACGCCTTTTCCTCCAAGTTTTGCCATATCTTGTAATCTAACGGATTCAAATCTGGACTGGAGGAGGGACAGTCTTCGTGCCGGATGAAGTCGATTTCACGCGCCGCCAGCCAGTCTTGTGTGCTCTTCGCTCTATGAGCTGGTGCAGAATCTTGTTGGAATACCCAGTGCCTGTTATTGAACATGGTATGATAAACAGGTTCCACAAGGTTCGTCAGGACTGTATTTTGATACACAACTGCATTCGTTTTTACACCTTTCTCATAAAAATGTACCTCTGTTAAGCCCCAATAAGAAACTCCCAACCATGCCATGAGCGAGGATGGAAAATGACCTCGTTGGACACGCGGAATTCGGTTGCTCGCTTCTTCACTACTGTGTGCGTACACCTTATCATTTTGTTTGTTGTAGCTCTCTTCTACGGTAAAATTTTATTCATCTGAAAAAAGAATTTCCCGATATTTTTTTCCCGCGTACCGCTTCAACAAAGCGTGGCATCTCTTCAGTCTCAGGTCCATTAGACGAGCATTCCAACGATGTCCTGTTTTTCTTCGATATGCCCGAAGCCCTAAGTCTTCATTTAACACCCTTTTCACCGTGGTTCTGCTTAACCCTATCTGAAGGGCCAACAGTTTCTGCTTACGTTTGGTATTTCTTTGAATTCGCGTCTTCACAGCTTTTAACACTGCTGGAGTCCTACCAGACCGAGGGCGACCACTTCTTGACCTGTCATCTACACTAGAGTCTTCATTGTATCGTTTGATGGTACGATAAACGAATCTTTTGGTTATATTCAAATTTTTCAGTATGTCTAAAATTTGAATTAGCGCGTAACCGCAACGATGCAACGTAATAACTGCAACACGGTCTTCTTTAAGCGTCCACTCCATATTTAAAAATGAGTAAAATTCTAAAAAGTATACATTTTTATTTTCATGAACAATTCGAAATTCGAATTCAATAAACTTTTTTGTGGCCAGCATTGTATAAGAAAAGTTTTTACTGTATGACAATACTTATGACCTGACTGTGTAGTATCGATTTTTGATATGGATTTTTAGCCTATCCATAATATACATATGTATACTCAAATTGGTTCGGTGGCGAAGTTGTACACGAGTACGGTTATAATGCTGAGGTCTTGGCTTCGAACCCCGGGTCAGCTCATTCATTATAATCAATACCATAGCTCACTGTATGAATTAGGATTCAAAAAGTCTTATAAGTCATGAAATAAATAGAATTGATGTCAAACATTCCAACTATAGATTCGAGATTGTAGATAAATATCTACATAATATGTAAAGTTTGCGGGAAACATGTTATTTATACTCTATATGCAAAGTATTGCTTACCTCGTTTCGATAAATATTCACTCTCTTTGTGCTCCCACTCAGCCGTAACTCTTATGTACAAAAATATTCTCTTACACAGAATTTCACTTTATAATAACGCGAAATTTACCTAACTTGACAATATGAAAGACGTACGCAGAATTAGTTTCAATGTTTTAAAATGGATATAAACTTATTTTATCTGATTTTATTTCTTGACGCCGCGTGCCTTAAAAAAGCTTACGTCAAGATTAAGGCTTTTGGTTAACTAAATGTAGATGCAATATTTAAAAAAGAAACATATAAACCAATGCAAGTATGGCTTAAGAATAGATAAGAGAAATTAAAAAAATACGTACATAAATAATCTTTAAAGTAAATTATAATATATCCAAAGACAAAATATTTGCTTCTTAATTTTCTTCGACGTTACTTTTCCAAGTGTTATGCAATAACTTTCACCCTTAACCTCCGAAAAACCTCTTTTTAAACCTGTCTTCATCATCATCAAAAGCTAATTTCTTTGGCCAAATGTTGGAAACCATATTACAACCCAAAAATCCTCGAATTTACACTAATTCACCGGCTTGTCTATCAAGCACCTTAACACTCTCTAAATACAGCGTGTTAAAAGAATCGCTGGAATTCAAAGCTGGCACCACGCCATGCAAAATGAACCGTTGCAAGCATATTATTAAATTGCAACTTTTAAGGAGGTCTACATTTTTAATTTGGTGTCAAGTTCATAATACGTTGTAGTGTACTGGACTCTCTCTCTCTCTCTCTTTCCTTCTCTTTATCTCTCTCTAAATACACATCACTTAGTACTATTAAATGCTTTCAGTTTTCTGATCCAAAAAATTACTGATTTATTATTTTACACAAACAGGATGCAATGATCTGTATCTTTATCAACCCATATACGTCCCACTGCAGGTCACGGGCCTCTTCTACAGTTGAGAGTGCGATTGAAAGTAATTAGGCTATACAGTCCACCACGCTGGCCTAGTACGGGTTGGCAGACTTTAAATGCTATGGAAGTTCATGCAAATTGCTATGATATGTAGATTTCGTCACAATATTTTCCTTCGCCGTTTATGTTCGTGGTGGCTTTTTGGTAAAGTATGCAATTACATGGGTCTTAAAATGAAATGAAATGTTTTTATTGGTCACGTAGGCAATTCAAAAATTCAACATGTTTTTTTTTCATTGAAGTAACCCGAGTTCTATAATTAATACTACTAATCCTTTTCTACTTTGAAAGACTGATTCTAGAACATTCCATCAAAATCCATCTTCTTTACCATCATTCAAGTGCCACCATAACAAGTAACAATAATGTTTTAAATCATACATTCAGTGAAGTTGTTGGAACTGGCAGCACGCCACGCAACTCTAGACATAAAACAGATTATGGTACTGAAGCAATGACTAATGGGGACGCGAACATAAATTCTCCTTGTAGGGTACAATGGTGTTTAGAATAAAAAAATTAAAGCATTATTTTTAACCGACTACAAGTTACATGATTAGCAAAAGATCCAGCACTAATATTCATGTTGAATGTAAGTATTGTCAATAGTTGTCGGCTGATAACTATCAAAACAATTATTAAAAACAAAAATACTTTTTTATCTTTGTGGAACAGTTGGTAGTTTCTTTAACATGGTCTCTTAGATTTATGCAAATTTAGCACATTAGAATAAAACTAATTTTAAGGGTTTAATCATGAATTTGGTTTAAATTTTGCATTTTTTAACTAAGTGGTTTCTTTTTTTTTATCTTCTTGACAATCACTTCACAGCTTTCGTAATCACAGCGAAATCGAAATAAAAGAATGGTTTTATTGTAATGCAGAATTTTGACACACGATAAATAAAATCCCAATGGCAAACCCTGTTATTTAGATCAATTTTTAATAGAAATTAATGACGCGTCAAGCATGCCATTCACCTCGTGGTTAGGGATACAACAGCACTAGAATTTAGTTACAAAGCAATACCCAAGCATTGTGTGGAGTGCCAACACTCCACTGCGCTCACTATCCTGAGATATCAGTTGTTTAATCTTAATATGTCCAATAGATACTATGACAACAGTTTCCTCCAAACTGGAATAAAACAGTGCATTTACATTGCTGTTTGACCTACCAATAAATCTATATACTATCTATATACTTTTTGAATCTATATACATTGCTGTTCGTAGAACCAGGCACATATCCATGGATCACGATTACACGAGGCCTCATTAGTGTAATGGCGCCATGTACGGCCGTGAACCGACAGTATCTGGTTACAATTCGGTAATGCAGTCAGGCATTACAATTCGTCAGTTTTCGAATACGATGATAGGATTTTTATAAGGATACATTCCAAGAGTTAGTCGGGTAAGTATGTCAAAATTAAAAATATAAAACCTAAAAATATAAAATCAGTTTGCATTGACTCTAGTGTCTCTTTCTCGTGCCCTACTTATTTTGTTTCACGCAAGACTCGTGAATTATACATCTAAACTAATATGATAAAGAGGAAGATTTGATTGTTTGTTTGTATTGAATACGCTCTGAAATTATTAGATCGATGTGAAAAATTATTTCACCATTTAAATACTATATTATCCCTGATGAAAATAGGCGATAAAATATTTAAAAAAAATTGTATCTACACCCGAGCGGAGTCGGCCGGGCTGCCTTGTATATGTCGACGATATCCAGATACAAATAAACTGTCACTAGTAATTTTGGTACACATATAGTTGTCAACATTTGTTCCATATCCATGAATATAACAATTGGTTGTAAGTGCGCGGCGACACGCGTTACAAATGGCACCTGACAGAAACACAATATGTCACATTTACACTAACAAGATCTGATCAGAGACGAACTTGGAGCTGTAGCCATTACTCTTCCAACTACATTATTATTAATGAAACGTCGGGAAGTCAAAAATATAAAAAGTAAACCAAATCCGCGATTAAATCCGTAAATAAAAGTTTTATTTCAATGTGTAACATTCGGGTAAATCTAAGAAACCATAATACAATATTATTACTTTTTTAAATATTAAATTAATTTCTCCAGCAGTACACACATTTGATATTATGACAATTAAGACATCTGATGCATTTTTTTAGTGCATTTAATGGCGAGACGAGCATGCCGTTCGCCTGATGGTAAGCGATACGACTCCTCATGAACAGTAGCACACTAAACAACACCTAGAATTACAAAGCAATGCTGCGCATAAAAAGCAATCTGATACATACACCGCGTAAATTAGTACATAATACTTATAAATGACACACAGGTAAGCAAAGACAAGAAAAATATACTTGGAAAAAAAAAACAAATCAGGCTCACGCTTATTACATAATACGACGTTAACTATTACAATCCACAAGGTGATTAATATGTTTCAAATCTGTTGTTGTAAAATACAGAGTTTGGTTTTATGGTTTGAAAAATCCCATATTGTTAGGGACTGGAATTCATGTTATGGTCTTGTGACGGAAATAGTTTGTTCTCGCACCGAGCCAAATATTTTTGAGATCCCCCTGTATGTGTTTCGAGTAGGAATTCTCATACCGAAGTCTGTCCTACATATACATTTTTCAATGCCTTCGATGTAAGAATTTTGAATGTCAAAATTGTTCAGAGAAATACTGGGTGAATAAACATGAATCATTTGACACTGTTTAGTACTTACAATAGTAATACGTAAGATAATAGTGATGGTTAATAATATTATTATTGTACATCCAGTAAAATAATTGTTATTATCCAGCTTACTATAGGGTCAAGACATATGGATTATAATGTTTGCGGTTACGAGGTCAGTTTATGTTAATTTCTTAGACATGCATAAACAATCACAGAAATAAATCTGTGTTTACATAACCGCGCGAGAAAAACACCTGTTAGTTTAATTCAACAAAGTGCATAACTTAACTTCTGCACACATTGTAATTTAGTGTGTCTATATCATGCATACATTTTTCTCAGCAGGGATAAACAGAGGTGCTAGTAGAAATCAGTACGTTTCACCTTGTATGCTCCGTCTCACGATGTGATAGGAAGCGAGCCTATCGCCATATCGAGCAAAAATTTCTGATAATAAATAATTTCGATGCATGCATGACTCTCGAAGCATATTTACGATCTAACTAACGTAACTAAAATGTAATTTAGTAAACACAATAGTTACACAGTCGACTTTATGCAGGTACTGAGAAACGTATATGAGGTCAGAAATGAATATGTAGCTGTAAAGAAAACCGGATGTGATAGAAACTAAACTGTTATATATTTCTAATAAAGATACACCTACATAAACAAAAATCATAACAAGATTCGTGTGACAAAACAGTGTAATGCATAAAAAATTCAATATCATTTTTTTTATGTATTCATTATCCAGAACAAATCCCTACATTACAACAACCACGAAATTAAAAACCTGTAGTATTTATACCAAGACAGACAATTCAAACAAAGAACATCTCGCTCTAAAACACCTTAGAATTATAAAGAAAGAGAATAAAAATACCGATCTCGACAGCAGTAACAAATCAAAACGTATTGAATGGATTCGCAAAAGATATCTCGCGACTAAACTGAGATTAAAATAAAAAATACCGGCGCTTCCCCGACGACCTTCGATTCGTTTACATTGTAATTTACACTCCTCGTTTTTTTGTTAAATAAGACTTTTATATCAGATTGGTGTATTGGAAAATGAAAAATGCGCCTTTGGCGTTCTCTAACGTTTTAATCAAAGGTTAAAAATGTAGGCATCGAGGAGATAAAGGATCTTATTTTTAGAAGATTATTATGTAGAGGAGAACTTTTCTGCGGGTCATTAGAGATACTGTACCAATGGGTTGGCGAAGCAGATTTTGTGGCACTTTCCCGCTTTAAAACATGAAAGATGAAATGTTGCTGTTGCGTTTTATTCGGTGGTTGCAATTGCCGGAAATCCAAAACCGATAATAACATAGATGGTTAGCAATGATCATCAAAAATGTTCTTCTCTAACCGGGTGGTTATTTATTTCTATTGTGCTACGGTTACCATCAGCATTTCAGTCACTTTGTCTTGCCAAAAAAATAATAAACACTGGTGGTGTCACAAACACAATGGAGTGTTGGTAGATCTCTCATGTCAGAGGCCAACACGGTAAGTACCTACCACCGCAATGCCTATTTTTCTCGCGAAACAGCAGTGTAAATGCGCTTTTGAGTTCCGGTTTGAAGGATATGTTGATTGTATCCAGAGTTACTGCTGCACATATTGAGACATAACATATTATGTATCAGTATGGCGAGCACAGTGGAATGCCAAAGGATGCTTTGTGATTCATGGTGTTGTTTGATTTTGCAAATGTTCATGAGCAGTCGTATTGTTTATCACATGCATCACGCAATTGGCATGCTTATCTGGCCAAACGTTGCAATTAAAAAAAACAGATAATTATTTCATTAATGTATCAGCCCATATTATCACACTGCAGGTCACGGGCCTCCTTACCAATCGAGGGTACGATTGATAGTGGTTAGGCCATATAAGTTTAACGCACTGGCCTACGAGTAGTGCGGGTGGCAGACCTTATATACCATAGAAATTTATGTAAATCGCTATGGTATGCTGGTTTCCTCACAATGTTTTCCTTTACCGTTTTAGCTCGTGGTGCTTCACTATCATTGCACACATTATTTCATAACCACATTATTATTAGTAATTCACGTCCAGGTACTGTTACTCTCACCTCAAACATGAGAATTCCCTTCAACTCTGTTCTTCGCTAATTTACCATATTTCACTGATTAAAATAACATGCATATTTAATCCTCTATTTGAATGTATTTTTACGATGGCAAGCCAGTCGGCCGTGCCTAACCCGCTGCAATGGTTATTAGCATAAAACTGAATTATTTATTCGCGTCATAAAGGATCAGGCTTTGGTTCTGACTTGACAAGTAACCTTTCATTAGGGTTGCCAGTGGTAGGAAACTTACTGGATTTTTAGAAGTTTTATTATATTATTGATTTCATTTAATTAGTTTTCAAATGTCTCCGACGATTGGCGTTATAAGCATATAGGTTTAAAATATTTCAGTTCAAGATATTTTAGCGATATAATCAAACGTGATAGAAAAGCCATTACTGTCATTTTTTCTCTGAGACATTCACATTTCCCGATTGGGAAGGTCAGGATCATTTTAAAACGATGGTATCAGTGTATCTAATTCTTAATAACTAAGTGTAAAACTAATTCAATATTGCTTTGAATTTTTTACAAAATTATTTCTTTTGCCTCCTAATCCAACAAAAACATACGATTTTTGGCCGTGGGTATCAAAAACTACGACATTTGACACAAATGTTTATGTGAACCACAAGTACTTGTCTCGGGTCTGAGTGTTTTTGAGACCTAAAAGTCTAGTAATTAAAGACTAACTACATCTAAGACCTAAAATTCATGTGCATCATAGTATGGTTTCAGGACTATGCCTGTGACTGTAGGGTGTGTTATATTTATTTGTTTGTTAATACAGGAATCAAACCCGCAGTTTCTCTTATCACAACCAACACCTCATTCCAACTGTGCTATGACAATCTAATAATCATCTCCCTCCCTATAAACCGCATAATAATCTCCTCCTCATAAACATTTTAATTATTTATTTATTCGCAAGAAACTGGCAACACCGATGTCAACTGTCATCCATTGTGCCTGCTCCATGGCCCGCTCCTAATTGACACGGCCGATTTGACAGCCTCCATTTATATTGGATTTTGTTATAGATGAAGAGCCCGTGGCTGCCAGACCTTCGTAATTTTATAAAAGCTGAAAGTTTGTCTGCGCATGCCTCTGACACAAGCATCACACGACAGGTATTATGAAGTTCCGATCGTGGTTGCTTTGGAAGTTATGAGCTTTAATGTTTCTGGCAAGTAGAAGAACCATCAAAAGTGTCTGAATGCCAAGGAAATATTTGTTTGTAGTTGCCTTAATAACATATATAAAATTCGGCTTTTATACTATAACTTCGGCAAATTACATGTTTTTAAATATTACGCTATCTTCAAACTTTAACATAATGTTATTTTGTCAGCGTTATACTATAAAAGCTGAATTTTATATATGTTGTTAAAGCAACTATAAAAAATATTTCCTTAGTATTCAGACACTTTTGATGGTTCTTTCATCTTGCCAGAAACATTGAAGCTCATAACTTCCGCAGCAACCACGATCGGAGCTTCATAATAGCTGATTGTGCAATGCCTATGTTAGAGGCATGCGCACACAAACTTTCAGGTTTTATAAAATTACGAAGGTCTGGCGGCCACGGGCTCTTGGTCTATTACGTTTTCGTATTAGCCACGTCATAAGTGATTGAGTTCGTTTGACGGGGATTACAATGGACATTCATTAGAATCTCGTGGTTATTAAAGAAGGTGTTCTTATTTATTTTTTATGTAAACTATGCATTAGTATAAATATACTTGTACGTAGCCATATGTACTGTTTTTAGATGGAATCGCATTTACCATTGATTCATGTGATCTTATACGTTTCTATAACCAACTAAATATCAATATCCATTCCATTAAAATTCCATTGCACTTACCACCATTATTACATATTATATTTTAATTTCAATTAATGGTAAGGCGAGCTTGCCATTCACTTGATGGTAAGCGATACGACCGCTATTAAACAATAGTTACTCGGCTTTAATTTACTTTAAACCAGAACACAACAGTGCGTTTACACTACTGTTTGGCGGTAGAAATAAATATTGCGGTGGTACCTACCCAGGCGGATTCTCACATTTTTTTTTATTGCTTTGAATGGCGAGACGAGCAAGCCGTTCGCCTGATGGTAAGCGATACGACCGCTCATAAACAGTAGCAACATTCCACTGCGCTCGCCATCCTGAGACATAAGATATTAAGTCTCAATATGTCCAGTAGTTGCTCTGGCTACAATGTCCTTCAACCGAAACACAACAGTGCATTTAAGCAGTGTTGTTTCACGGGAGAAATAGACATTGCGGTGGTACCTACCCAGATGGCCTCTCACATATGAGAGACCTACCACCAGTAAAATGTACCTCTCACATATGACAGATGGTAGGTCTCTAATATTATTAAGATAATCATTCTATCGTGCTCTCAACATTATGGTTTCTCTTTAAAGCTAGTATAAAAAAAATAAGGAAAGACTCCACATTAAAGTTTTACTATTAAAACATTGAGAGGAAGTATATGCGGGTAGGATATCATTTGTCCGCACTCATAGAGGGCGCTAGAGTGCCGACGAGTGCGAGCTCATTAGGAGTGACGCCACTAGCGCCCTCTACCACCTCTCAAAACTTACCTCTGATTATGAAACATCTCTTTTAAACTTGTGTGACGTCATTCGAGTATTTACAATGCCATGTTAAATAGTTCCGGCTTTATTACGAGTAGTAGAATTGTGTATTTTAAGATTAAGCCATGTTTTATTTTTAATGAGCAAGTGGATTTTTACAAAATCCTGATTTTTGACGTCTATAAACATAGACTTCACAATATCGTAAATGCCGAACTTTATGTTATTTATTTCGCTTTTTTTAGGGCTTTGAGTCGCTCTGCGACTATGCCAGCCCAAAATGCCGAACTTTAAAAACAGAGAAACATAATAAAAAATCAGACATTCCAGATAATTACAGACTGTATTTGGTGGAAGTGCGTGGTGGCCTGTTGGTAAACGGACTAGACGCGACTGCCAACATGTTCACGGTGGTCGCGGGTTCGAATCCCAGGGCACACCTCTGACTTTTCGGAGTCATGTGTGTATTGATAGTCAATCACGACGCACTAAAACGGTGAAGGAAAACATCGTGAGGAAACCTGCATACCACAGCGATTTATAAAAATTTCTATGGTATGTAAGTCCGCCAACCCGCACTAGGCCAGCGTGGTGGACTATATGGCCTAACCACTCTCAATCGTACTCTCGATTGTGGAGGAGGCCCGTGCCCTGCAGTGGGACGTATATGGGCTGATACAGACAGACTGTATTTCACCATCTGCAGCCTTAATTAGGCCTCGCTGACAAATTATTTTTGGAATACTGTTGCCAGTAGCATTATGCATAAATTGTACGATACATTATGTTTTCATGCGATGGCCAAGTCGATCTATTTATTTAAAACGTAAAGAATTTTTAATATTGATATGATAATAACTTACGTAATAACTTTATACAGAACGTCCCTTAATCAAGGACTAAATAAATTAATCGACTTGGTATTTCATGGATCTCACAACTTTTTGCGGTAGAAAAACTGAGCTGCGAGACTTGGAATTTTTTTACAGGATGTTTTTGATGGGATTACATCTTACAACATTTAAGACCATTATCACATTTACATAACATTATGCATATCACTTGCTCAAAAAGAATTAATTCTACCTTTAAAATCCCTTAACAGCTGAAATCCTCACAAACATCCTCTTCCACGATCATAAATCACCAAACAATTAGCACATCAGGTATTAATCACTGCACAAAGCATATTTTCGCCTGAGTCCCGAGCAGTGACATGTTAGACTTGCTGACAAATTGCAATGGGACTCTGGATAAGATGATATCTTGGGATTAGTCTTCTGATCTTGGATTGCATATGACCTGTACAATAATTTAATTTATTTATTCTTAATTGCACACAAAAAAGGAATAATATTTAAAATAAACTAAAACAAACAAAAAGGTACAGGTGGTGATCTTATCGCACTAGGCAATTTCTTGCAAACAACCTTTGGATTAATTTACGAAACGGAATAGAATATAGGTTGACCTAGGTATTCAACAATGTGCTTCTAATTTGAAAGGACATTTTGATGTAATTATATACATGTGTGTAAAATCAAAATCAAGAAATCTAATATACCGAGGAATAGCACTTCATTAATATCATTTAAAAAAAACGTACGAGGTTAAATGATTCAAGGGCTACCTGAATACCTGATGAAACCTGTGATTTACTCAAATATTATTTGACGCTAGCATAGCACTAACATTACTAGTTCTGTATCAGTCCATATACGTCCCACTGCAGGGCACGGGCCTCCCCTACAATCGAAAGTACGATTGAGAGTGGTTAGGCCATATAGTCCACCACGCAGGCCTAGTGCGGGTTGGCGGACTTACATACCATAGAATTTTTTATAAATCGCTATGGTATGCAGGTTTCCTCACGATGTTTTCCTTGACCGTTTTTAGTCTATTGTTGTCATGTTATGGTCATGGCTAATGTTCCAAGTGAGATTTGAGTGTCGATTATGAAGTGCAAATTATAGGTTGGAAACTTTGCTGGCACTAGTAATGTTGTCATCAAAGTTTCCACCCTATAATTTGCATTTCATAATCGACACTCAAATCTCACTTGGAACATTAGCCATCACAAACTGGAGCAAACGAAGTGCCGCATCCATTCATCACTCCTCGAAAAATCTTCCGAAGACCCAAAGTCATTAAAGTCGAAATATTGTAAAATTTTAAACGGCGATGTCTCCCCACGGCGTCAGATACGTATCTTACTACTTCCAGTTTTCGTGATCATTAATAAATAATAACAGTCGAAGAAGTATTGCTTGGTGGTCCCAACTATATTATGTCGTGGCTAGAAACTACGACAGACTTTCCAGTGTCAGAAGTACCCCGAAAAAATATGTATATATATCCGAAATAAATAATGATGCACACCCCCATATAATTGTTCCAAATGAAGAAAAGCATTTGATACCGTTCGATATTTTAGCTGCATTTATTTACCATCAAACGCTGTGCAGCACGTTTTCCGAGCCAGAGTAAGGAGTTTGATCGGAATCAAATCCGCGATAAAATTCATAAATAATTAATATTTCAATGTCTTGTATCCGCGTAAATCTAAGAAACAATTAAGTCTCAATATATCCACAACAGTGCATTCACACTACTGATTAGTGGGAGAAATAGACATTGTGGTGGTACCCACCCAGGCGGCCTGTATGTATTACTTAATGTTTTATGAACTAGCCACCAAATTAAAAAATAATGCAAAGCTCCTTAAAAGTTTCAATTTAAAAAGATGCTTGCAACGGTTCATTTTGCATGGTTCACTTACATATGAGGGACATAGTATCCCATCAAAAACATCCTGTAAAAAAATCCAAGTCTCGCAGCTCAGGTTTTCTACCGCAAAAAGTTGTGAGATGCATGTTATACCAAGTCGATTATTTATTTAGTCCTTAAGGGACCTTCTATATAAAGTTATTACGTTAGTTATTACCATATCAATATTAAAAATTCTTTACGTTTTAAATAAATGGATCGACTTGGCCATCGCATGAAAACATAATGTATCGTACAATTTATACATAATGCTGCTGGCCAAGTCGATCTATTTATTTAAAACGTAAAGAATTTTTAATATTGATATGGTAATAACTAACGTAATAACTTTATATAGAAGGTCCCTTAAGGACTAAATAAATAATCGACTTGGTATAACATGCATCTCACAACTTTTTGCGGTAGAAAACCTGAGCTGCGAGACTTGGATTTTTTTACAGGATGTTTTTGATGGGATCTCACGTCTTTTTGTAGAGTCCTACTTTTTTTCCTTTTCGGTACTTCTTACTTCTAGAATATCACTAACGATTTTTCTTAAAGCCTCTGTCTTATGGATTTTTCTTATTTTTGTAGGTATCAATTTATCACAAATATAGCGGATTTGATTATTAATGTTCTTTCTTTCATTGTAATTGATATTTTCGAGTTATTTAATCTATTTATTTGCAAGTTTTTCTTCGTCATGTTTTTCTAGAGGAATGTTGTACAGCTTCATGGGCTGAATACACCATTACCCTCTCTATATCCCCTCCTGTTATGCCTCATGTATATAGATATATATCTACAACTATTATTCCATTATATACGGGTACAACGAATCATTAACTGCAAATGTATCTTTGTAATCCTATACATTTATATGGGATTACAAAGTTATTCACGCAGTTGGTCTATCTAGAAAACTAGACACAAATTATAAAATGTTTGAATTTTCCCTTACTTTAGACACTAAACACTAATTATATTATAAATTTGAAGGTTCTATGTCTGCTAGAAGTGCCATAGACTTTTGATGATCGGTCAGTCAGTCAGTGAGTGACAAAATTAAGAAAGTTTGACATGCTACAATTCTTAAACTACTGGTTCAAATTGAATGAAATTTAAAATATACCGTGTTTACACAATGCCTGCTTAGTATCTGAAAATTCAGGCTTCATGCTTTAGCCACAACGAAGTTATAGGGGGTTGAAAATGGTCTGAATTGCTTCGAGAAAAGGATGTTACGGCCTATAGCTCGACTTGGAAGGGGCTCGGCCGCGCCCCCAGATACTACAAGTATACTAGTGGTAAAGTTTTATATTTTGTCTCAATACTGGTATCAAACCCATGACCTTACGTTTCACAATCACCATTTAACAGCCCCACGAAGCCTGTTGATGATTGTTAATCTACTAAATGTCGCAATGCAGTGATGACTAGGATCCTAATAGCATTGCGAGTTGATCAATGATTGAATTTCTCTCGACTAATGGCCAATCAAGCTGAAATTTGAACCCATATTTTACACGACATTCATTTTATATCATTGAAATGGTTCTCTATACTAGAAATGTATTTTCAATAGTGGGTACTAAAAATTCTATATGCTAAAATATAAAAATAATTAGGCCTGTACTTTTAATACTTCTTTTTATCTCATCAATTACTGTATCAGTCCATATAAGTTGCACTGCATGGCCCAGGCCTACTCTACAATCGAGAGTACGATTGAGAGTGGTTAGGTCATATACGCTGGCCTAGTGCGTGTTGGGGTACTTTACATACCATAGAAATTCTTACAAATTCGCTTTAGTATTCAGGTTTCCGACTTTTTTTTCACATGACTCCGACAAGCTTGCTTGCTTAAATCAAGATCACGGATTCTTTACAATTGTATACGATGGTTGCTATCCTCATACGAATATTCTTCCACGGAACACAAGAATATCGGCAGAACCATTATATACATAAAGTTTTCAACACAAATAACATTGGCCGTCAAAATTAACGCCATAACCGACTTCGGTGAAGAGAGTTCTGTGTTTTACAAACAACGCGAACGGCAAAGTTTACGTTTTGCGTAATTCGCTTTCAATGCAATAAGCGCCATCATAATTTAGCCGTGTTTATTATTTTGAAGTTTGTTCCTATAAGCTGGCAAGTTTCTGAGTGGCGCAAATCATAGACTTGCAGCGAGCAAAGTGATTAAAAGTATTATTTCGTCAGAATTAAATGAAGAACTTTTTGATTCCATGCAAATATTGAAACTTATGCATGTAGCCCAGAAGAAGTTGATAGATATGATTTAATATCAACTATAAACTCATAGTAGGTGGAATTACTTGAGCTGGAAATCAAACAGCCAGGTATGATTATTGTATCCATGTATGAACGACTTGCCGATATTTAAGAAACCTTTTAAAAGAATAAAAAAACAGTTCGTGTTGCTGAGAGAGTTTCTTGTTCACAGATACAACACGTTCCGAAGCGGTGGTAGCATCAATTAAAGATTCAAAAGATCTTGTGAAAGACTATTTGAATGAAGAATATTTTGATTTTGAGCTTGAACCTACCAACAGTTGCAGTCAGCTTACCTTCTCCATATAAAAATGTAATTTTTGCACAGAAAAAAATATGATTTATATCCTTTTCATACTGGTGTAGTGGTAGTACTTGATCAGATTTTTCCGCCGTAGCCCTAAAATGAATTAAACACACCAGCATCGTTGCGTCTAAAAACAAAAGACCACATAAGTCTGTTACCAGGGACGTGCACTCCTTGTAGGCAGAAATGCAGTGCTTTACTTGCCATTCACTGATATTTTATTATCCCTTTCAGAACGCACTATACCAAGCGTGCGTTCCGACAAAAAAAAAATTTTGCCGCGGAATTTTATTTTACTGGGTCGAAACGGCCTCGATTGTTCGTGTGATGATCAAGGTACATAATTAAAGAAAATTGCGGCGAATCGGGATGTTAGTGACAATTCCAGATGTGTTCAAAGATGGACGTTATGTTTGAGGACGATCATGGTCGGCGTAAATATTTGACAAATGGTCTAAACTTGATTAATTTGTTTTGTTCTAGTTAAAATAGCTAGTTTAGACACTAAACTATAGCATAACGATAATTTGTTTGTAAAATTATTAATATTAGACATCATAACTTGTTCACGAAATTTGAACGCATGATCGTGCGCTTTCGTTTTATTTTTTCCGTTGAAGCTAAATATTCATTCAACTAATACCAACTTTATTTTATACAGGACGGCCTCTAGACGAAAATTTATTACAAAATTTACTTAATAGTGGGTGTCACTCAGACCTGGATGTTTGTGATGAGGTGACAGAACCAATAGCTGAGGTTCTTCGTCTTCTCGATCAAGATATAAATCTGCGGGATTGCTCCAACCACAATAATATCGTGACTAGATAGAGTCTAATGCTTTAAATATTTAATTACTTTCTGGGAATCCGGAAAACGTAGCGCCTAACAAAAGCGCCGTTTGTCCAAGGAAAATATCGAGACTTTGAAGAGACAATAATTTTATCAATAACAATTTTTATTATACCCCGTACTCGAGTGCTGGAGAAGTAATGAACCCTTTACATTTTATCGAAAAATATTTTAACTAGTATGTTTTCCAAAACCTTGCTACCTGCATAAACCTTTACTGTAATCGTAAAGCCGCAACAATTTTAAGTACATCAAGCCAAGAAATTCGTAAATTATTTGGCATAATTTTATAATGGGTAGAAACCCACTTTGGAAAGTCCAGCCTATGTATGACGCTGTAAAAAACGCTTGCAGATGAATGGAAAGGGTTCCTAGCAATTACTTCATAGAAGTATTCACTGGGAAGTGCAAACTACGTAAACTAATTAAAAACAAACCACGTCCTCTTGGCCTCAAAAACTATGTCATCATAACTAGCAATAGGTTAATGCTTGATTTTGAAATATATTAGCTTAAAAATCCCGCTTTTCCTGACATATCGAATCGAGCGGAAGGGCCTGCTCGTAGGACTGCTGTTTTTTTTTTATGTTTGGTTAAGAAAGTTCCCGCAAAGAAGTGCTCACAGACTATGTTGACTGACATGTTAATACAATTCTGCTTTTGGACTATCTGAACAACATGCAGTTGCAAGGGACAGGAACAATTATGATTAATCGTGATACAAGAGGACAAGGGAAGGAACCCTGGTGATTTATTGCAGTTTACGGCTGACGGTGTACTGTATCAGCCCATATACGTCCCACTGCAGGGCACGGGCCTCCTCCACAATCTAGAGTGCGATTGAGAGTGGTTAGACCATATAGTCTACCACGCTGACCTAGTGAGGGCTACCGGACTACCATACCATAGAAATTCATACAAGTCGTTATGATATACGGTTTCCTCACGATGTTGTCCTTCCCCATTATAGATTGTGCTGATTCACTATCAATACACAGATGAGAGATTCGAACCCGCGGCAACCGTGAACATGTTGGCAGCTGCGTTTGGTTCGTTTGCCAACAGCTACGCCCAAATAATATACAATAATTATTAAAAATCATTTTTAAGTACTGCTTTTCCATAGTAATGCATGATCGTGCGTTAGTAGTGATAAAACCGGGAAGGCACGCACGTGCGTGGTCAATTCTGGGGGAACGGTAGGGGGAGGATTTTTTAAATTATTTTTTTTGGATACTTTAGACCCAATACACTTTATACTGACCAAATTTTTTTTCTAAATTGCAAATAATTTTCATCGTTCTGAAAGGGTTATAACGTTCGTACGTTTTAGATGACTTTAATTTATAGTAAATAATATATGTTTATTCATAAACAAAATATAATAACTTAAAAACGCCTAATATTTTATAAATAGCACCTATTTGCAATCACGCAAACATTATGGTTGCCACGCGAAAAGCAAGAGGCGCTGCAAAGCAAATTAATGTAACCTAATCAACCAAGTCATGCCGCCGCGTCCCGCATGACATTTGTTTGCATGTGTGTAGTAACTTTGGTGTCCGTGCACAGTCGCAAACGCACACACCCATGAATACTGAAAGCCGCGACTCCTGCGGCAGGCCTCGGGAGTTCGGCCGTTGTCGGGAGTAATCGTAAATGTTCGTTGCCTATAATCCGAGTAAAATTAATAGGCTGGAATCTAATAAATCACCTATGCACATTATGCATTTTTGGTTAGTAAGGTTTTATTTGTTTAAATAGAAATGTTTTGTGTTTCGCGGGGGCCATTTTGCTTTTTTTATGAGTTTTTGCATTGTTTACTATTTTATACTAGTATGTTTGTAAAAAAAAATAGATTTCTTAACGGATTTTTCATTTTAACATTTGAAAGTGTGTACATTTAACAGTTTATTACTAAGTTTCGATATTAATTGTAGTCATTTGCTTTTACTAGTGAGTTTGTTTATTTTTTTAAATGTTATTTGATTGCGAGGTTTGTGTTAAAAATGTATGTTTATCAAATGAATGAATGAGGTGGCCGAAATCTTGCGTTTATTTACATCGGGATAGGTATAGTAATCTCAACTAACCGGAACCTTGAATATATGAAAATTGAAAGCTGACTAGGTGAGTTTTTTTTATTTTACTTATTAGAATTTCTTCCGCCGCGACGATCGATCGCTGTTTTGTCTGCGTTGCCGTAGAAGATGGACATGAATAGTAGTAGGTACATCTAAGACTTGTTATGTTGGCATGGTTTCCGACTTAGAGATGCGTCGCGTGGCTGTGGCTATGCTAAAAAACTATAAAAGAAAAAGTTTTTGTGACCGAGTACTCCGCCGCATACCCAGTGTCATAATCCTGTGCACGCTGCTGTCTGTTACCAACCGATTTCCCTTTCTAAATTTGAGCTTACTATTAAATACAATGAAGCCACTTTTCCACCAAATATAAAAATGTACGATACCCGCTATCGCTTATCCTTTCAGGCACTATTTAAATCCTTCTCACGACGGCGTCCACCCGTACAGAATACTTGGCGACGTTTGTTAATGACTCAAGTTTGAGCCTCGAAAAGGTTTAAATTGAAAAGTTTTCCGTGTGGGAGTTTTGTGTTACCTTCAATTACGCGGTATTGGCTCCTATTAATATTCCCGTAATTTATTTTTATGGAACGACAGGTTATGTTCACATAATACAGAACTTTTATACTAATTTAACTGTATGTTTAAATCTTTGGAAAGATTGTCGGAAACCCTTTATTAGACGAATATAAACCCATGTTAGTGACGTAAGAGTTTTCATGTCATAGCCAGTGAATTTCGACCAGGTAAACACAATTCCAACAGACAATAAAAAATGAGTGTTAATTTTAATTGTGCACAAAATTTAATATTGTTTAGATGTAATCTTTCACTATCATATAACAGTGTAACAATTATGGAGAAAAACATATCCTAATCATGAATCTTCTCTTATTATTCATTCTAAATCCAAAAGATAGGGAGCTAAAATCTACAGAATTAAATATCTTACTAGTTCTGACATGCTTTTAAAGATAATCTACATATCATTCTGGCCGGTTTTTTTTTCTCAGCTTTCGTGGTCACGGGGCGGAAAGTCAAAAATGTAAAAATTAAAAAAAAATCGCGATAAAATCCGTAAATAATAGTTTTATTTCAATTAAGTATTTTCTCATGGGTATCATAAACTACGAGAGACTTTTCGGTCTTACATACACCAAAACCTGAAACAAATATGTGTGGATGACACACACATTTTTTTCGGTGCGAGGATCGAGCCGGCAGTCTGTCTTTTCACAGCCGTTGTCTAACCAACTTCTAAACCAGATGCATATTATATATATTGAGTATGGACGATATATAATAAAATTATTTTATGATTATAACCCTGCACTAACTGAAATGAATATTTGACAGAAGTTAGATGCACGTTATTTTATGGGTTAACTAAGCGAATAACTGAACAGCGCAGATAATATGCAAGGTATTTCAATATCCACAAAGTATTCAAGTATGCGGAACTAGTATTATTATCTAAAGTGCAGTTGTTGTGTGCCGCAATTCGTAGGAGATTGGCTGGAAATGTTAGATTTTTAAAGTATTTGTTTTTGTTTGTTTTATTCATATTAGTGGTTAATGGGTAAACTATATAGAATTGTGTTAAGAGTTATAATAAATAAGTTTATTGGGTAAGGCATTTTGTAGATCTGAGCACACGATATTATAACTGCATTTGTCATCAGTCCTGTGATTAAAATACAATTGCTTTTTTTTAAGCTGCCGTACCACGGACACTTAGTTATTAGATGATACCTCTAATAATATTCCACAATATACACTAAATAAACATATTTAAACCGCTACTGTCATTTATAATAAATGGGAGTTCTCAATGGTTAAAAAAATATAAACTTATGGAGACGAAAGCATATTCCAACCGCGCGCATCGCCATTCCCGATTCCGATAAAGTATCTACTTTTTCATCAATGTTCGTGGGCAGATCTAAAACTAATCATGGGCTTGCTTACCACAATATATAATATTTAATAACATGCGCCCTCAGCTTGTGACTCACGCCGCGCCGTTCTTCTAAGCATATAAGACTGCCTTTAAGCAATCATAGTGAAGTATTTGTGTTAAGCTTAACTGACCGACAAGAGCGGTTTCGTGGCCCGCAGCATGCCGTCTTTGATATAAAATATTTTCATAACTTAAAGGCATCTATGCATAAGGAATTGGAGCGTCTTATAGTGACGTGGATAGCGTAGCTAAGATTGATTGGACGGATTATTTCGTGATCATGGTTTTGGGTTTCCATTGGCAAACGGAACTTAACGTCTAAGAGCGAGCTTGGTCTTAAAATCTTATGGAAAAATGTGTTTACAAATATTTTTAATTATGGCTCTGTTATGTCAGCACGAAAAAATATTATAATCCACTGTACTATTATGTGCAGTATTAAATTGTCTAAAAAACGCGTTGTTTGTTTAACTGGAAAGTGATTTTTCCGGTTCGATTTTCAGGTCAAACAATACTTTTCATCTCTATGCAATGCATGACTTTACAGTGCAGCTTTAAACATGTCACCGACGTAAAAATACGTCACAACAATGGAACAAAATTTGAATTTAAAAATATTCCAAACTTCAACAAAAGAAAGGAAACGGCGTATACGGAAAAACATGTAGCTCAGTTTATGTACCAGAAAAAGGACATTTTCTGTATAAATCACTCGCGCCGCCGTTGGCGTCCCTGGCGTCATAACTCAAAGGCAGGGGCGCTAAACCTTTTTGTTAATTTATTAACATGTGACGCGCGGAGGTTGGCCACACTGGAATAATGTTGCCCGCCCTGACATATTTAATTTCGTTTCGTATTTTAAATTGGGAACGTTTTATTAGGTTCTATTTTTCTAATTTAATTCATAATTTAATTGCGTCACGTAGTTAAGGGTGCACCGGCTTTATAAAATTTTGGTCGGCTTGTGGAATATTTTAATTTCAAATAATCACACCATTGTCCCATCTCTAATCAGACAAGAACTTTACATTGTAACATAATATGAGTTGTTTTTCAAGAGCTTAGCTTGGTGAGAATGGAACTGCGAAACCTCTGGCCGCGGGTTCAAAATCTAGGCACATACGACATAAAGACGTCTAAATTCTATGTTAGTTATCGGTTGCTTTATTATTTATTAACGGAATCATTGAAAGAAAAATAAAATATTTTCAAGAATGAAAGTCCAAGCCAGGCAAATAACACACTAAAGCATTATTTATAGGCAGACAGGCAGCATCCGTGTTGCAGTTTATTGAACACCGGCTGTGAACCAAGAGGCCGTGGGTTCGATTCTCGCATGGAGGCAAACGTTTGTGAGGTCCACAAATATTTGTCTCGGGTCTGTATATTTGTGAAACGGAAAATTCTCTCGTAGTTCCTGATATCCACGATACAAGACTTAATTAATCTTAATGTGGGGTCAGGACTCTGCATGTGACTATTGGGTGTTATTTATTTATTAAAATGATATGAACCTACCCTATTTACAACGGAGACTTATGTGCAAAGACAGTATAAAATAGTGAAAGTGTAGAAAGCTAGCAGGCAAAATATACAGTGTTTTTATTACGTTTCAGCATACATAATCTTGAAATCTCGCAAATATCGCATCCCTTACACCACAAAAGATGACCCCAATAGGCAAACGAAGCTGCGTGCAAACATTAGTAAACATTTCATACTCGAGATCGCAATATATTATGCATTTTTTAATCGCGACACACTTCCGCACAGCGGAACATAGTTTCCGTTTTAATATGCTCTTTCAACCACAAACATGGCGAAATAATCTCTCAATCCTCACAAAAGCGCGGTCACATTCGAAAACACAAACTTTTATATTAAAATGTGCCATAGTTTCTGCCTAAGCGGGACCTCTGTTGCATCTGACAGTGTACGTTAGAATTTCGACTCTATTACAAACGTGGTACGGTGCACATTAGATTGCAAATAAAAATCAATTAGGCCACTTTTCTGCGCGCGATTCCTATTGATCACTGGGTTATTTTTCTCTTTCTGACATGTGGATATGTGGGGCTATTTGGTAGGTCGTCCCGCTCGCACGTAAGTTATGCCTGAGTATGTACTTTAACATCACTTTTCATTTCATCCGCCAACAAGTCAGTATGGTCTGCAGAGCAATCTTTATTGTTTTAGGTATTTAGCGATGTTTACACTAATTCAGAATGAATATTAAAAGAAATGTTGAGATTTTTTTACTGAAGTGTCTTAATACTGGTGGTAGGTCTCTAATATGTGAGAGGCCATCTGGGTAGGTACCACCGCAATGTGTATTTCTCCCGTGAAACAACACTGCGTAAATGCACTGTTGTGTTTCGGATTGAAGGACATTGTAGCCAGAGTAACTACTGGACATATTGAGACTTAACATCTTATGTCTCAGGATGGCGAGCGCAGTGGAATGTTGCTACTGTTCATGAGCGGTCGTATCGCTTACCATCAGGCGAACGGCTTGCTCGTCTCGTCATTCATTGCAATAAAAAAAAATTGACAGAATAAATACTAACAGAAATGGAGATTTAAAAGAGACATAGCTACTAAGAAAAGATATAACGATTTGGTGTATTGATTTTTCGTTATATCATCAGCATATTATGATTGTACACATTTAGTTATATACAACTGACTGCCTCGTCGGCGTAGTTATTCTACGGTATGATTACAAAGCTGAAGTCTCGGATTCGAATTCCGGGTCTGGCATAGTGATATTGGATTTTGCTATTCATTGTTTGGAGTCAGGAATTAGTGACTGGATTTGGCGATAGGCTCGCCCTCTATCACATCGTGCGACGGAACATACAAGGTGAAAAGTGGGTGTCCTCGTAGCACCTCTGTCTGCCTTTTCAGGAACAATGGCTTCAGTTTATGTATGTACATATGTATGTTACATGCAAAATTCTACACTTGGTTGTAGGGTACAACCAAATAATAATTGAGATCTTAAGTTTAAATCCCAAATTCCATAACCCAGAATTATAATTGCTTCCATGTACAATTTATCCACTGTAGCGTTTCTTACCATAAAGTGGTGTACACATTAATCTTTCAATAAGGGAGGGTTCAAGAGGTCTTAGCTTCCTACCTCGGTTATTCCATCTGCCGGTTAAGCTCTCACCTGCGCTATGAAAATCCTCTCTTGATGAAGAGCCATTCAATGTACGTGGCCTGAAAGAAAATCTTTACACAATTCGTTTCCGTGGATACGAGTACAAAGTTTAAAGAAATAATATTTTTGTATTGCTGTGAATGGCGAAATGAGCTTGTTATTCCGTATTCGCTTGATGGTAAGCGATACGACAGCTCATGGACTGTAGCAATGCTTGTTAAGTGTCTTAAGACTTACCAGTAATATTTGCAAGATGTTAAGCCTCAATATGTCCAGTAGTTACTCTGGCTACGATGTCCTTCAAACCAAACCTAACAGTGTATTTTCACTGCTGTTTGTCGGGAAAAATAAACATTGCGGTAGTACCTACCCAGGCGGCCTCTTACATACATATGTACTACCGCAATGTTTACGCACGTATATACGTGACCACAAATAATAATGTTTAAGAGTATTATTATGACTCTTAATTAGTATTATTATTTCTATTTGTGAATTTTCAGTATATAAATTATCATTAAAACAAACGGACTGAGTCCGCCCCGTGACTATAATAGTTTTATTTCAATGTGTAACATTCGCGTAAATCTAAGAAACCATTAAATTTCAATAACCCGTACTTAGGATAAAATAAAGATCATTTCAATTTTCAGAAATTCCTGAATGCAAACTGATGAATGAATAGAAAACTCCTAGTGGTAGGTGGTAGTAGACAGCACGGTTCATGGGCGATACCACTGCGGGCCTCCGGGTTGCCCAGTCGAAACTGTGAAGGGACGCGAAGATCTTATCACTGAGCTCAACCGGACCTTGGATCTCATTTCTACATGGGGTTCCAGGAATATGGTTGAGTTCAATGCCAAGAAAACCCAGGTGTGTGCGTTCACGTGCAAAAAATCCCCGTTCTCTCCCCTCCCCATTCTTCAGGGTACTCCCCTCAATGCGGAATGACCTAAGTATCCTTGGTGTGGATATCCGCTGTGATCTCAATCCAAGGAATCACATCGAGCGCGTAATAACTGCCACATCACGCAGGGTTGGAGTCCTGAACAGGGTGCGTCGGTTTTCCACGCCCGGTCAGCTTTGTCGCTTATATAAAGCGCAGATCCGGCCGGGTATGGAGTAATTGCGAGCATCACCCTATCCTCTGGGATGGATCCGCTCAGTACCTGCTCGATGCCTTGGATGGATTGCAGCGGCGGGCCATCCGCATTGTGAATGATGCAGACGTTATGAGCAACTTAGAGTCGCTACAACTCCGGAGGGATGTCGCCTCTCTAAGCGTGTTCTACCGCCTATATCACGGTGAGTGCGCTGAAGAATTGTTCAACTTGATCCCCTCCTCTCCATTCCTAACCAGAACCACGCGTGCTGGCTTGCGAAGCCATGGCTTGACGGTCCACACCATCCCGGCGCGAACCAAACGGTTCTCAAATTATTATTTTTTATGCCGCACAGTCAGGCTGTGGAATTGTTTGCCTTCTCGCGTGTTCCCTCCTTCCTACAATCCTGGGTCCTTCCGCCGTAGTGTGAAGAGGCACCTTAGCAGGCCGGCATAATTGTTTCCATAGGCATGAGACTGCCGTTCGATGCCAATGAATACTCTGCCTGGGCGGCATTAGCACTTACCATCAGGTGCAATGCCGCCACTATGCCGGGCCAATATAAAAAAAAATAAAAAAATACGTGCTTATTATTGTAGAGAAATCTACATGCACCCGGGCGAAGCTGGGCATTCCACTGCGCTCGCCATCCTGAGACATAAGATGTTAAGTGTTAATATGTCCAGTCTTCGATCAAATATACACTATTTACACAGTTCCCTGTAAATGTTCTGTTAAAAAGTGGCACCGATGCATGACATGAAAAAAAATAAACAAAAAGATCACATATTCCAAATATATTGATACAAATTCAACCTTATTCCTGGAGCTTAAAGCAGCTTTTCACGTAATGTTGTCTAAAATTCTGCGACGTTTTAGAAGCAACGGTCTGTGCGTGACTGAAGGCGAAAGAGTGCTTAAAGCACTCTTTTTTGGTGCCATTTTCTAAGCACTCATGTTGTATCTAGTGTATATTTGATCGAAGTGTCCAGTAGTTGCTCTGGCTATAATCCTTCAACTCGAAACAATAGTGCATTAAAACTACTGTTTGGCGGGAGAAATTGACATGGTGGTACCCACCCAGATGGACTCTCATATATGAGAGACCTACCACCGGTGATCACATAGTCTTGTCTTTGCGCCAGGATCAAATCTGGTAATTTATATGTTTACTTCGACTTACTGTGGAAATAAATGTCTTTCTAATAATAATTATATTACCAATTGTATTATTTTGTTTTGCAAATTTACTTACCACTTTTGACATCCTCCTACCCTTATGGGATACTAAAGTTTTTTATTCCAACCATACCTACAGTTTGAGCCGTTTGAATCAATTTACGTAGTCCGACGTGCGAACGCGCGGTAGAGCGGCACAGCGATAGAGCCCGAACGTAGAGTCTGGTAGAGTTAGAATATACGTATTCGATGGCACGTTAGCTTAGTAATTTGTTGACTGCCCGAACTGCTATTTGTGCCCACTGTAAATATATTAGGGGTGGAAAGTGTATGCTCGTTTGCTTTTTACGGTTCTCGTTTTTCCTTTTTGCGAACGATAATTAGCAAGATAACTCTCTTTGTTTAATTGTTGGGAAATGTACTGGTAAATGTACATTTTTGGGATGATTCTTTAAGGGAATTTGGTGTAAGAATTAACGGTGGAGTTTAAAGGTAGTAGAGCCATATTGATTATTTTTTTGTTTTAAGATATCCGTGCCGGTCAGCAATCTCCAAATGAGAGCAATTAATTTAGGCTGAGTGGTTATTTATACGCGGGATGGGAATTAACGGAAATAACCTCTACCTACCACCGAAAATAGAGGCGTAATCGTCGGTTATGTAATTTCACGTACGTACACGTACGTTTCAGTGTTGAGAAAAAGGATGTTTAGTAATTTGCCTCTTTTGACAGCCTCCGTGGCGCTGACGGTTAGACGCCGCCTGTGAAACGAGAGGCCGCGGGTTCGATCCCCGCACCGAGAGAAATGTTTGTGCGACCCACAAATATTTCTTTCGGGTCTAGGTGTTTGTGAGACCGAAAAGTCTCTCGTAGTTCCTGATACCCACGACACAAGACTCGATCTTACTGTGGGGTCAGGACTATGTATGTGACTGTTGGGTGTTATTTATTTATTTTTTTATTTATTTGATTAAAATTACGCAATTCAATTTGTATGAGTCAATGTATTGATTGAATGAGTGATAAAATGGATATGTATTTTTTTATCGTGATAGAAATAAAAAGGTTGATGAGAATATTTTATACATGACAACGTGACTAAAATGGATGTATGTGAAGTGTACAAACCCACTATATATTATTATAATGGGCTAAGAAAACAAAAGGTTTGACACCCAACTGGCAGCAGTAATTTAAACATGAACCAAATAATTCTGTAACTAAATAAAAATGTTGTTGTAAGAGTAGGCAGGAAAAGATAAATGACAGAAGATCGTTTTCCACTGCCTTGTTGCGTGATACAGTCCATTGGCTTCCTTGAGGAATAGTTTATATTTAGAGATAGGAGACGCTTTATTAACGCTAGATTTCCAATGACCTCTCCTTGTCATATTATCTCTGTATTAAACATCTAAAAGGCAGTTCTTTCATACCGATGTAAAGACTGCATGATTTGATTTTACTACCGCTTTCATTTTTGTATAAACGCATATGGTTATTAATTCAAAAAGTTAAACTTAGTATCGCAGATATCAAAAACTACGAGAGCCTTTTAGTATCTAAGACCTTAAACAGAACCAAACATTTATGGGTCACAGAAACATTTGCCTCGATAGCTACGTATGGAATTCGTCACTAATCGTGTTACCATTGACTTTTTAAAAAACTCCGTTATGATATCGGTCTATAAAACTTCGAACTGTCCGTCTGACTACCAAGGAAACTTATTAAGGCAACTATCAAAAGATAGTCAGACACTTTTGATGGTTCTTTCATCTTGCCAGACACATTAAGAATCATAACTGCCGAAGCCACCTCTATCGGAACTTCATAATAGCTGATCATGTGATACCTATGTCAGAGGTATGCGCAGACAAACTTTAAGCTCTTATAAAATAACAAAAGTCTTGCAACACCACGCTCTTTTTATATTATATAAAATCTGCTTCGCTATGCACTATAAATAAGGTACATTCAGACAGTTTTCTAAGACTATTCAATATTCTTTATGTCCTGCCTAAACCAGCCACATAAGGTCGCGTAAAAACAATTCCAATACATTACTATAAATTATTTAGCTCGCAAACTAAACGGAGCGTTGAAACGTTTGCCTGGGGATAATGAACCGTTAAAATAAACAGCTTTGGCTGCATATTGTTCGCTGTTTATTGATTTCATGCTGCCAAGTGCTAGTGTTGGCACTACACGTGGAATATCTTGGAACATGTGTATTCAGTAGGTATGATCTCGAGAGGTGTTATTAATATCAGATCATATACGTCCCAATGCAGGGAGACTTAACATTTGAGAGGTCGATTGAGAGGGGTTAGGCCATACTCGTTTTTATAGAAAACAAAAACCGACTTTATTAAGCAGCTAGATATGCTTAACTAGACTAGAGTCTAGACCAACTGTAAAGTATATATTTAGAATAATAAAAATCTTTAAGCTACTAGAACTGTATTACTGAACACAAAGCTCTCTTAAAATATATCAAATATTTTTTTGCTCTTTAGTTACCTAATACTACCCTATACCTATACTTAATCCCTAACACTTTTTTAGATTATCAAGTTTCATAAACTTCTTCTATACTATTCTACATATTATTTTTCTATGTCATGGAATAAGTTATTATTTTACAGCTCGCCCACATGACGTCACAAAGTCACAGCATGACGTCATAGCTTCGACCGCGGGGTAAGTTACGTACCTTGTGACGCGAGTACCCGACGACCGAGAGATTTTTCACTCACACTCACAGAGATTTTTTACTGTATTTTTCACAATTAATATAAAGAAATATTATTGGATATTATAGCCAAAGTAACTGCTGGACACTGGACTTAACGCCTTATGTCTCAGGGTAGCAACTGCAGTGGAATACCACGAATTGCTTTGTAATTCAAGGCGTTGGTTGGTTTTGCTACTATTCATGAGTAGTCATAACGCTTACCATCAAGCGAACGGCATGTTCGTTTCGCCATTTATTGCAATAAAAATAAGAAGAAAAAACACACACAGAAATTCCTCTACCTATCATAATGTAATCCGACCGATTACGGCCATGGCGACCACTTCGACCCCTTATAGGGCTTGGCGCTGATGCGCCCGGAGATGGCTTATATAGCCGATTTTCGCAACAAACTCCCTTGCACAAAGTGGGCATGTGAGCTTACCGCTTTCATAATTGAAGTGAATAGCGGCGAGCGGACGGGCTTTAAGCTCATCGCGCTTGAGTTGAGACTCGCGATCGAGAGTGCGTATATGGTGACGATACACACACCAGGTCTCGGAAGAATAGAGAAGGTTTGGCAGCACAATCGCCATGTAAACTGAGATCTTAGTAGCCAGCTTAAGGTCGTGCGAGCAGAAGACCTTAGAACACAGCTTTCCAAATGCTGCAGCTGCAGCACTTATTCTGCTGTTAATCTCAGTATCAAGGTCACACTTAGCTGTTATAGTATTCCCCAGATAACGAAATTTATCGACCTGTTTCCGCACGTCCTCACCAAGCTTAATGGTCAGTGTCTCACGACCATGGATGTCTAGGGACATCACTTCCGTCTTTTTGACACTGATCTTTAGGCCAAATTTGCAGCATGCTTGGTGGAAAGTGGACATTAGCTGTTGCAGGCCGTCTGGGGATTCTGCCAAGAAACACAGGTCATCAGCATACATGATTATCATATATTATCATCTACCTATCATACTCACTAAGGAAAAATGGAATTTATTTATTTATTTAATCCTATTATGCCACTATACAGAGATACTGTAAAGAGATTAAACACTAAAAATAATAGTACAATTGGCGGCCTTATCACACTAGGCAATTTCTTACAGGAAACCATGGGAACCATGTGATGTATAAATGTGAGAAAATATGTGAATCTGAAAGAATGTGCAATGTGAGTTCGTTTTATTATTTCATGCCTTAATACTAATAATAAAAATTGCTTCAACGATGTCAGATGCACAGTAAATAAAATAAATCTTTCAGTCAGAAACATAATCGTTCCCAAGAGGTGCCAAAAAAACGATTGTAGTAATACAATGAGTTGCTTGGCTTTACTTTAATTTAAATTAAATAAATAAATAGATAACACCCAACAGTCACATACATCAATCTTATTATTTCTATCACGATAAAAAAAAAACATATCCATTTTATCACTCATTCAATCAATACATTGACTCATTTAAATTGAATTACGTAATTTTAAACAAATAAATAAAAAAATAAATAAATAACACCCAACAGTCACATACATAGTCCTGACCCCACACAAGATCGAGTCTTGTGTCGTGGGTATCAGGAACTACGAGAGACTTTCGGTCTCACAAACACCCAGATCAGAAAGAAATATTTGTGTGCCGCACAAAAATTTCTCTCGATGCGGAGATCGAACCCGCGTCCTCTCGTTTCACAGGTGGCATTTAACCAACTGCGCCACGGAAACTGTCATAATGAAAAAAAGATAAAGGTGATCAGGAATACAATTATAATCCACCAATGCTATTTTAAGCAACTAACCAAATATCAGGATGTCTGCATAATATATTATGTAAGTGAGAATTAGAAATGCAGCAGATTTTAATAAGAAATGCGGGTAATAAAATACTAGAATGATCATTAAAGCGGGCAGACACTTTTTCGTTTCTCTCCCGGTCCCATTTCGCAACCCCGGGGACCTTATTGCATTCCACGGAGACCTCGTAACATACATGAAGGTACGTGTGCGGCTATAGAAAAAGCGGAGCGGCGAGTTCTATCCTGGTTTTAGGTGTGATACCTTTTTTGCATACATTTAGAATTTGGTAACCGATCAAACGGTACTCTTGATAGTTAATGATTACTAACGGCATAGAAAAATATTTGGTGGATGGTTAAATATAAATTGGCACGGAAAATAGAATTAAAAGGATGGAAGACGAAAAGCGTATTATGACAGCCTCTGTGTCGCATTTGCTTTAACGCCGGCTATGAAACATGAGGCCGCGGGTTCGATCCCCGCACCGATATAAATATTTGTTTGATCCACAAGTGTTTGAGAGTGAGAGTGGCCTACTCTACAATCGTATTCTCGATTGTAGAGTAGGCCCGAGCCCTGCAGTGGGACGTATATGGGCTGATACATACAAGTGTTTGTTTCGGGTGTGGATGTTTCTGAGACCGAAAAATCTCTCGTAGCTTTTGATACCCACAACAATAAACTCGACATTAATGTGGGATCAGGACTATGTATATATGTGACTGTTGGTTGTATTATTTATATTTGGCGAATGGCAATCTGATTCTCTGAAAAAAATTAGACAGTAAAATAGTTTTTTATGTATGCAACACACAAAAAACATGTCACGTGGTAATTTATTTACATTTTATATTTCTGAATACATTGGGTAAAGTATTGACTGAATTTTAATTTTAATCGAAGAATCTTAATTATTTTCAAATAGGATTTTGTGTCCATATAATATTTTTATGAATTCTTTAGTTCCGTGTGTATCACGGTATCAGCACATATTTAGCCCCTTTATTTTAAATTCGACTGTCTCGGCGGCGTAGTTGTTCTATGGTACGGTTACAAAACTGAAGTCTCAGGCTCGAATCCCGGGTTGGGCAAAGTGATATTGGATTTTTCTATTCATTATCAGCACGGGGTCAGGAATTTGTGCCTGATATGGCGATAGACTCGCTCTATCACATTGTGAGACGGAACATACAAAGCGAAATATGGGTGTCCTGGTTGCACGTCTGCCCCTACTCCTTCTGGGAAAAAGGCGTGTGTTTATGTATGTATTATAAACTTAAGAACTAACAAAAAACGCTGTTTGTATAGCCGAACGCCACCTCGTTTATTAAGATTATATATCCACACTAACGTACACGCTTAATGGTTCAAGTTGTGGGGAAATACTCGTAGTTTTTCTCTGATTCCAACTACAAAATCCTACTAATATTATAAATCAGAAAGTTTGTGTGTTTGTTACATTTTCACGCTCAAACCGCCACGCTGGACCAATTTTGATGAAATTGGCATGAAACTAGCGGACAGTCTGTATTAACACATGGGATACATTTTATCCCGACAAAATGTAGTATCCTCGTGGGATGAGTCAAATATACACATATTTGTGACTCTTTCAAATTTTAATGGGTGCTACGGGACATGAGAGGACAGAATTGCATGCTTTTAGTCATAGGCCAAAATGAAACTGGACAGAAAGGGATATAATGGGACGGGACGAGACGGGAAAATGAATATAGTAGACGGCAGTTACATTAAGTTAAAAAAAAAAACATATGCGAAATAATAATTATGTTGTTGATGTGGACTGGAAACATAAGGTATCTGCACCCGAGTGGAGCCGGGCCACACCGCTAGTACAAACTTTAGTTTTATTTTGTGCACCAGGATTGAATAAGGCTTAATTAATAGCTATTACTTATTTATTCTTGCTTCTTCTCATTAGATTAGAGAGTATAAAAGTTATACAGCTTTTTGCCTTTTTTTTAATTCCCTTCTCGAATTTTTTTAAATATTTCTCTGGAATTTCATTTATGTTCATTCTAAGATTGTTACAGTAATTATAATTACGGTACTAATTGAATATAATATACCGATGCGATGATAAGCAATCGGATGGTGTAAAAACCAATAAGGTATGGATTTAAATAAAATTGTGCGAACTAAATGTAGGGGGTTACTCTATGCAACAACACGAACTTCGAAAGTTCGGACGCCGTAATTAAAACTTCACTATTGTGCCTAGATACTCCACAAAATTGTTAGACTCCTCTATCGTATCGTCGTTACCATTGACTAAGTTCGGTGAAAATGATAAGTATAATAGAGAATAGTATTGCTTTCTATAAGTGGAAAGCTTATATCTTACTCCGGATGACAAACATCCGAACATTCGAATTTCCTATCGTTTTATACATTAACCCCCTAGTCTCGAACCCAGATATTGATCGGAATTGTTAACGCCACTTTAGCGGAATAGCAGTCCATCCATCAGCCAAAGGAAGTCCACTGCTGAACGTAGGCCTCCCCCAATGGCCAGCAGCATTATGTATAAATTGTACGATACATTATGTTTTCATGCGATGACCAAGTCGATCTATTTATTTAAAACGTAAAGAATGTTTAATATTTATATGATCATAACTTACGTAATAACTTTATACAGAAGGTCCCTTAAGCAAGGACTAAATAAATTAACCGACTTGGTATTACATGGATCTCACAACTTTTTGCGGTAGAAAACCTAAGCTGCGAGACTTGGTATTTTTTACAGGATGTTTTTCATGGTATAATATAATTTACTTACTGATGAAATGTTAATTCGTGGTAAAATATTCGTATTTATCCGGAAACTATAATATGGTATTTTAAATGAAATACTTATGTTGGTTTACGAAAGTAATCGCATACCGATATCAACTAGTAGACAGACAATCTATCTATTTCTCATTCAGTCCTGAATACCCGGTATATATATATATATATATATACATATACATATATACCGGGTATCTCAAGACTGCTACCGAAAACGAAGCCGGGTGGTAGTTTAAGCGACTTCAGACACAATGCAACAGAAAAAGTTACAAAAAAAAGCGACAAATTTTTTTTTGTAATTTTTTCCTATGGCCATATTTGGATGGTAAATACATTTTTTCGTAAAATAATAGTGTATACCCTTTTAATTATAAATACTCTATGGTATTAAAGAGTTTAAATTATTCTTTTAGCAAAAACTATGAATTTACCACCCAAAATTGACGATATTTAAAAAATCATAAAAAATAATTGTCGCTTTTTTTTTGCGAAATTGTTAATTGCATTGTATTTGTAACCACTAAAACTACCACCCGGCTTCGTTTTCGGTAGCAGTCTTGAGATACCCAGTATATATGCACACATGACTGCGCACTGACTACAGTATGGTTACAAAGCTGAGCTCTTGGGATTGTATCCCGGGTTGGGCAACGTGGTATTATATTTTTCTATTCATTATCAGGTCGGAGTCAAGAATTTGTAAATAGCGATAGGCTCGCCCCCGATCACATCGTAGGATGAACCATAAGGCAAAACATGGATTTCCAGGTAACATCTCTGCCTAAAACTTTTAGGAAAAAGGCTTGAGTTTATGTATCATAAAATATCAAATACACGGATTCCAATATAATGAGCATGTAAAATATGTAATAATCTCTAAATATTCAATACGATTCGAGTACTTACGTACACTTCATTTATTATAAATCTTGTTTTCAATTCAATTCTTTTTACTGCAACCATTAAAGCAAATAAAATCCTAATACACCTTAGCTCGTGAATAAAATAATGTGGCAGTAAAGTGCAAAGTTTGAACTTCTAGATAATCGGTCAGCGCGACACATTTGGGAATTGGCGCGCGATAATAACTAATATCTGTGCCAAATCGCGTGTGATCTGCTGAGGACGCTCCGATGTTCCGCTTAATGGTATAAGATACCATAATTATTGCTGTTACTATAAACTGAGTCAATATTAAAGTGAGAAGAGAAAAGGTAACCAACAATTGCGGATTGAGTGGACAAAATGAGAATGGACAGCATAGTTGATTTTTACATACATAGTTTTATATACATACATAGGTAAACTCATGCCTTTTTCCCAGAAGAGGTAGGCAGAGGTTCTCCCAAGACACCCACGTTTCGCCTTGTATGTTTCGTCTCACGATGTGGTAAGCGGCGAGTTTATCGCCATATTGGGCATAAATTCCTGACTACGGGCTTACAATGAATAGAAAAATACAATATCCCTTTGCCCGACTCAGGATTTGAACCCGAGATTTCTGCTTTGTAACCAGTACTACAATACCACCGAGGCAGTTTTTTTAATAGCAATAAGCAAAGAACAACATTGTAAAAAGCGCAGAATACTTAAGAACCTTCCACATGTTTTCCAAAGTAACGTATCTACTATTAAGTCAACGAACCAGGCTCAAAGCAACTCCTTACCCTTAAGCTACCACAAACATCAACTCATAAACAAACACTTTCTGAAAAATATCTCTGAGAATATCGAACCGTTGTTATTACACGGCGCGTTTTATACGCAAAGACAAAGTAAATGAGCGTGGAAATCCCTCATGGTGACGCGAAATTCACAAAGAAGCCGAGTTTGAGAGGCTCTCGGCTGTTACTCACGCAAACGCGCCGTACTACTTAATTGCCGAAACGTGCCTCGCGAGAAACTCACAATTGCACACCTCTGTATTAATCTCACCTAATGTGGAACGTTTTACACCGAGTCGAGCTTATTTATTTGAAAATTTTTGCTTTTCTAACTGACTTCAGAAAGGGAGGTAAAATGTTTGGGCGCAGAAAAAAATAAGCTCGGCGAGTCCCTGGGAATGTCTAAGTTGTCTTTAACCCGCAACAAAATCTATATGAGTGCTACTGCATTACTTAGCCTGCCAAAAGTCGTAAAGTACGTTACGGCTATCTACGGATGAGAAAGCTCTTAGAGTGACGGATAACGTAAACTGAGTCGACGTAAAAATACCAACGCTTCGTAGTGCTATGCTAACCTAAATATTAGATTGGGTAGCGCATAGTTAGTCAGAGAATCTTGACACAGCAAATCGACTATTGCATCCAAATCAGCGCCATCGCGCGGCAAAGAATGGAGTTAATTTAATCTAACAATGGCTGCTTAGGAGCTTCAGGGCACAAGGTAACTTTACTTCTATACATACATATTTACATACATAAACTCGCGCCTTTTTTCCCAGAAAGGATAGGCAGAGGGGCAACAATGAAACCCTCGTTTCGCTGTGTATCATCCATCCCATAATGTGATAAGTTGCGAGCCTATCACAATATCGTGCACACATTCTGACTCCCGGCTAATAACGAATACACAATCCAACATCACTGCTCGACCCGGGATTTGAACCCGAGATTAGCCATTGGAATTAATCGATTGTGGTTCACAAATCCAATTGGGTAATATTTTTATACGATCTCGTGTAATCTATGAAGGAGTAATTTGTGTTTACGAACCCATTTAAGAGAGAAACTGAATAGTCAAGTTTGTGTTCGCAATTTTAAATGTGAAAAATTGTTAAATATATAGTCAGTTTTTTATTTACCAAATCTTTTGGGGGCAATTAGCAATATGTAGCAGAAATAAAGAGCTTGTTAAGGTTTCAAAAATAACAACGTGGTATTGTTAATTTGAAATAGCAATGATTCCTATTACTAGCCTTAACATATACGACCAATGCTATTTAATCATTTCACAAAGATAATAATTTTCAATATAATTATGATGATTATGAAGGTGGTGGTGGTGGTAGTGATGATACATCATTAATGACCAAGCAGCTTACCTGAAATAATATTTAGTCCTCAAGAATTTTCCCGAAATTTTCGAACAAATGTAAACTACAACACCGCAATAAGCTCATACGTTGGATTAAGGCGTGTCCCAGGTAAAGAAGGGTATGTGGTCACCCTACTCAAATAAAATACCCGCCACACGGGCTCACGGATGTATATCTCATTCCGGGATAAGCCATTGTATTTCCGGTTTCAAAGAGGCCGCCATAAAAATGTAAACTGAGGAGAGAAGATTATCCTGCTCAATATAGTGCATTGTGGTTATAATAACGTAACTGCAAGTTTGCAACAGCAATAATATATTCTTTATACAACCTGAAATAATTCGATAGTATTCGGATGTTTGAGATTTTCGCATGTGTTCCGTGTTGTGTATTTACAACAGGCCGATTTTAATGTCGATGCCGATGATTCTATGCCAACCTGATCCGTTCTTTTCTAACAGACAGGCTGACAGACAATAAAATGATCCAATAAGGGTTTCGTTTACTTTATTTTCGGTCAGACTACAGGAAAAAAAAAACAACCCGTAAAAAATGAACATGTGTGAAATTTAAAACCATAGATACAGACATAATCGTCACGCCTGTATCCCGTAGGGCTAGGCAGCGACTATAATCCTGACATATTACTTTCGCTTCAAACACTTTCATCAATATTTTCATGCATACTCGTTAGTTCAGGGTACTTTTGCCCTTCTGTATTATAGCTGCTTTGTCGAAATGGCGTCTTAAAACCATAATCTTTAAAATTATAACTTTAAATGTAATTTTGTACGTGTCTAAGCTGACTGAAATGGAACAACAGAGGTAACATAATAAACAACAGTTGTGTTGTTCTTGCAAATAATTCCACCGGTTGGCGAGATGAATTAAACCTATTAATTAGGGACCCGACGCGATAGCGCTGGTGCCTCGCGTCGACCATTATAATTTTACATTGTTATTTATGCCCGTTCAGGTGCGTGAGTGGAGTGAATTGTTACGTCTTTATACGTTGGATGTTTTCTTTTTATATACAGGGTATAGCTGGGTATATTGAAGTCGAATGGCAGTAGTTTAATGATGCTACAAATATGCGACAATTTTTTTGGGATGTTTTAAATATCATCGTTTTTGGAAGGCAAAGCCATAGATTTTGCTAACATACAATTTAAGCCCTTGCATAACATAGCGTCTTTAAAAATAAAATGATGTACCTTATTTTTCAGAAAATAAAACTCTGTAATACCACTCAAATACGACGATAAGAAAATACAATAAAAAATCTACGCTTTTTTATCAAAATTTGTAGTTGCTTTATATCTGAAGTCACTAAAATTATCGTTTTCGGTCGCAGTCTGTACTATTTGTCATTACTATTTTTATATCCTGTATATCCATATATATCCTGTAGAAATAGAGAAGATAAAAGAAAAACCGGTCTAAAAAGCAACTTCTGTACGCAAGGGTTACTTGGATATATAAATTCATGCAAATGGGCCGTGTTTCTAGTTCAACCTATCTTTTTGTTTATTACAATGAATAGGAAGACTAGCATGCTGTTTGCCTGATGGTAAGTATGGTAAGACATAAGATGTATCTTCTCTATCTATCTATTACAATTTGGGTAGTTGCGTCTAGTCCCTGTACAATCTAACTAAGCATTGCATCATCATAATATGTATTCTAGTCGGTTTGTCAAGACAGTATACTCAAAAAAGTCTTCAGTGCCCTTTTCTATTGTTTTATTTATAGTCAGTAATTTGTAGACGAAATTGAAATTAAATATGTAGGCGCAAATAACAGCCCGACAAAAAGGTCTTCGGTGCCCTTTCTTATTCTATTATTATTATATCTTTATTATATCCTCGGTATTTTTTATAAAGTTTGTTATTTGTATTAGAAATTGAGATTAAAGAAATAAGCGCAACAGCCCGGCATGATTATATCTAATGGTTAGAGAATCGTTTTCAACTAATTTGTGTTCTATCTTTTTTTCTGTGTCTTTCTTTTAAGGGGCATCCATAAATTACGTTTTTTTTTTTTTTTTTTTTTTTTATTGCAGTGAATGGCGAGACGAGCAAGCCGTTCGCCTGATGGTAAGCGATACGAACGCTCATAAACAGTAGCAACATTCCACTGCGCTCGCCATCCTGAGACATAAGATGTTCAGTCTCAATATGTCCAGTAGTTGCTCTGGCTACAATGTCCTTCAATCCGAAACACAACAGTGCATTTAAGCAGTGTTGTTTCACGGGAGAAATAGACATTGCGGTGGTACCTACCCAGATGGCCTCTCACATATGAGAGACCTACCACCAGTAAAACACACGAATTTCATTTTTTTACCCCTCCCCCGTCCTAGTCACATCTGGTCATATGTGTGACTTACCTAGTGATGACCCTTACTTATTGTGACGGCGAATCTGAAGTCACATATTTTAAAATTTTAAAAACTACAGAGTTCCAATTATTTTATGTTATTCTTAAGTAGGTATGTTAAAATTTTGTATTGTAATATTTAGACACAAATATTAAATTTGGAAAAAATGTGTTACAAAATTTAAAACCCCCACCCCTTGTCACAGAATGTCACACTTCGCCAACCCCCTTTGTACCCTTAACGTGTGACGTAATTTATAGATGGTCCCTTTACTAGACGACACTGTACTAACCATTAGACATAGAATTTTGCCAAGCCAGAATAAAAACCGTCATTATTTTTCCCAGACCTATATTTCGTCTGTATGTTGCAATATACATAAAGCGAAGCGAACCCCAGTTGGAACTAAGAGCTGCGTACCTCACAAACTCAAATAACTGCTTTAACACACTGAGAAAATTACGAGAATACTTAACTTGTATATGAAAATGAAGGTGAGGGAAATTTAAATTATATTAATATTGCTCAGAGGTGCTGGCACTACGCTTGGTATGTAGTACATAACGTTATATACTGGGGTGTAAAATTTTACTATACGACCCAGTGGATGCCATTCTTAGGTGTTATGGCTGAATTTTGATTTGGAGTGTTATCCGGTGTTTAGTATTGATTTTCGAGGTACCGGGAAATGTATGAAATGTATCACCTAATACTGCAAAATATGAGCAAAAATATATTTTAAATAGATAAGCTCATAGCTAAGAGGTGGGCAGGTGTGTCATCACCGCCAAACGATGTTCGCCCAACTTATTCTCCTTCTCAATAATTCTTCCAGTATGGACTAAAAAAATTGAGATTTCTTGTTTTTTTTTTTTATTGCATTGAATGGCGAGACAAGCAAGCCGTTCGCCTGATGGTAAGCGATACGACCGCTCATGAACAGTAGCAATATTCCACTGCGCTCGCCATCCTGAGACATAAGATGTTAAGTCTCAATATGTCCAGTAGTTGCTCTGGCTACAATGTCCTTCAATCCGAAACACAACAGTGCATTTAAGCAGTGTTGTTTCACGGGAGAAATAGACATTGCGGTGGTACCTACCCAGATGGCCTCTCACATATGAGAGACCTACCACCAGTAATACTACAATATTCATTCATTTATTTATATCTTTATTGTACTTATATTTATACCCCAAAAGAAAAAAAATATAATTGTAGATATATTTAAAGTAAGCACAATGAGTGGCCTTATTGCCACTAGGCTTTCTCTTACAGACAACCTTTAGATGGAGATAAGAGAAGGGAGAGAGAAAAATAATCACACAAAATGGCTCGACCAGCATCGAACCTTTTTACGACCCACAGCATAAATACAGTGCCAAAATACCAATAAGGCCTTTAAAACTCCTAATAAAAATAAACCGTAACCAATTATATGTAAGACAAAATTCGTAGATTAAGTCATCCTATATAACAATCCCACACAGCTTGACCTATTTACACAGCTCGAAAAACAATATAATAAAGCCGATCCGTCCGGCAAGTACAGGATGATGTTTTATCAGATCTGGGCGAGTTAACGAGACCGCAGGCAGTTAGCAAAAGTTACGGCACGCGGCCCGTGCGCCTAATTGCTGTATAATTATGGGCTATAACATACGAGCGGGATTAGCTTCTGCTTTATGTATGCCTCTCGTGATTTTACACTTCATTTTTAGAACACTCTTGTTGTGTATTGATTGGGAATTCTAGAAAAGTAGGGTGTAGATTTATTTTACGAAAGTATTATTGACTAATTAACAATTTTGTTGATATAGTATAATCCAAACGAAAGTTAAGTGAACATTTATTCAAAAATAAAAAGTGATTCGAGAAAAGGTAGATAGGGCCCATGCGCTTCGCATGGCTTGTCTTGGCGGGGGCACTACCGTCCCTTTATATATACTACTTATAAATGAACATATGTACTTATATAAAAAAAAAACAAATGCCAATTTATAGAATTTTATTTAATTAACTTTTGCTTGTCAAACACAAATTAGTTTCAGATTTAATAACAAACAAGATCCCTTTACCCATCTATAATATAAGGTGCAGTATAAAATAAAACGATAAAAATACCGACATATTTTAATTTACATAAGGGGTGGCATGGAAAACACCAAGGTCACTTTGCTGGTCTTGGTGGACTTTTCAAATGCCTTTAATGCCGTCAGTCACGACATCCTATTATCCATCCTCTCCCATCTAATGGTTTCTCCCGATGCACTGGATTGGTTTTCTTCTTATCTTCGAGGACGGCAGCAGTCGGTGCGTACTGGTGAGACTTCGTCGAATTGGTGCGACCTTGACTCTGGCGTTTCTCAAGGCGGCATTCTTTCTCCCTTATTGTTTTCAATTTTATTAATCTCATTACCCAAAACCTTCATTGTGCGTACCATTTGTATGCTGATGACTTGCAGCTTTACGCTCAGGCAAGTATCGATTGTGTATCCACGGCAGTCGACAAAATTAACAGTGATTTGGAACACATTCGAAGATGGTCTCATAAATATGGCATAACAGTTAATCCTACAAAGTGTCAAGCCATAATTGTGGGAAGTCAACGACTCATAAGCAGGTTGGACACAGCTATTATTCCACCTATAATTTTCGATAATACAGTTGTAGCGTGGTCTCTTACTGTAAAGGACTTAGGGCTTCTCATAGACACTACATTAAGCTGGCGCGCTCAAGTCACTTCCGTTTGCCAAAAGTTACTGGTGCCCTTCGTTCTTTATATCGCCTCAAAAACTTTCTCCCGTTCTTGACCAGATTAATGCTCGTGCAAACCTTGATCCTACCCCTGATTGACTATGGTGATGTGTGCTATTTTGACCTGAATGCAGATCTTCTCAATAAACTGGACCGGCTTCTCAATAACTGCATTCGATTCATCTTTGGCCTTCGTAAGTATGACCATATATCATCTTACCGTTCTCAACTCAAGTGGTTACCTATTCGCCAACGCCGGAGTATGCGTGCTCTCACAACACTCTTCTCTCTTCTTAAATCTCCTTCTCCGCCTTCCTATTTAATCTCTAGCTTTCAATTTCTAGGTGCCAATCATAATAGAAATCTTCGATCGTCTAATAATCTTCTTCTTAAGTGTCCCCCTCACAGCTCTAATTTTCTTCACTTCTCGTTTTCAGTCCAAGCGATACTACTGTGGAATGCGCTCCCCCTCGTTATCAGGACGTCCACTAACCGTTTCACATTCAAAATGAAGGTTCGTGATTTACTGCTTAAGGAAGTTGCAGAATCATCACAATAGTTTGTTACTTATATATTACTATATGTATTTATGTATATATATATATATATATATATATATATATATTTATACACATATATATTTAAGATATATATTTATGTCATTATTATTCATATAATAACTATATATATCCACTATAGTATATCATGTATTGACCCTATATTTGTATGTATTTACATATTAATTATTTATGTTTCTATTTATTTTTCTCTTTTCTATAAAAATTTATACACCAACTTGATCTCATCTCTGCATCACCCAAAGGTAGACTGGTAGATAATGCCTCTGGCATTAAGTAAGCCTTGTATACAATGTATATGAAGTATAATAAATAAAATAAAATAAATATTTATGTTATGCGTTAATCCCATCAAGTCAGCGTGAAAACTTTTTATTTACAAAAAAATATGGTCCAAATAACAAATTGAAATTAAAAGTATAACAACGAGGTCAATTGGACTATCACATAAAAGCTCTGTTTGAAAAACGCGAAACAATTTTATTTATGCGGCACAGATTTTAGTTATAACCCAAATTGATGAACAATTTTTCTAGTTGACGTTGAAAAAAGTTTATTTTAACGTTTCGAGTTGTGACAGGCCTGAAAATACCTTGAATATACAGGGTATATCCAGGCTGCAACCGAAAACGAAGTCAGGTGGTATTTTTAATGACTTTAGTCACAATACAACTAAAATCTTTACAAAAAAGGCGACGATATTTTTGCATTTTTTTCCTATTGTCGTATTTGGGTGGTAAATATTGTTTTTCCTAAAATAATAATGAACAACCTTTTATGTTTTAAGAAGTTATAGTACGCAAGGGTTTAAATTATTATTTTAATAAACACTATGGATTTACCAAACAATATTAAAACATCGCAAAAAAAACGTGATTCTGTGCGATTTTTTTATTTGCTTTGGATCTATAGTCATAAAAACTACCACCCGGCTTCATTTTCTGTCGCAGTCTTGATATAGCCTGTATTTGATTACTCAATTTTTTGTCAATTTCTTAAGAATTATGGGAGAAGCTTCCCCTAGTTAGCTAGTAGTTTTTTCTATGCTTATTATCTTCAGACACAACCTCATTGCTGTAAATAGATCTATACTCATGATTTCTATATTTCATTGACATTATGGAAAACTGGCATCTACATATTTTCTGCTACATTGACTAGGTCGGCTGTCCGATATCAACCTTGAATATGGACATCCATTGCTATTGCGTATAAAAAACGAATGCGTACTTTCAAAAAATCTGTTCCAAAAAGACACGAACGATAAAATAGGTAAAGGAACTCACAATCGCATACCATCTTTGATCGGGGGGAAAAAAATAAGAATTTCAATTCGTCACCGTCGATACGAGAGCTATGCGGGATGGATTCCACATTTTTTCAACCTTAATTTCATCAAAAGGGTTGATGAGTGACATTTCGCTACACTCGCCTAGGGCCGGCCGACAAAAGACGCCCGGTTTCGGAATAACTCCGAGTTTCACGCGGTGGACGAACTCCGTGAGGGTATTTTTGTGTCTTTTTGTTAATTTTTCGCCAGAGGCCGGGCGTCTATGTGCTTGCTTCGATTGGCACAAATAAAAAACCATTTTGCGCGTCACTTCGTTTGTGAAACGCGATAGTGGCTATTCATGATTAGAACAACGGGAATGTATTTTTTTGCCGGCATGGCTGTTTGTGTTGAAAATAAGTGTGAATTCTCATTGAAGCGTCAAGTATCGTTTTGTGTGCGAAAATATACTTTATCAATTTGCACTTAAAAGAAAGAAGAGAAAATAAATGTTAATACAGCTTCCAACGAGTTTTGAAAATATATAGAATAGAGTTTATATATAAATATGTAACTGATAATGAAGTTGATAATTAAAGATTAATATTGTTCGAATCTGCGGCGGGTTAGGCCGCCCGCAGTTAGGGGTAGGTAGTTAAATGAGAACTCAGGGTAATTACGTGGTTCGGGCTTTAATATATTCGCATCACTGATTACACCCGGCACTGTTGCTGGTGGTATGCAACAGGAGTCACTGGCCTTCACTGGACACTGATCCGGGTCTTCGGCACGTGGCGGAACCCGGCGACAGCTCGCCGGCGAAGTTAGCAGCCACGTGGCCGGACACGGTGCGCAGGTCAGCGGCGCGGCGCAGGCTCGGCCACAGCACGGGCAGGAAGCGGTGCGGAGCAGAAGCGGTAGCAAAGCAGCGCACGGAGTAGCTCTCCGTGGCGGAAGCAACGAAGTAGGTGAAGAAGTACGCCAAGAAGAAGAAGAAGAAGAACGAAGAACCTGGAATCAGCGTCCAAGAAATCGGAATGCAAACTAGACTTGCATTCCGTGCCAGCGACTCGTGGTAGTTCACAAGCCCGGCAGACAGAATACACTGACAAACAAGCAGTTAAAAGCGGTTAGCAAATAGAACACTCACCCCAGCGGGTTCAGAAAGACGCGTGGTAGCACGCGGCTTTTAGGTTAAGGAAAAAGGACGCGAGCGCCGTTACACGCGTATTTATGCGAACGCCGATGACAGTTCGTACGTCACATCTGACAGATGTCAGATGGAATCAACCAATCAGCGCAACGGAGGCGTTGATTGGCATAGACAATAGGATTTATGCCGACTATTGAACTATAGACCGCAAATATAAGAGGTGACATTCCCACAACGTCACAAATCCCAGGGCACACCCCTGATTTTTCGGAGTCATGTATGTATTGATAATAATCAATCACCACGCTCTATAACATTGAGGGAAAACATCGCGAAGAAACCTGTATATAATGGAGATTAGTAAGAATTTCTATGATATGCAAAGTTCACCAACCCGCACTGGACCAGTATGGTAGACTATAATATGTCCTAACCTTTCTCGATCGTACTCTCGGTTGTAGAGGAGGCCCGTGTCTTGTAGTGGGACGTATATGGGCTGATACAAATGCTTATACAAGTGTAAAATAGGAATATATTTTTATAAAGGACCATTTTTTAGGTGTATAACACACTCCGTCATATGATATTTTATTTTATTTATTTAGGACAGCCAGTGGTTGTTACAATATAACTTAGACTAATAAAGATATACAGAAATAACTTAAGAGTAACACCCTTTTTGAATGATATTATGAACACTAATGAAGATAAGCAGATTATTTTCATTTTCATTAACAACATCGTCATGTACAACCCTTCACACTTATCCCGGCAATTATTTCAAGCATCGCAGAAGAACCTTTTAATTCCCATGTCAATTCGAAAATCTTGAGTTAAACGTGTTTTTGAGTTCTCAACCAACCCTCTCATCCCTGTGAGACAAAAATTCTATACAAATTCGGTACTACCCTCATCCCACCCTCTTTGACAAGACACCCCTAAATGGCGTTTTTTCCTCGGGTTTAATGAAATATGCTAATTTGTATAATGGAATACGTGGCCTATCGGAACCGGGGGACGCAGAAAAAATGTTTTGTTCAACATAACTCGGATTTGGTTTTTGAAATTAGTGTGCTCATGGTTCAGGGAGTGATTGGGGTTAATAGGTTCGATTCCTGTAAATTACAGTTGAGTAGTTGATAACTCTAGACGTAATAGGATTGAAACGAAAGGTGGCAATTTTAATAACTTTTGAATATTCCGCCGCCCGAAATCTGTAAAGTAATCGAAATGTCGGAAAGTCAAAAATATTATTTTTTACCAAATCCGCGATAAAGTTCGTAAATAATAATTTTATTTAAATGTGTAACATTCGCGTAAATTAAAAAATCTTTTAGATATTTTCTTTGGGGTGTGTATTTTGTATAGCTGAGTAGTCCTTCGCAGTTTTTGAAATTATTCGAGTAATATAAATGAAAAGTTTTCAATTTAATTTATAAGCCGATAATCCAACCCATACTTTCCACCTCAAAAACACTCACAAAGCCACCGCCAATACTAAAACAATTAACTAAAACTCTACATACGTCCCGACAAAGCTTTTAACTAAATGGTATTTTGTAATCAGTCGTAATAGGTGCGTTAAGTTAAACGTTTCTCAAGTTATTCCCAAGTTGTGCTTGATTGATGATCGTGCTCAAACAATAACTTAAATTAAACTTCACTAAGTGGGTCCCCCGATGGCCCAGTTTGGTGATTTCATTTCCTAATGTGTGGATTTGTGTGACTGTTACAACGTAACTATTTAAGCTCATGCATATAGATTAGAAAGAGTAGGTTAAAGTCATACATGACAGCTTCCGTGACGCTGTTGGTTAGACGCCGCATGTGAAACAAGAGGCCGCAGGTTCGATCCCCGCACCGAGAGAAATGTTTGCGCAGCCCACAAATATTTTTGTCGGGTCTGGGTGTTTATAAGACCGAAAAATCTCTCGTAGTTCCTGATACTCACGACAAAAGACTCGATCTTGGTGTGAGGTCAGGACTATATATGTATGTGTATACATACATAGATACACTGCTGGGTGCTATTTATTATTATTATTTATACCAGCGACATCTTCACTGCACACAGCACTTATATCAAAAATGGTGGTTCCAATTACGCAAAAAATTTACACATTGTTATTGACTTTACTGCACCTAACCAAAGATATCATTTACTGCAAAATGATCACAGTGAAGCCAGGTGGGACGGTAGCAATATGTAAAGTCACACCACGCATAATAATAACCCAAGCAGATTCAAATACTCCAACAAAGTAAATAAAAGCTTAAAGTACTTCCAAGACAGAAAATGATTACCAAATCCACCCTTAATACCCAAATTCATTCGCCTCAAAAAATATCCAAGAAAAATTCCATTGTACAAAAAACAAAGGCGTACCTCTAATCTTACCCAAGATTAACAGGAGAGAGTTAATCTCAATACTTTGGGGGATAGTGAACTGTTAAAAAATGTATTCGTCTCGCCGGGGATCACGGCTTGGCGATTAATAATTCAGCATTAAATAGGGATCAGTTCTACCTGGGATACCTGGGATTCGTGAACTATTTGCGGGTAGATTTTTGGGTATACTCTGTAATGAATGTGTAAATTAGAATGCCTCCGTGGAGCTGGTGGTTAGGCTGTACTGTACTGAATCAGCCCATATACGCCTCACTGCCTACTCTACTATTGAAAGTACGATTGAGAGGGGTTAGCTGGTGGTTAGTGCGGGTTGACAGTTGTGAAACGAGAGTCCGCGGGGTCGATCGCCGCATTGAGAAAAATATTTATGTAATCCACGAGTTTTTGTTTCGGATCTAGGTATATGTGAAAAAAATGAAAAAATCTCTCGTAGTTTTAATTATATATTTTAATTTAGTTTAAACGATAATAATATAAGAAATCTTAAATGTAAAATATTTACTTGTCGGTTAAAATGCCTTACTCTTTTGCTTATTTTTATGAATCTTCCGCATATTTTGTAGCAGTAGTTAAATTGTTTATCGCACCTGTACTATGAAAGTAACAATTCAAGAGATTTATTAATAAATCTCAGTGATTATTGCCTGCTGTCCCGAGACGTCTACAAATTATCTAAAAACAGTAATTGAAGCCGGGCGTAAAGACTAGTTCGGTGTAATTACTGTCTCGTAATCTATATGCTTAGCGATTTCCAAACAACGCTCGTACGCGCAATAAATCTACCGTATAATGATTATGTTATGTTATACACTTTATACTTGCGAGTCATTTGATACTTTGAATGTCATACACATTGATTTTAATTATAAATCGATATAAACAGAATGTTTTGTAGTTATAATTTAAGTACTTAGTTTTTGATCTGTTTAATTTTACATATTCTACATGTTGGGATCTTAGAGGTTGATTTGTCGTTTTTGGTCGCCAGACATTGGTATCCACCATAGATTTCCATAGCAAACCGTTCGAAGCAATCTAAATTCATCGCATCCTGGCAATTGAAAACAGAATATTATTGATTTGAGAATTTCAGCCATGAAGCTTCAATTTGATCTAGTCCTAGTTGGTAAACATCAAACACCTGAGTATCCTTAGGTGTGCAAAACATCTCACTTTTTTTTCTATACCATTTAAAAAAATGGTGTAAAGCAAACCAAACCACTATCTTTGGTATTTTATATATATTATATACATAACATATTATTTACCACTCGTACCTTTTTCAGATTTCATCACAAAAATAGTAAGCATAGATCCAAAAAAGCACCGAATTTCTAAGCTCCTAATGCATGTAAAATCTACACTAAATGGACGTTGTTTGAAGAATGAAAAAAGACAGTAGCGTTCCGTTATTAGCATATTTTCCATTAAGTACCCGGTCGATGTTCTTAGCTTTTAAATAAGATGTTTTCAGATGGCCTCATTGTTTGTGACGGAACGTTTCTTACGCCATCGATGCGATGCGACGGCCACTTTGAAATGACGATAAAAACGCAGCAATAAAGATGTCTTCAGAAAAATATTGCTGTTATATTAAGTTTCAGATCGGTTAAAAAACATTTTTAAACCGTGGCACAGTTGGTTAGACACTGACGACGAGACGAGAGGCCGCGGGTTCGACCTCGCGTCTAGACAAATGTTTGTTGCACCCACAAATATTAGTCGCGGGTCTGTCGGTACTATGGATGTGACTATCAGGTATTTTTATTTATTTAGTCGCATTTAAAATACATTTTAAATAATGTTAGTCTTATAATATTTTCTATTAACTTTCAGACAGCCTGTCTAAACAGATACTTAGAAGCTGACATAAATAAGGGACAGCCTCGAAGGCACATTTATACTAAGGTATGATTGGTAATTTGTGATTTCGAGTTCGAATCCCGAGTCGGGTAAAGTGATATTGGATTTTTTCTATTCATTACCAGCCCAGAGTCAGGAATTTGTGCCCGATAAGGCGATCTCTCTATCACATCGTGGAACGGAAAATACAAGATGAAACATGGGTGTCCTGGTGCACCTCCGTCTACCCCATCTGGGAGAAAGGCGTGAGTTTGTGTATATGTGTGTGTTGTTTATAAGTAATGGATTCTTTAATATACCATGCACGTACAAAAATAAGTGTTTGTGTGAGCAACAAGTATTTGATTTAGGTTTACGGGAACCAAAAAGTCCATCATAGATTTTGATACTAGGACACTGGCCCGTCATTATCCACATTTAAATTAAATTTCCTATAGTAATAAAAAAAAAATAAAAAAACTAGAGCGCATTACTCATAAATTTTTTCCTGTTCAACTAAGTATAAGTATATTTGATAAAAAAAAATAACAAATAAGCAACTTCAACGCCTTGAGAATGATATCGCATGTTTTACGCTACTCATCTCCTAAAAAATTTACAATCCCTACAGGCTACCTAATAATCGTTAAACCATGGACCCTGTACAACGTATTTTCAGAAAATAAAAAAAAAGAGAGCAGAGGAAAATTGGCAAAGTCCATAAAATGTAATTCAGTCTCTAAATACGTTAATTTGAAAACAAAAAACACAAGAACTGTTGCGAAATCAAGTCGGATATTGGCGAAGTTGTAAACGACAACCGGAACAAAACGGTGTTATTCAAATTGAGGAACAAAGTTAATTCTTGTTTATAAAAGAGATTTAATTTTTATTTAAACTGGAACGCTACGTGCCCGGCCCACTGCCACTTCAACTTGCTAATCATGTCTTCCTTGGGGGAGGTCTAGGTTCAGCAGTGGATTTCCTGTTGCTGAGATGATGATGATGATGGTAAAAATGACGAACTGCATTGGTCCTGATGGTATGTGTATCGCAGTTCAGGTAGAATTTCACCGCCGAGATTATAGCTACATTTACACCGGTTACACTGTTGTACTTATACATACATAAAATCACAGCTTTTTCCCAGAAGGGGTAAAGAATATCAGACACAATTTTCTGACTGTGGGCTAATAATGAATAGAAAAATCCAATATCACTTTGCACGATCCGGGATTCAATCCCGAGACCTCAGCTTTGCAACCGTACCGTAGTCATTACCGCAGTGGTACGTGCATGTACGATATGGTGGTATATATTATATATTTCGAGATGTAGGACCCTCTGGTATACGCCACCAGTAGCCATCAGGCCTGAATGTGAGGCAATGTATATAACTTGCAATTTCATCATTTAAAAAATCGAGACTCTTTTGCACCTGTTGACACATCTATGCCGACCTCCCAAATGAATTGTCCACTAGTTGATATCAGTATGCGATTACTTTCGTACTTTTGTAAACCAACATAAGTTTTTACTAGTATATCATATTCAAATTACCGGATAAATGCCTATATTTTACCACCATCACGAATATCAGTAAGTAAATGCCGAATATAATATAATATTTTGAAAGCATATTGCTATTCCGCTAAAGCTTATTTGCGTATAAAAACTTCGCTCTGAATGTGCAAACAAAAACACATAAACATAAACTTTTTGCTTTTGTATATGTACCCGACATATAACGAACAATATATTTTAACGCTCATAATAAAAGTCTCGTAGCACTGCCTACGCCGTAGCACGTCTACGTGTTTCCGTAGCCACGTAGCTACGCCGTAGCCTCACTACGTGAGGACAAAATGTCTGTATTTTTCTTCATAACTGAAAACCTTTTACTGAAGCCAATTTATTGTGAAGGTGTCATTTATTATTGTGAATACAGAATTCGACTGGTAAAAGTGTTTGAAAAATGATATTTCATTATTTCTCACACAAAAGGTGAGGTAATGGGTGCCTTTTCTTTGCAACGCGGGTTTGGAAACTTGGTAAAAGTTGAATGAAAGTATATTTATGCCATTCTCTGGTGGGAAGTAGACAATGGAGAAAGTCTGTTCAGGTCATACATTAGATATCTGGAGAGCTACATTATTGATAAAAAAAAGTAACCATATTTATTTATACACATAGGGGGGGGGGGGTGAAAAATAATTCATCATCATCATCATCATATCAGCCACAGGAAGTCCACTGCTGAACATAGGCCTCCCCAAGGATCTCCACAATGACCTGTTGGAAGCGGCCTGCATCCAGCGACTTCCTGCGACCTTCGTCAGATCGTCCGTCCACCTTGTAGGCGGGCGTCCGACATTTCGCTTGCCTGTACGTGGCCTCCACTCGAGAACCTTTCGGCCCCAACGGCCATCGGTTCTACGAGCTATGTGCCCGGCCCATTGCCACTTCAACTTGCCAATCCTATGGGCTATGTCGGTAACCTTGGTTCTCCTACGGATCTCCTCATTTCTGATTCGATCTCGTAGGGAAACTCCGAGCATAGCCCGCTCCATGGCTCGTTGAGTGACTTTGAGCTTCCTAATAAGGCCCATAGTGAGAGGCCACGTCTCGGTGCCGTATGTCATCACTGGTAACACACAACTATCGAAGACTTTCGATTTTAGGCACTGAGGTATTTTGGACGAGAAGACGTCGCGAAGTTTCCCGAACGCTGCCCAACCGAGTTGGATTCGACGATTGACCTCTCTCTCGAAGTTGGACCTGCCTAACCGGACCACTTGTCCTAAATAGACATATTCGTCTACAACTTCGAGAGTCGAGCCCCCAACTCCAATGGGGGTGGGCACAACATGGATATTCGACATGATCTTCGTTTTATCCATGTTCATTTTAAGACCCACCTGTTGGGAGACTCGATTAAGGTCTTCGAGCATAGTGCTAAGGTCTTCCAGCGATTCTGCCAAGACTACAATATCGTCGGCAAATCGAAGGTGAGTAATATACTCGCCGTTGATGTTGATGCCGAATCCTTTCCACTGCAAGAGCTTGAAGGCATTTTCCAGCGCGGCAGTGAAGAGTTTCGGAGATATGACATCTCCCTGTCTCACGCCTCTCTGTAGTGGAATAGCCTTCGTACTTTGATCTTGTACTCGGACCGACATGGTGGCGTTGTTGTATATACACCTCAGCACTTCGATGTACCGACAGTCTATGTGGCACCGCTGAAGAGACTGTAGCACTGCCCAGGTCTCGATCGAATCAAAGGCTTTCTCATAGTCCACAAACGCTAAACAAAGCGGCAAGTTATACTCCTCGGTTTTTTGTATAACCTGCCGTAGCGTATGAATATGGTCTATGGTACTAAAGCCTTTTCGGAAACCGGCTTGTTCGGGAGGCTGGAAGTCATCAAACCTGCCTTCGAGACGATTTGTGATGACCCTTGAAAACAACTTATAGACATGGCTCAGGAGCGAGATGGGCCTGTAGTTCTTCAGCAAAGTGTTATCACCTTTTTTGAAGAACAGTACCACCACGCTCCTGCTCCATGCCTCTGGCGTTGAGCCCTCGAGGAGAACGGAATTGAAGAGCTTCTGAAGGACTTTCAGTATCGGCATTCCGCCCGCTTTCAGAAGCTCTGAAGTGATTCCATCCTCACCCGAAAAATAATTATTGAAAACTATTTCGATTTTAGCGCCATGCTCTGGCGAGGACGGGAAATGATCTTGTATTTAGTTTAAATATAATTGTTAAATCGCGGAAGTGTAAACCTAAACCAAGAAATATGTTTTGTATATTGATATTATGAACTTTCTTGATATTAAAAACAATTTCAACTTGATATTAATAAAATAAGGTTACGAGATACATATTTTGTAATATTGGAATAACAAATATGATATTTCACGCGTTTGCCAAGCGCGCCGTCTGATGGCGAAATGACGTCGGAAAATAAAAAAAAGTGGAGTTGCGCATCTATCTCTGTATATAATTCTAATCTATGCTTATACACTCCAAGATCACTCAGAATAAACACACCTTCATTCCATTCAGCCCAACATATCCTACCCTCATTCCAAAATAGCCCAGTACAACTGCAGTGTGTCAACTATTTTTGTTTCTCCATTCGTCCCCACGCATTTGAAATATTTCGATGCGAACAACTGGGGCACACTAGAGGCGTGAAGGAATCGCTCGCCGATGCGCTTACTTGCTGCCTTTAAATAGACGGTGACGTATTTAGTGGCATTATCTTTGCCAAACCCCTTGTGAGGGTGGTTCGCTGGTTACATATGTTAATGGGTTAAGGATGCGTCGTTGGATTTAAATAATAATATATAAATACACCCAACACACATACATAGTTCTGACCCCACACTAAGATCTGAGAACCTATCTGCGGTAGCTCTTAATTTGTATACAATTTGTATACGTTTGTTTGCTGTTGATAGCTGTGAGCCATCCAAATAAAATAAAATACACATATGTAATAAAAAAAAACGAGATTTATATCGTAGGTATCAGGTACTACGAGAGACTTTTCGGTGTCACAAACACCCAGACCCGGAAGCAATACCTGTGTATACGTATAATACCTATCCCACAAATATTTTATAACTGTATATTTATATTATTTTTTTAATTTGCATTACCCTGATGGTAAGCGATACGATCGCTCATCGACAGAAGCAAAATCAAACAACACCTTGAATTACAAGGCAATGCTTGGCATTCCACCGCATACGCCATCCTGAGACATAGGATGTTTTTTAATATTAGTTACTCTGGTTACAATGTACTTCAAACTTAAACGCTAAGAATCGCCCTCGATCACTGAAACTCAGAGTCTTTATGGCATGTCTTCAAAAATACTTAATTCCTAAATCATATTGACAAAATATAACACCACATACTGAAAATATCTCTATCAAATCAGCTTCAAAAACTCTATAATATCAGGGTGAAATATTTTCATTTCTTTGTTATTTTTTTATCCACAAATTTAAATGATAGTGATCTAAATAATTTAATTGACGTATTACACATCACTTAAATTCTTAGTCACGCAGAAAGGAAAGAAAATATCATCTGATTTTTTTTTAAATAAAACCCACCTGCGCGAATATAATTTATTCCGTCCAATAAACCGAGCAATTATGTACATGAGTGTTGAAATGGGTATTTAATAAAAATTGGACATCTGCGGCCGTTTGGACGCGGTCCAGCCACCGTCGGTCACCTTTTTCATTTACCTTTTTCACGCTGTATGCGGTTTATTGAGGTTAGCTGTTTTATTGCAATTCTTTAATATATTATTTAATACGTTGATGATTGCCTTGTGTGATACGTTGGTGGGGCTTACAGTATTTGTGATATGAAATTAATGATAAATCATTTGAATACGTGCATACGACTTTTTATTATAGAATATTATTATCCCATCAAAATATCCTGTAAAAAAATACTAATAAGTCTCGCAGCTCAGGTTTTCTACCGCAAAAAGTTGTGAGATGCATGTAAAACCAAGTCGATTAATTTATTTAGTCGTTACTTAAGGGACGTTCTGTATAAAGTTATTACATAAGTTATTATCATACCAATATAAAAAATCCATTACGTTTTAAATTAACAGATCGATTTGGCCATCGCATGAAAACATAATGTATAGTACAATTTATACATAATGCTGCTGTTGTCAATTTATTGTGCCAAAATTGATTTGTTGTCTTTTCATACATAACCTCTGAACCGATCATATTTGATTTTGTCAGTCAAATATCGAGTAATTTTAGCAAAGTCCTAAGCAGTTTTTTACTACATTTCTTCCCTGAAGAAGAAGGGGTTAAACCTAGACAAATCAAGTTAATTGAGGAGAAACATGAACTACAACAAACAAACAATCCAGACTTCCAACACCGTTCAAATAATATACCAGTTGACGATAACATTACGAAAACGGACTACACCATATCCCTTTTCGAAAATACAGTTGTTTTATAGTAGAAAAATATTCAACGCCCAAACGTTTCCACAAACCGCTTTTATATATTAAATATTTAATTGCCAAAATTCTAAAATGCACGTTTAATAAAGTACCGGCCACACCTGGGCCCCGTTTGGGTGACGGCCAGACGGACTTAACTTCTTAAAACATTCAACACTTGGAAAAACACACTTTATTTATTACAGTGTAAGGTTGAAAATTGGCCAACTCATTTTTGTTGACAAAAATTTTTAGAGATATAACGTCCTCAAAATGTCCTCTTTATAAAGGTAACACTTGTTATAAAATTCAGCTGAGAACGAATGTTGAGTTATTTTGTTTTACAAAATGTTTGTATTCGTTCAAACACGCGTAAAAGTGAGATAAAGTTATTACATTAGCTTCTCTTATGTTTAAGAATTAGTATTTAGTATCATAAAATGCAAACTATGTTTAACCCATAAACTACATATTTTTAGAAAATGTTATCGTATGAAACATAATCTATAAAACTGTACCAATTCTTTTCGCGCTACACACGTCTTAAAAATCCTCAACATAACTAAGTTTTCCATGGGGGCTTAAAACCAAAATAGCAGCTATAGCTTGCCGAAACAAAATCATCAAGAAAAAGTAACTAAACACCCATTTTACATTCGAGTAGGTACTTACCCCTATTAATATATGTTTGTGCAAACATCAAAAAAAAAAATTCTGTCGAAACGAGACAAATAATACTGACATTTTCACCCGAAATTATAGTATTTTTTTATCTCAACTGCATAAGTTCAATGCCAGGCACTACCTGAGACCGAACAATTTAGCATTTAAATGCATACTTATTAGAAAGTCCTTTTTAGTCTCTCTATCTTTTTTGTCCTTCATACAAAATTATCTAAAATATATCTAAGCAACTAACGTGGGTACGTAAAAACTGATTACTTCCGTTCAATTATTAGTTTCCAAAAACAAAACAAAACAACAAATCCCTACATTCTACATTCGCAAACATCCAACACAAATAAAAACCATTCGAAACGAGTCAAATACCTCAGACATTTTCACAAAATTATGCAAAAACAAAGAATATTTTTAAAATTCGTCGCCACAAGCGCCATAGCAGACACTACCTGAGCTCTAGACGTTTAGCATTTAGCCTGTCGTGACGGACCGCCAATTTGCATAGCGCACGGCAAAGCGGAAAAAATACACTTTTTCAGCTGTGCAAAAAGGTCTGATGGCATCGCGCAAAAACGTTATGTTTAATGCATAATACAGCTAACTGTAGTTTAAATGTAATGTTTATTTTGTGTGGGTACATCCGTGTGATAGGCAAAACACAGGGTGAAGTACGTCTGCGTTCTTCTGTGGCCAAAAACGCTGTGTTTTTACTGGTGGTGAGTCTCTCATATGTGAGAGGACGCCTAGGTAGGTACCAACGCAATGTCTATTTCTCCCGCCAAACAGCAGTGTAAATGCATTCTTGTGTTTCGGTGTGAACTACTGGACATATCTCAGGATGACGAGCGCAATGAAATGCTAAGCATTGCTTTGTACTTCAAGGTGTTTGGTTTTGACACTGTTCATGAGCGGTCAAATTGCTTACCATCAGGTGAACGGCATGCTCGTATCGCCATTCATTCAACAAAAAAAAAACACAATAATATTTTTTCTCTTCACATTTTAATGTAAATAATATCAGTATACGAGTGTTAATGCTTATTGTTTATATTATGAAAACATATCTCGATCAATACGTTAAAAAGATTTGTGTTATTAATTGGTAATTCCAAATTTCACCGCACGCGAGTAGATTTTAGACGATCTCTAGTTCCAACCGTACATGAATAGATTTTAGATGATCTGTTGTGGAAAATCCGTGTCGTGTCAAATCACAAGTGTCGTGCTCCGGGCTTTGTTTGATGTTCTGACGTTTGATGATTGGTGTAGATTTCAAACTTAATACACATAAATATAGGATTTAAATATTATGAAAAAAGATGAGTGGAATGAAAGTAATCAATATGGAAAGTAGAAGGTAACGGATGACGAATTAAATATTTATTTTAAAGAATAATAATATATTGAAGATTATGGGAACAATGATTAATTGATTTTGATCCCTAACTGAACTATTCCCACAAAACGTGTTAAATTATTTACCCGTTATCCATAAAAACTGTAAACCCAGCACAATATTAGACTCGATAACAAAACATCAATATAATGGAATCGCATTGCCTCTTGTTAACCGTGTTTAACATTTAAAATTGTGCTCACCAAATCTGTTATTTATTACACTGTAAAACCGGCTCTAGTTTTTACGCGTTAAAGTTCAGTTTACACTGGCAAAAGTTCTTTATCAGGCAAATTCATGTAGGAAATGCATTCTGTGATTTTAATAAAATATAAACGCGGTGCATAGGTTCGTTTTGTTCGGAATAATGTTTTATTTAAGCACTAACGTTTGCACGCGGTGTTGTTCGGTGGAATTCTGATATTAATTGTGCAGTATTCTTTTGATGTCGCCGAGTTTCGCATTTTGGGATGCGTCCAATTTAAGTTTAGCATGTTCACGATAATGTTTTTGCGGCGTCGGGTTATTTTGTTCTTGTTTGGTTATTGTTGTGTAAAATGTGAGGCTATTCATTCGAAAAGTTGAGGGTTTTTATCTTTGTTTTTTTTTTCTTTTTTGCGTACCTCCTACAAAGCGTTCACCTGATGGAATGCAATCACTGCTACCCATAATCGTATATAATACCGAGCAACGAGTTATCACTGAGTGGTCCCCGCGTGGACGGCGGCGATCCGGTGACGTTACGGAGTTGATGTAGTGAGCGTATGTACATAAAATGTCATATAAAGAATATTAACCTCAGATGAGGCGGTGTTGGATCTAATGAGTGGTAATCTTAACAATACAATAAACATAATTATACAAAAGGTACAATAAATATTTAGATATCCCATCCGCACTGGATTCCCAAAAGGACCATATCACTGAAGATAGAGGGCCGGTCAACTACTGAATAATTTACTTATTCATATGATATATTAGTGTGTAGGTGCAAATAAGGGTGAGTCGGGGATCGGACCCGCGGGCGTCGTGGCGGGTTCCGCAGTTATTTTGATATACGGCGAGCTAACCACAAGCGGTCGTGGGAGTTCCATAACAATTTTTCGCTGAATTTTACGCCTAATTTTATTGTTTCGTGTTATTGATTTTGATAGCTTTTTTCGACGTGTCAGCGGTTTTTGTTGGTGTTTGTGAGGGTTTTGTAATTTAAAGTTATTGTCACCCACTATTTTCAAATTTGTCAACGGTTAACAGGAAAACAACTCCTGTTTCGTCCATCGAATGATGTTTTCCGAGCCCCCCTTTCTTGTTCATATCCTTATTATTTTATTCTACCATCGCATTTTAACAGGTCGTCATTTTATTAGTCAAGTGTTTTAAATGTTCGTACATAAGTAGGTACGACAGTCAGGTGACGTTTATGTGTTTCTCCACTGCTACTATAAAAAACATAATAAAATAACTAAATAAAAACAATTGAATCTAAATGTACATAAAGTTCTTTTTCATCACAGCAAAAGAAACTTCCCAACTTTGTTCTGTTTGTTTTTTACTGCGTTTTGGCTGTGGCATCAGCTACGCTCGCCAACTTGCGAAGCCGTTAAAGACATCAATGCTAACAGGAACACAGTTGAAAGCGTTGGAAATAAAGCTAGTAGTGAAAGTCATGGACAAAACTAATGTCCTTTAGAAATGTGACAAATTGTGTGGCAATATTTTTTCGCCTAAAATAGTGTGTAAGCTTTGTTTCTGTTTGAAAGACATTAACCTTTCATTAAAAATCAGTGCTGCAGTACAGCTGCGTTGTATTTGTGCGTTAAACAAATTTTAATGCTACCAAATCAGGAACTATGAACGGTGTTAAATCCAAGACAAGAAAAGATACATCCAAATAGTAGTTAACATGCACTGTTGTGTTTCATATTGAAGTGCATTGCAGGCAGAGTAACTACTGGATATATTGATACTTAATATCTTATGTCTCAAGATGTCGAGCGCAGTGGAATGCCAAGCATTGTTTTGTAAATCAAGGTGTTTGGTTTTGTTAATATTCATGAGCGATCGTATTATCAAGTTCGTCTCGCCACTCACTGCAATAAAAAATGTATTTTTTTATTCATATAGAAAAGGGCTTTGTAAGAGATGACTTACAGCTACAAGCAGTTAACGTGAAGTGAAATGAAGCGGACGAGCGCCGGACATAATGAGAACAGAGCCCCGCATCCCGCATACTTGCCAGTGACGCATCCTTGAAAAGTTTAACGAATAAAGTTCCGACCACGTTAAGGAATTAGTTTCTTCCGCCCGCGGACTCGTGTGGCGTCCGTGAAGGGCGATAGCGACTAAGCTGTGCGAATGGTGATTAAAATAGCTAAGGTTGTAGGAAGTCACTGCATGCAGACCGCTTCAAATTAGTCTCTACGGAAATACAGATCTATCTATCCAATTATCTAGCCAGTATAACGACTGGACATGATGAGACTTAACATGTGATGGCGAGCAGTGGAGTGCCAAGCATTGTTTTGTTATTAATTGTGTTGTTTGTTTTTGCTGTCATTGAGCGGTCGTATCGCTTACCATCAGGCGAACGGCATGCTCGTCTCGCCATTCATTGCAATAAAAACATATAGGTCGACTTCATGTAGCTTAATGGTAGGTTGTCAGTTACAAGGGGAACTGCCGATGGTGATCGTGGTGCCGTGCGTTTTGCATTCAATCCCATCGTTGAACTAATCTGACATAGCTTTTTTAATCACATTTAATTCAACAAACATTTGACTCGGAGCGGGAAATTGGAACCCTGGCTTCCCGTTTCTCAACCAGCGTCTAACCAACTGAATTTTGAAAAAGGTGCCAGTTGGTGCAAGTTTTCAGTTGCCGATAATTTACAATCAAATTTCAAAGTTATCGTCTGTAGCGAAATTTACAAAAAAATCATATAATTTGAACTTGTTGTAACTGCCTTGTCTCCTTCCGCTTATACATTGCAACACAGCAGCGCTCACCCGTATTGTGGCAGCAGTGTGCGTCGGGCACAAGTTATGAGAGCAGACTTTTGTGCCATGCCTTGGATTAACTTTGTGTTGACATACACCCCGCTAAAATCAAAATCAAAATATTCTTTATTCAAATAGTCTTTCACAAGATCTTTTGAATCGTCCTGTTTTTCTGCTACCACCGCCTCGGAACGTGTTGTAGCTGTGAAGAAGAAGCGGCGCAAGAAACTCCCTCAGCAACACGAACTGTCTTCTTTTTTTTCTTTTCTTTTTTTTTTATATCGCCATTTACAAATAAAATGGTTCATGTCACAAGTTACAATAATGTCAGTTTGATGCAAAACATGATAAATTTATTCCCAATCAGTTTTATCTTACACATAATCTGAGATTCTATAATATGCCTTTTTACACAGCTTAACTTTTATTACATTTTTAAACTTATTAATTGGAAGTTCTCTTAAACTGTTGGGAAGCTTGTTAAAGAAGTGTACACTTTGACCCATAAAAGAATTATTTATCTTGTGGAGACGAGTAACGTGTGAGGCAAGATTATGTTTGTTCCTAGTGTTCTTACTATGCATGTCACAATTACGCTTAAATTGAGTTACATTTTTACGAACATATAATAAATTTTCATATATATATTGAGATGCAACAGTAAGAATATCTACTTCTTTAAACTTTTCTCTCAATGAAACTCTTGGACCAAGTTGATAAATGGCCCTAACAGCAAATGAACAAGTCTCGTGAATGTTTTCTAGATTGTTTGAGATGCTGGCTATGCACCGTCGTTTTTTTATTTTATATTTAGAGATTTTATCTGAATTCTGGTATGATAAGATGAAAGATGATGGAAGCCGAGGACCTATGGTATTTGATTCCAGAGTCCTTTATGATGATCGGGGTGATGAAAGACAATCTTACTTGTATAATCGAACTATTGAATTTTTATAGTTATAAAACACTGACTGCCTCAATGGCGCAGTTGTACTTCCGTATGATTGCAAAGCTGAGGTTCGAATCCCGGGTCGAAATGATATTAGAGTATTCTATTCATTATCAGTCCGGAGTCAGGTATGGCGATAGGCTCGCCACCTATCACATCGTGTGACGAAACACATAAGGCGAATTGTGGGTGTTCTGGTTAGTACAGGGAGAACCTCTGCCTACCCTTTCTAGGAAAAAGGTATGAGTTTAGGCATGTATGTATAATTATATTACAAAGGTTTTTTTTTGTTTTAATTCGTTGAGCGGATGCTTACTACTATAGTCCTGGCAGTGATGCTAAAGTTGGTGGCAGGCTTAAAAAATGTAAAGATTCACCAATTCCTCAATAAACTACTTTAAACTAGACTTATTTTAATATTACCTTTTATTTAATAAAATCCTATCATAAAAATTAGAGTCTGAATATAGAAAATTCAAATAGCTATCTAACACAGTAAGGCAATTATAGGGTCACTAGATCGCAATAGGCTGACCCTTTCGAGTGTCGCGGCGACAATGAGAGGCTCCTAGTGTTTTCGCAAACGATGAGAGCTTACCCTTTTCGACCCTTCCGACATTCTGGTTTGACGTACTGCTGTGCTTGAAGGGCGAGGGTGGAGGGAAAAAGATGAGTCCACTGGGTTTGTGTGGGTTCGAATTAAATACTGTTCATTCACTTGACATGATGGCACGTGCAATAGAGCCCAAATAGAATATACTATTATGTATGGCAAATTGTCGCCGATCATCACACTTATGGATGAAATCGGCTCGCAACATTTGTGGCTTGGCCGTTTCGATGCATTGCAAGTTGTGAGTGAGCGATCGTGTTGCTCACCATCAGGCGAACGGCATGCTCGTCTGGCCATTCGTTGTAATAAAAAAAAAACACATTTTTACTACAAATTAAACCGTCCTTTACAATATAAACATAGAGGGACACATTATGGTCCTTTTAGACGATTTTTTAAAGGAAGTCATTACATAAATTACAAGTCCTGAGCATTTATTATAATTACACACACATTAAAGTGTTTTTTTTTTTGTATTGTAGCCCATATACGTCCCACTGCAGGGCACGGGCCTACTCTACAATCGAAAGTACGATTGAGAGTGGTTAGGCCATATAGTCCACCACGCTGGCCTAGTGCGGGTTGGCGGACTTACATACCATAGAAATTCTTATAAATCGCTATGGTATGCAGGTTTCCTCACGATGTTTTCCTTCACCGTTTTAGTGCGTGGTGATTGACTGTCAATACACACATGACTCCGAAAAGTCAGAGGTGTGCCCTGGGATTTGAACCCACGACCACCGTGAACATGTTGGCAGCCGCGTCTAGTCCGTTTACCAACAGGCCACCACGCACAAAGTGAAATAATTTCGTTTTATTAGGTCACAGTTTAGCTTTAATAACCCGACACTAATGGCTTGAAGGTTTTAATATAACAACTGTGATGAGAGCACATATTCACATATTCACATGTAAATGTCGTGCTGGATGTGGGGTGTAATGGGGCAATTACTTTCGCTAGCTTATGTCTGTCGGCTTTGGCTGGTTTATTATTATTTATATTGCTATAAACAATAAGGAAAAATGTAGTTATGGCTGAAATAGTAAACATCAAATACTTTATACTAGCGGTCGGGCCCGGCTTCGCCCGGATGCAGATAGTTGTTGAGTCCGGTCCATATCAACAATATATTATTTCGCGTATCTACTAACTATATTTCCCGCGCGCCGTCGACTAACGTCTCGTCTCATTTAATCTAATGACGAAAAGCATTCAATCCTGTCTTCTCCTATCCCGTGCCAACTATCGGAATTTGAATGAATAGAAATATATATTTGGATTTCTGACTCAACCCACGGGAACACTACATTTTTCGGGATAAAGTGTAGCCTGTGTATTAATCCAGGGTGTCAGCTATCACTATACTAAATTTCATCAAAATCTGTTGAGCCGTTTTTGCGTGAAAGAGTAACAAACATCCATACATCCATACTCACAAACTTTCACATTTTTAGTATTAGTAAGAATAGTTCCTAAACGTGTATATAGTTGTGTATTCTTGTCACCTATGGCGATTGTGTGCTTACCTGTCATCTCAGTCCCTGTTTTCCTTATTGTATAAAATATCTAGGATACTTTGGCCTCCGAATGCGTGTCATACTGTTATGAAAATATAAGATACAGTTTTTCTATATCTATTATCTTTTATTATATTGGATATGTTAATATTATTAAATGACGAATATAAATACTTGTCGTTTATAATATCAAAACATATCTCAAACAATGCGTTATTTTTTTATTTTTGTTGTGCCACCAAATTTCGCCACACGCCAACAAAGTTGAAGTGAATTATAATAAAGCTTACCAATAAATAGACGTTGTTAAACTTACAATCTCGATTTTATTGTTTTACAACATTTAGTAAGTTGTAAAAAAAGTCTTTGCCATAGCAAAATCTTGTTTGAAAGTAAGCACAAAATGTTAAACAATAATTTAAATAAAGCCCATCTAAATGAGCTGATTGATGCGGATAGGACAGCTGCTTCGTGGCTTCCATTCGAGAACTTTTTTTATTACCACCATTAGGCAATGGCTAGACCATTTGTTCTAAAGTATCTAGGCAGATACGACCCGCTGAAAAAAAAACTAGCCTTTAGTCCGTCAACAAACCGTAGGTAATAGGTATGTATGTACATTTTCTTTTCTAACATGATATGTCAATACTTTTCCCAAAAACAGTAACAAATCATATTATTTATTCATTAGTATTTATTTCGTATTACTATATTTTTCTGAAAATATAAAACATTTCACCGAACCTGACGAGCGTTGAAATGAAAACAGAATTAGATGTTATCCAGTTTTTTTTTACCTCAATGTTCAGTCCATTGCCTAGATTAGTGCTCAAATTGAATATACAAAACTTCGTTATACTTTTATTTTATTTTCTGTCTGATATTTCAGGTAAATACGAATATAACATTGTATAAAATAACTAATAATGTTCATTACATTTGCTACTGAATATCAATAACGTTTTTATTCGTCTTAATATGGAAAATACAGCCTGAATATAAGAATTATTGTATTATGTGCAATTATATTTATACCAACCCTTAACAAGTCACTGTCCTATTTTTATTTAATTTTAAACAAAAATGTCGGTATTGTTCATTTGTCGCGTAGTCTCGCATATTTGAATCGATCTTGAAATTCCTCTGTTGTAAGACCGTTGAATCTCAAATAATACATCACTAACCAACGCTTTTTTACGGCAATTAATGCCAAGACAACATGCCATTCTCCTGATGGTAAGCAACACGACCGCTCGTGGACATTAACTAAACCGAACACCGTGCACACATAGCAATGCTTGGTATTCGACCGCGCTCGCCACCCTGAGACATACGATGTCAAGTCTCAATATGTCTAGTAGTTACTTTGACAATGTCCTTTAAACCGGAACACAACAGTGTATTTACACTGTTTTTTGGCTTTAGTTTAAGTCAATTTGAATGTAAAGTCACTACTGCACTCACTATTGTTTAACATTATTTCCGTGTAACGCACCTTTATAAAACTTCTTCAATCTAAGGAGCATCAAGGAACCCAGCTTTATTTCTTTTGTAACTGCTCAAACCAGTCATTTGTAAGTAGCACGATTGAAATTCTCAGCCCGTCAGTTCTGTGCTATTAAGAACAAAATAAATATTTTCTCCAGGCTTCAGACAATTTACGAGCTCTACCGTAAAAGGAATTAATACTGAGAACTATTCTTTGAAAACATCTCGAATATTCTTAGGATGCTTTTTTGCCGGCATATTGTTTCTTTTTTCGTTACCATAACGGCGTCGCTAAAAGCAAACGGTCGTTAAAGGGCGCGTTAACGACGGCGTTAGGGGTGACAAAAAGTTGGGTTGTGCGCTGATGACTTTTTATTAACTATTGTGAATATTTTAAGTGGTGTTTGAGTTGAGAAATGTGTTTTTCTATATTGACGGTTTGACTTTTTACGTCTCGGGTAGGGGGTGAGATTGGGTCGTTAAAGGGTTCGTAACTCTGTTGGTAATGGATGTTTTGTGCGGCCATCGGACCAAATACATTGCTAATGGCTTGGAAAACTTGATATTTGACTGACCACTATTTCTATAGTCTAACTCCTTTTTTTATTGCAACTAATACCGAGATGTCTTTGCCATTGTGAACTGTTGTGTTTCGGTTTAGCCAGAATAACTACTGCACATATTGAGACTTAATATCTTATATCTCAGGATGACGAGCGCAGTAGGATTGGGAAGTGGAATTCTTTGTAATTCATGGTTGTTTGGCTAAGCAATAGACATTACTTATACTCGTATATGTGTACATATTATTAAAAGTCAACGCCATTTAACATTAGATTAGCACTTAGTAACCCTAACTAAAACGTAGAAGTTAAGAATACAAGCCCGGTAAACACAGGTTAGGGAGAAATAAAACATTTTGGGTTAAATGAGATGGGCTAGGAATAGCACCGGCCGTTACGACGCATATTTATCGTATGCAACTTTAATATTCATTATATTAAAGACTGCCTTGGTGGCATAGTTGTACTAAGGAACGGTTACAATGCTGAGGTCCCGGGTTCGAATTCCGGATCGCGCAAAGTGGTATCGAAGGTATTGTATGGTGTTGGTATTTTGAGAAATTGTAATATTGCCTTGGGCCGAAAATAGTACATAATTACGGTGGTATAACAGCAGTGTAAATGCACGGTTGTGTTTTGGTTTGAAGGACATTTTAACCAGAGTAACTACTGGACATATTGAAATTATATATCTAATGTCTCAAGATGGCGAGCGAAGTGGAATGTCAAGCATTGCTTTGTAATTCAAGGTGTTGTTTGGTTTTGCTACCGTTCATGAACGGTCGTATCGTTTACCATCAGGCGAACGGCATGCACGTCTCGCCATTCATTGCAATAAAAATTTACATTAAGGGATACAAGAAAATGTCACAAAGCCTAAACCCTTCTCGTATTTACCACATAGTTTCCTTTATCAAGTGAAAAGGTGGGGTGACCGTGAAATTCCGCGGCTTACCAACGGAATCCTAGACCGGCCTTGACGGACAAAAGTCTCAGTTGTGTTCTAGTTACTATAAATAAGAAAATATGTAGTGGGGTCAATCGGCTAAGTATACAGTCGGTAATAAAACTTTTCTCTCTTCACTACATAGTATAAAACAAAGTCGCCCCTTTGTATGCTTAAATCTTTAAAACTACACAACGGATTTTGATGCGGTTTTTTTAATAGATAGAGTGATTCAAGAGGAAGATTTATATGTATAATACGTACATATTATTGTACAGAAATCTATTTGTACCCGGGCGAAGCTGGGCCGGGCCACTAGTAATACATAAAACGTGTCTTGTACCCATACGGCCTTATTCATAGAAAGTTATAAAACCTATTTTATCTATCGAATGTTGTGTCATCTGCGTTCCAATTGAAATCAAAATATAGGGTATATCCAAATTGCGACCGAAAATCAGATGAGTTTTAGTGACAGACACAATGCAATACAGACAGACACAAATACGACAAACTTTTTGTTTGTCGTATTTGTGTGGTAAATACATACATTTTCCTAAAATAATAATGTACCCCTTTTATTTTGAAAAACGCTGTGGTACGCAAGTGTTTATATTATTATTTTAACAAAAACAATGGATTTACACCCAAAGGATGTAAAGGATGATATTTAAAAAATAAAAAATAAAAACTGCGTATTTTTGTGAAACTTTTATTTGCATTGTGTCTATAGTTATCAAGACTACCTGCCAGCTTCGTATTCGGTCGCAGTCTTGATTTACCCTGTATAGTACTAATTTCTCATTTTATACCCACCAATTTTGTTGAGAAAATGTATACATTTTTCTATCACTACAATTCACTTAATAAAACATAATATACATATCGATATAGAAATATTATGTTGCATTATTTAACTATTCTACTCGAATTTATCCCAGATCATGCTAATATAAGATTTCCAATATTTTCAAGAGTAAATTGCCCATACGTTAGATATTACTGCCGACAAGACGTTGCCTAGGTTACCTGACTTCTCAGATAACACTCGTGGAAAGCATTAGAACCGATCTAGGCACAAAGGTGACGCGAATAGCTCTATTAAGGTGTAAATCTACACGCAGATATCTTAGTCTAGACTAGGTTATACCTGGAATTTAGGCTGTCGGATAAGTTTTGTGTATGCTGTCTTGTAATTTCGTATAATATTATGGACAAATACCAACAAGCTTACTCCTGTTTATATTAAGGTGTTTTCATTTATAATAAAACAAGGCTGAATGACCTAAAGATATTTGTTTCTATTTTTTAAATGGAATCTAAAAACCCGCTTTAATTAATTATGTATTTTATATGTGTCTTATTCATTATTTTACACTGGTATAATATAACAGCATAAAGAGATAGAAAATACAAAAATATATAAGGCACTCTTATCGCTGAAATGAAATGAAATTTGTTTATTGGTCATGTAGGCAAAATAATTCTTATGGCAAGTCAATGAAGCTTTGAGCGATCTCGGCCAGACAACCTTTGGATGGATATAATGCTTACAACATTAAACATATACGAGTATGTTTCTATGTATGTGTATTAAGGCTATTAATACCACCGTTTAAAAAGCGAATATGGAATTCAAAAACACACATTTTTCTAGGCCGACTTCGTTCAACCAGCCTGGTTAGATCCATCAATTTTCATAACTTCACCTACCAAGTAATACTTGTTTATCAATATTTATTCGCTGTACACTGACGTGTTTCAACCGTGACTTGTTGCTCGTTAAACGTCAGGGGACGTAATGAGAAGGGAGATAGGTGAAAAACTGGCAGATTTACCTTATTTCGGTGAACGCTGTTTTACGTCATGAATAAACATTAACACAGTTTTTGATGGAATTTTACCTTCGAATAACAGGACGTTGATAAAACTTGTTTTATAAATTGAAAAATAAATAATTTTCCCACTAAATGCCATCGCATGAAAACATAATGTATCGTACAATTTATACATAATGCTGCTGGCCAAGTCGATCTATTTATTTAAAACGTAAAGAATTTTTAATATTGATATGGTAATAACTAACGTAATAACTTGATATAGAAGGTCCCTTAAGGACTAAATAAATTAATCGAATTGGTATTACATGCATCTCACAACTTTTTGCGGTAGAAAACCTGAGCTGCGAGACTTGGAATTTTTTTACAGGATGTTTTTGATGGGATCTCACGTCTTTTTGTAGAGTCCTACTTTTTTCCTTTTCGGTACTTCTTACTTCTAGAATATCACTAACGATTTTTCTTAAAGCCTCTGTCTTATGGATTTTTCTTATTTTTGTAGGTATCAATTTATCACAAATATAGCGGATTTGATTATTAACGTTCTTTCTTTCATTGTAATTGGTATTTTCGAGTTATTTAATCTATTTATTTGCAAGTTTTTCTTCGTCATGTTTTTCTAGAGGAATGTTGTACAGTTTCATGGACTGAATACACCATTTCCCTCCCTATATCCCCTCCTTTTATGCCTCATGTATATAGATATCTATCTACAACTATAATTCCATTATATACGGGTACAATGATTAATTAACTGCAAATGTAACGTTGTAATCCTATACATTTATATGGGATTACAAAGTTATTCACGCAGTTGGTCTATCTAGAAAACTAGACACAAATTATGAAATGTTTGAATTTTCCCTTACTTTAGACACTAAACACTAATTATATTCTAAATTTGAAGGTTCTATGTCTGCTAGAAGTGCCTTAGACTTTTGATGATCGGTCAGTCAGTCAGTGAGTGACAAAATTAAGAAAGTTTGCCATGCTACAATTCTTAAACTACTGGTTCAAATTGAATTAAATTTTAAATATAGCGTGTTTACACAATGCCTGCTTAGTAACTGAAAATTCAGGCTTCATGCTTTAGCCGCAACGAAGCTATAGGGGGTTGAAAATGGTCTGAATTGCTTCGAGAAAAGGATGTTACGGCCTATAGCTCGACTTGGAGGGGGCTCGGCCGCGCCCCCAGATTCCTGCATAATGGTTATAGAAACCCCATTTCGCCGAACTTATTTCTATCCCAACTTGTCATAAAGTGCGAACTAATCCGGGCGACGTAAGTGAGACATTTAAATACATTATAGAAATTGAATTTACTTCGTATACAAATCCATAACCTCACGATTTACAGTCGTTCAATAACCTAACAAAATATTCGGTAAGTTTCCTATAAATTAATGATATGTTCCTTTTAACATCCCAAAAACTATCCCAAACAAGCATATCAGGAGAACGTTTATATAACCAACTGAAAATACCTTGAGCCTATTTGAGAAAAACGTATGCAAACAACGCATTGAAATATTTACAAACTCATAAAAAGCTATCGTAAATCTAAAATGGCTTATGTGGGAAATACACCCGGCTTTATGTTATACGTGAACCTAAAGTTGTTTAATAGGTCTCGGGTAATACCTGTAAAAGCCTAAAGATGCTGTGCGAGCGAAATACCAAATATGTTCCGCGTTTGATAAAAAATATTTTAAATTTCGTACCCTAGTCAAGTTACGTAACGGTAAGTAACGGTGAAGAAAATCATCGTGAGGAAACCTGCATACCATAGCCAGGCGGATAAACAACCTCCGTAGCGCAGTTGGTTAGACGCCGTCTGTGAAACGAGACGCCACGAGTTCGATCCCCATACGGAGACAAATGTTTATGAGATCTACGTTTGTCTCGGTTTTGGGTGTTTGTGAGACCGATATGTCTCTTGTAGTTTCTGATACCCACCACACAAGACTTGATCTTAGTGTGGGGTTAGGACTATGTATGTGACTGTTGGATGTATTTATTTATTTATGCACAGCGTATGATGACCTTTCTTTCCCTTATCAAGTTAGCTATAATTGTGAAGAAAGACATCGTGAGGAAACCTGCATACAATAACGATTTGTAAGAATTACTATAGTATCTAAACTCCGCTAAACCCGCACTAGACCAGCGTGATAGACTATATGGCTTAACCACTCTCAATCGCACTCTCGATTGGAGAGACGTGCCTTGCAGTGGGACGTATATGGCCGATACAGAATTAAGTTGAGATAATTCCAGAGACTCGAGGTTTAGTGCTTGGAGTTATTCAACTGTATTCTGTCGGTATGTTTACTAATTTATTTTATAGCTCGAGTGAAATAAAAATACATTTGACTTTTATCTTCCCCTATGACACTAGGTGATCAAAGGAAGGCGCACAGCCATCCTTAGCAATATATAAACTCCACTCTATACCAAGAGATGGTGCTGATTGATTCTATGCCAAATTATAAAAAGTGTTTTCAAAGGATTTTATAAAGAGTGTTTAGAAAGGTTCCAGAGAACATAATTCGGACCAGGTTTGCCAAGCTTTTTCATGTAAATTTTAGGAAGTCTCTAGTCATGAAAGGCACGTATAGTTTCCAAAATTCCGAGCGTCGTAATATCCCTAACGATAAAAGTAAGGAGGGTTGTCGTATCAAATAGCGAGACCCCATCTTCATCGGTTAATCTCACCCCAAATACACACTCAAAACACTCAGATATGATATAGATGTAAATACAATAATTGCACTCCGAGCCCGACTGTTAACAATACATAAGTTTAATTAAACTGGTACTCTTCATAATATTACCCAGAAAGTACTGTAAAATTGTAATAAAAATAGACGGGATAAAAACTCCATTTGCTAAGATAGATGCGCTAGATACATTTTTCACGCTCCTACAGGATTTTAACCATTTTACAAGACGGTAAATACTCAAGTGTTGGGATACCTTATTTAAGGAACATAGATACAGGTTGACAATTATATCGATTCCGCGTTCTAATCGAGTTCACTTTGCTTAGTCTTACAGAATAAGTTAACTAATATTATTATTATTCAATATTTGGTTTCATCATCATCATCACATCAGCCACAGGAAGTCCACTGCTGAACATAGGCCTCCCCCAAGGATCTCCACAATATTTGTTTTATTCCATTTTTATTTTAAATAAACTAACCCGTTTTTCCTAGAAGGCAGGTAGGCAGAATTGCAACCAGGACACCCACATTTTGCCTTAAATGTTCTTTTCCATGATGTGACCCCTATCACATCATGGAACGATGGATGGATGCGAGCCTATAGCGATATCGGGCACAAATTCCGTTCTTCTCTGACGAAAACAGCCTTGTGAACCGCGTAGTAGAGAAAAAGGGACTGAATCTAAATAATGTATAACATTTTAAAGATTCAATAAAGTATCAAGTATTTTCATTGTCATTTTCAAACTTTTCATAGGTACCCTAATGACTAAACGACAAACATATACAGGGTATATCAAGACTGCTACCGAAAACGAAGCCGGGTGGTAGTTTAAGCGACTTGAGGCACAATGCAACAGAAAAAGTTGCAAAAAAAAGCGACAATTTTTATTTTTGTTTTTTTTTCCTATGGCCATATTTGGGTGGTAAATACATTTTTTCCTAAAATAATAGTGTATACCCTTTTATTTATAAATAACTCTAAGGTATAAAAGAGTTTAAACTAATATTTTAGCAAAAACTATGGACTTACCACCCAAAAATGACGATATTTAAAAAATCATAAAAAATAATTGTCTTGTTTCTATGCAAAATTTTTAATTGCATTGTGTTTGTAGCCACTGAAACTACCACCCGGCTTCGTTTTCGGTAGCAGTCTTGAGATACCCAGTATATCTATAAACGGCCTTATTCATAGTTTAAAAACGTATTTTAGCAGTCAATTTTTGTCTTCTTCGCTCAAACTAAATTCAAATGTCTTTCGAAAGAGACAAAAAATTCTTTGCTAACTATGATGCGAGCCTATGGCCTTCAATTTCAAACATTTTAATCGATATAATTTTCCCTTATTGTCACATTCCTCCAACATATTACAAAGGCTTCGCTGATGATTCCTGGAAACTTAACATTGTTTCAGCAAACGCGTTTTTGGCCCATGCTTGTGGCAATTTGTTGTTCGTTAAAATTGAGGAAAGCCTTTCCGAGTTCTTTCAAAGAGAAAGTTTAATAGCCTTCATAATTATGTGTATAATGGGGAAAGAAATTATTTCGCTGCTGAGTTTAATGTTTTATTAACTGTAATAGGGATACAACGAGTTATAATTGTACAGACTACAACATTAGAAGTAATATATATATTTCTGATATTTTGTATCTCTCTCTTTATAGCTAAAGGTAGTCCACTGCTGAACATAAGCTTTCCTATAGATCACCACATACCTAATGGAAGCGGCCTACATCCACGACTTTTTGAGTCATTAACCTAAACCTTATAGTTTCGTTTATTTTTGGTTTTATTGCACTGTCAAAAAACAAAAACATTATTAAGTTTACTGGCGGCAGGTCTCTCATATTCGAGAGAGGGTATCTGGTGGGGGATCTGGGTACTTCCGCAATATCTATTTCTCCCGCCAAACAGTGCTGTTGTGTTCCGGTGTGAAGGACATTGTAGTCACTGTAACTACTGGACATATTTAAATTTAAAATCTTATGTCTCAGAACGGTGAGCGCAGTGGAATGCCAAGCATTGCTATTATCCATGAGCGGTCGTGTCGCTTACCATCAGGTGAACGGCATGCTCGTCTCGCCATTCATACCAATAAAAATATATATCCCGGCAAACATAAACTCGAAGAACTGTAAATACCGATAATAACACCTCTGTCTATCTTCTGTGAAAGAGGCGTGAACTTATATAATCGTGATATCACGTGTTCAATTCCCTCTTCAGGACATATAAGTAGTTTATGCCATGTGACACAAATCCCTTTGTGATAAACGATATTCGACACCCGGAAATGTGCCGAAATTGATCTGTTTACATAGAATGTGTATTAATAATCTATAACTTATTTACACAGTTTGTAAAATATGATATGACAGAAGATGAAGATTGAATTTGATGCTGTAATTAAGGAACTCCATTTGTAGCGTTGAACTACTTAAGCTAGTGATAATAATGATTTTAAAAGTGGTCTACGAGTATATTACGCGTCTGATGTAAATAAATATAGTGATTTCTTAAATTCTGACTGAAACAGAAGCGTACCCTGCGACTTGGGATACCATTTACCAACCTTAGATGTAACTTCACATAAGTGCTACATAATTGCATTAAAAACATATTATGACGTATGTTAAGATTAAACGAAACTTCCACTATACCAAAAAAAACTTTAAAAAAGGAAACTAATAGATATTTTTTTGCACACAATACACGTAGTATGATACATGTACTTGTAAAGATCACACATTTCACCGAACAGTGTCTGTATCTGACAAACGAAATACGAAATCCATTTCATCTGATATCGAGATGTATTGTACGCAAATATCGCTTCTACAAACACGACGGCTTGTCACTGTCCGATTTAGTTTTAGGTTATTGAACAGTTCTATTAATAGAGTATTTATCTGCAAAGCAAACAAAGTAAAAATGCAAAGATATGTATATGTATACTGAAAACCTCCTTGAGTAACTAGTAGGTCTCTCATATGTTAGAGGCCATCTAGGTAGGTACCCCCGCAATGTCTGTTTCTCCCGCAAAGCAGCAGTGTAAACGCACTGTTGTGTTTCGGTTTGAAGGACATTGCAGCCAGAGTAACTACTGGATATATTGAGATTTAACACCTTGTCTCAGGGTGGCGAGCGCAATGGAGTAAAAGCATTGCTTTGTAATTCAAGGTGTTGTTTGATTTTGCTACTGGTTATGAGCGGTCGCATCGCTTATCATCAGACGAACCATGTACCATGTACCATTATTAAATAAGAAAATAAAGTCAGCAACAATTTCAATAAGAAAATTCTCTACTGGCTACCAAGACCACGTAATGAATGCATCAAGACGTGTCTCTCTTATTATCCATCCCATTGTTAATTAGCGGAACAATACGTCATACGTAATGTAAGAAACGTAATTATCCGTCGAGAACGGAGGGAAAAATGGGACCTCGCTAATTAGGATTAACGTTGTTCCGCTAATTCTGTGAGCATTTCATATAATTATGACACCCACAGACTCTTCAGGAATGTGTCTTGTATATCTTAATACTACGAGTAAATTAAATTTATACGAACATTAACGCAATAATGTTTATTTTACTGGTGGTAGGTCTCTAATACGTGAGACGCCGTACTGGTACCATCGCAATATCTATTTAGCCAGAGCCATATATAGAGCCATGCTTCGATCAAATATACACTAGATACAAGATGAGCGCTTAGAAAATGGCACCAAAAAGAGTGCTTTAAGCACTCTTTCGCCTTCAGTCACGCACCGATCGTTGCTTCTAATACGTAGCAGAACTTTAGATAATATTATGTGAAAAGATACTTTAAGCTCGAGGAATAAGGTGGAATTTGTGTTAATATATTTGGAATATGTGATCTTTTTGTTTACATTTTTTGTTTCAATGCATCGGTGCCACTTTTTAACAGAACATTTACAGGGAACTGTGTATCTAGTGTATATTTTGATCTAAGATTTCTCCCGCCAAACAGCAGTTTAAATGGACTGTTGTGTTTCGGATTGAAGGACATTATGATGATTGCATATTGAGACTTAACATCTTAGGTTTGTCATAGGATGGCGAGTGCAGTGTAATGGCAAGGATTGCTTTGTAATACAAGCTCGTGTTTGGTTTTGGTACTGTTCATTAGCTGTCGTATCCATTACCATCAGGCGAACGGCAGTCTCGTCTTGCCATTCATAGCCATAAATAAAAATTGTACGACAAAATGGCTCCGTTGCAATTAATAAATTGCGATACTGCCCACTTAGTCTCTATCGATGGCTAATAGTCTTCTCTCTCTTCCGACAAAATTATGACAGCTATAAAATTTACACATTATATGGGCAAATGATCAACCCGAAATATACACTTGCATGAATTGCTGTGAAAATGATGTTAAAAGACAGTGCTGTGGATGAAATTTCTATTAACTTAATATTTTACTTTCTCTCGTGTTCTTTTTCCTTCCCTTTCTACTTGTTTTTAAGACTCCGGCCACACCCAATCGTTATTCAGCTATACCTCACCATCAGATATCAAGTTTTCACGCCAGACTTCCACAATAAATAAATATCACAATTCGGTGCTTCTAGTTCCAACTTAGCCAGAACCTAAAATGTAGTGTGAGATAACATTAGAAGGTCAAGAGGCACATCGCAGAACTAAGCTGAACTGGCAATAACGAGGCTGTATCGACTTCGGCTCACGATTTATGAGTTTTGTTTGTTTTTACGGACCCGTGCTGCGAATTTGCGGACCTAAGTTGCCTAATGCGAGTAATGAAATTGTGTTTTCAAACAAGAATTATCTGGGATTGTGTGGTTAATGTTTTTGGTATGGTCTGAGTATTGATTTGTGTCGGGGTATAGCTGAACAGATTTGTTTTCAATCGTATGTGATATATGAGAAATGTTAAGGGTATCATAAAGATAAGTGTCCATCAATGCCCATAATCAGTTTCGTACAGCCAGCTATATCAATATTCGTATATATTATGCAAATCCAGGTATAGTGGGTTACCTGCGCAATTATTCGACATTTCTGATTCAGCCTGTGTGTATGCAGATTCAAACAGTTCAGGTATAAATGAATTGATCGTTTATAGACAGAAATCTGTCGCAGGGTGATCCAGCTATCATTGCATTTACATTGAAAACTATTATTGTACACTATATAAACTAGGTTCAATAAAAACTTATGGTAAAAATTAAATAACTAATCACATTTTCGTCTCAGCTGTCTATTATTGTGCACAGCATTTTATTTACAATCAGATGCAGTACACTTTCGATAAAATTATCACTAGATTATACGTAACGGCCTAAAAAACGACAATATAAATAAAAGCAGAAATAAAGGTGGGATTTTACTTAATTTTAATATGGTCCAAAAACATATTAAATCTTAATTGTAAGGAATACGGTTTATTGTTACCTGAAGTTGATTATAATTTAAAACATTTTGATACATCTCGTAGTTCGAAATTCAAATGTATAAGTTTAAACCTCGACCACTTTTGGCGTGTGATTTTGTTCCGAACCGTATATCTAGTATAAAGATCGAAGCTATGCAGATTTAACATAATACAGAACCCTTATTTTATTTCACGTTTCACCCAACCTATGTAAGAGTATGATGATTAATACTGTTGTTATTATTTGTTACAGGTAACAATAACAATTTGTTACGCGACGTAACAAATAACACCAATACGTAAGTACTAGGGCTTAGTTTGTGACCTTACGGGCTGTGAGGCTCGAATACGATGGGTACTATCCCCATAAAATGGAGAATTGTTTTCAATAAATTAAATTACCTCATGTAAGAGTACAGTATATTACTTAGTTACTTCGTGTTGTTGTTCACGCTCATATAAAAAAAAGTGTTTTTATTATTGTGATAAAAGGAGAAAGTCCATTCATAGTATAGGTAAGAAATATCAGTGATTTTGATACGGATACTGTTTAGAATTTATTATAGTTTTTTATGGTTTGTCCTCAAACATTTTTCTGTTTTATCCCGGGTAACACATTTTTATAAAATAAAGTAATTATCATCATATTTTACATTTTGTTCAGCCTAAGACAAAAAATATTTTTATTAGACTTTAAGTTAATTTCTTCAAGAAATGGGTATTAATTATTTTTGGAATTGAATTTATTTTTGAAATTTTTGAAATGGTCATTCTCCTTTTGGATTAAGATTTTGAAACCTAAATGTTCTATTTTAGTTCGCCATAATAGTACACGTGTATTACTAAAGACTCCATAAATCGCCTTCTTCAATAACAGCAATAGGAAATCCACTTCTCAAACGGCAGAAGGCCAAGGAACCAAGTAACTTTAAGTAACTCCAGTTTTTGATGTGAAACAAAGAATCTAATCTAAGACACATAATATACTAAAATGTCTGCAGTATTATCAAACCATAATTTTAAAGCCTTTATTATATTTCCGAATAAACCTTTTATCCCATCAAAAACATCCTGTAAAAAAATTCCAAGTCTCGCAGCTCAGTTTTTCTATCGCAAAAAGTTGTGAGATCCATGTAATACCAAGTCGATTAATTTATTTAGTCCTTGCTTAAGGGACCTTCTGTATAAAGTTATTATCATATCAATATTAAAAATTCTTTACGTTGTAAATAAATAGATCGACTTGGCCATCGCATGAAAACATAATGTATCGTACAATTTATACATAATGCTATTTATACATTTCAAGAAACCTTTACTAATCGCTGGATACATCCCAAACATCGACCAGGGATTCCGACTGCGGTAACGCGGTCACTATTGCATCCAAGCTTTGTCGAACAACCGAAATATGTTCAACAACGTACAGAATGTTGGACCAATAGATAATGGCGTTTCCGTCGCGCCTGGTCGTTTGAATATGCAAACATGTTTTTAGATGTTTCGGCCGATGGCTCTGCTGTAGAACATGGATGTGAAACCACGTGCGGTTTGAAAAACTTGTGTGCAGTGGATACGGTGAATAAACGTTAATGATTTTTATTTAATGCATTGGTTTAAAAACTAAGTACTATTCAGTACATTTGGAGTTTCAAAAATATGACCGTGAGAAACGCCCTAAAATGAATATTAAATTAACTTAATTTAATTCGTCCAAACGGTGATAAAAAAGCTATCTTCAACATTAAACTTTCTGTTATAATACAAGCAAGCATTTTCAAAATCGTTGCGAGCGACGACTAATTTCAGTAACTCTCCACTAGAGATGTACTGGAGTACGCGCACCACGTCGGAACACTTTATGCGTTTTCCGCCCTGCCATTTATTTATGTAATACAATTAGTTAATGCGAATTTATTTGACAATCAAATATTTACGATAACGAATTCTGTATCAGCCCATATATGTTCCACTGCAGGGCACGGGCCTCCTCTACAATCGACAGTACGATTGAGAGTGGTTAGGCCATATAGTCCACCACGCTGGCCTAGTGCGGGTTGGCGGACATACATACCATAGAATTTTGTTATAAATCGCTATGGTATGCAGGTTTCCTCACGATGTTTTCCTTCACCGTTTTAGTGCGTGGTGATTGACTATCAATGCACACATGACTCCGAAAAGTCAGAGGTGTGCCCTGGGATTCGAACCCGCGACCACCGTGAACATGTTGGCAGTCGCGTCTAGTACGTTTACCAATAGGCCACCACGCACATGTTAATAACGATAACGAATTAACTATTAATATTTTACCCTTCATGTCATAGTTGGTTAGACGCTTGTTGTGAAGATGAGAGGCCACGAGTTTTATGCGCTCCGAGAGAAATGTTTGAAAAATATAAGTATTTTCAGCAAATTTCAATGACTTTAGAATGTAGAATGATAATGATTATGATGGATCCTAACAGTTAAAGCTGGTTATTGGCGTTACTATCCACCTAGTCATGTTGTACAAGTTTCAAAAACATACTTATACTTATTAAGATATACTTATTCTGTATTGTATACTGAAATTTATTTCTCCTCTTTAAAAACCCTCCAATGATTGTCTGGTAGCGATTGCCTTAGTGCGATAAAATCACCATTTGTACTTTGTTGATTTATTGTCGCTATATAGCTTTATATTTATTTGGTTAAATAAAAAATAACAATAATAAAAATATAAATAGGTCTGCTATAACGACAACCAATATAAACTTATAAACACTTCCAATCAACGTGTATAATGAACAAGTCTAAGCGGATTACTGATAAAATTAGAGAAACACATAATGAATAGGAGCGGGCAAGTTACAGAACTCATTTTATACCTGAACGTATCTTATGATTGAATTAATCTGCTCTGTAGCGAGTAACTAACTCACGTAGAAAACTAACACTGAAACAAAATGGACGAGTACATTTACACTAAAATATTTTTAGAATGGAATATCTGGCACGGTTTGTAAATGTTTTGACTAAAATAATTGAATCATTCCAATAAAGTCGCCATGCATGAGATAACAGACATAAAAACCGATTCTATGTTCCAAAAATAATCTAGGTAATGGAAATTAGATTGGGACAGCGCGGTGTGAAAAGTGTTGTGTATTTTGCCTTATCGAAAATAAGGCACTATTTTATCGATTATAATTAACTTACACAGCCCAATCTTTATCATATTCACAAGTGTATTTTTAAATGTGGGTATTGATTTTAATTGCCTCTCATAGTTTGTAAACCTACTATCTTTATTTGAAGTCAGGACTGTCGGATGTATTAATTCACCTTAACATTAATCGTTTTTATTAAAAGCAACTTTCCCAAGAAACCTAAAGCTTTATAATACATTTGTCGGAAATATCGGAAGATTCTCTCCTCTATATATCATTTCCACCAACAAATAAATCCCAAGCATGACAATTTCCTTCCACACACTGCAGCTACAAAACTCCGCATCCGCAATCCATTTACACTTGAAGAAACAACTTCAAAATCCCATGTAAACATGGAATCCCACTCCGAACCGCCACAGAACGGTTGTGAATTTGCACAAAAACAAAATTTCGAAGCTAAGGCGGCAATACGTGATAAATTGGACGCGGCGACGAGTTCGACGTTCTAGCTCCGAGGTCCAGATGGTTTTGCTATTGCATTTTTTCCGGTCGATAAACGGTTTGGTCCCTGATGAACGTTTGATGACGTCGAAAACTAGATTGCTTCGGCATTACTCACTAGTTTGTTTGTTGGCTTGGTTTAATTTGCCATCGGTTTGTGTTTGTTGGTTTGTATTTATGAAGAAACTGAATCTCATAGGAGTTCGTTTTACACATAAGTTTGGTTTATTTCTTAATATTTCGGTGGTGTTAATGTTCACTAACTATGATTTTATATCATAATTTATTTTATTTGACTTAGGTACAAAAGCATAACTACAAAACTAATTACAAATTAAATAACTAAAAAGTGAAAACAAGTAAAAAAATAATATTGTTAATATTAAAATTAAAACAAATATACTATATTAATCTTAATAATTTAACGCCTACTATATACAATATATTTAAAAGATTATAGACCTTTACATGAACAATGAAGTGAAACTTGCAGTTCCGTTACTTAAAAAGAAACAAGCACTTTTAAAATAAAGCTCAATTTAAATCCGTAACATGTCCGGGAGTCCGGGATAAAACACCGCATGTTCCGGGACCGTAAGCATTAACACTCTTCTGATTAAGTTCCGACCGATTCATATGCAATTAAAAATGCCAATCCTTTTCCACTGTAATGTGACATGGCGTGGGCTTTATCCAACTGACATGTTTGAAAAATATTGTGCGCTGTCTGATTATTGGTTTGTTGCCTGTGGTATTTGCTTTTATAATGGACAAGAGATTTATAATTGCTTTTATGAGAAATTAAAATGTATTGGCGAAAAATTATGTATTAACTTGATGAGAAAGTACTTGATAATATCGTAGGTTATATGCTGTGCTATGTTGAATATTTATGTTATTTTATGTTAGTTCTAGAGAACTGCCTCGGTGGGCTAGTAGTACTACGGTACAATTACAAAGTTGAGGTATCGGGTTCGAATATCGGGTCAGGCAAAATGATATTGAATTTTGATATTCATTATCAGCCTGGAATCAGGATTTGTGCCCGATGTTGCGATAGACTCTCCCCATACAAGATGAAACGTGGGTGTCCTGTTAGGGTCCTTGCGTACCCCTTCTAAAAAGAAGGCTTGAGTTTATGTATGTAGTTCTAGAGATTTCCCAGATAGGAATGATACAAACCAAATATAATCGGTAAGTTTACTTTATACAAAATAAGTGAAATAAAACAACACAAATAATTTAATCTCTATATTCACCAATGTGGCTCAGTAGAAACAAATCCTTGCACACTATACAACAATTTTATAATACTTTTCTCATCAGAGTATATTAAATTATTATCTCTATCGAAAGCTATACCAAAAATGTTCTTAAAATCAATAATTTTCTTCAATCCTTCGAATTTTACATCGATAAATATCCCAAAATTCGTGCATACATACAATTCTCCATCATTATCTTCCGATATTTGTCTTACTGTAATTAATTCATTAACTACAACAACTTGTAAGTTATGCTTATCGTATGTGTAATAACCAGTCTTGTTGGCAAAGTAAATATTATCATCGTTGCTTATATGAAAATGATCAATTTCGAACTTTTCAAATTCTTTCACTACAGCGAATCTGCCATCGACTTCGATGTGAAGAATTTGATCTGGATAGCTTATGTAAAACAGGTTTTTCCTGTAGAACAAAGCCCAGATGTTTTTGCCTTTTTCTTTGTAGAAATCAGCTAGTTTTGTAAGCACATTATATTTGTAAATTCCGTCTGATCCTCCCAAATATATTTCGTCGTTGCTTTGGTCTATGGCTACTGAGCAACCTCCTCTGATCCCTGCAATGGTTTGGTATTCTTTTGTGTCCATGTTGTGAAAGGCTAATTGGAAATCTACATCGGAATATGATTCAGGGACGGAATAGCTGAAGAATAATGTGTTAGATGGTTTATGTACATTGAGGTTGTAAGGTCTTCCGAAATGTGACCACAGGATTTCCTTTTCGTACCAGTTGTCTCCGATCTTTACTTTGTGGCATGGTTCCCCTAAGGTTGTGGCAGTAAATAATAGCAACAAATTGAGATGCATTTTTCCTAAAATGAAAAAGATAAAAATTAGGAAATTTATTAAAATACTTGCCATTCTCTGCTTCAATAACATTTGTAAGAAAAATTAATATTACTATAGTAAAAATGTACAAGTGTGAGATTTTTATTCGCTGGTGAGACTTGGAAACACAATTTAATTTTATAACTAATCACTAATTTTATTCAAAGTATGCGATATTTTTTTTTTTCTGTATGATTCATTTCACTTGATTCTCGATACGAAATAAAATATAATTAATGATTTATATTCGTATATTAACATCTAGTACTCACGTTTATAGTTATAATATGAACTTATCAACACAAATATTAATTAATCGGCACATGTCGTCAACAAGAATATACATCAGACAATGACCTACAGTTGTTATTGTTGGACATCGAGACAAAAGGTTTGGTGTTTTTATACATCTCACCTTGTTTATCAATACTACCATTCATGTGTAATACATTTTAAGCTACAAAACAATGTAATAAATATATAATTTTAAATAAATTACAGCACCAAGAGATAAATTAGAAAAGTCAAATATGATCTAAGATCTACAAAGAAGCACAAAATACGTCATTTAAATAGCAGAAAATAAATCAGATAAAATAGATTACAATGGAAATCCAACGCCCAATAAATAATACGATACAGAAAAGAAACCACAAAATACGTACAAATATAACATTAATATATCATATCCTCATGAATTATTCAGTTGCATCCAGCACCGTTTCTCTCGGAGCACTGAGCGCCTTATAACACAGATTTCCATATTTACTGGGAACCAATCTGTATATAGAATCCTTATTCGAATATATCACGTGATCATTCTCGTCGAAAGTCAAGCCGAATGCCTGGTCGATGTCAGCTATCTTCTTCACCCTCAAATAAGGTTTATCTTCAAAGTAAACGCCATTGTGGGCACAGAAGTAAACGTCACCATACGCGTCTTCTACAATCTGCCGTACTATTAAATCATCGTTCAAAATCTCAGCGATCCTTCTCTTCCTTGCGACCCTGTATAAAGCTGTTTTGTTGGAGAAGTAAATATCCAGTTGCTTAGAAATGAAGAATGTGTCGATCTCAATGTTAATTGCTTCTGAGACTTGCACGAACATGTCGTTCTGATATACGTATAGTTTCTGCGACGGGTACTGGATGTAGTAGAAATGCTTCCTGATGAATATTCCCCAAATTGATTTGCCTTTCTCGGCGAAGAATTCCGCTGTTTTTGTAAGGAAATTGTATTTGTATAGGCCATCATGACCACCGAAGTATATATCGTCGTTTCCTAAATCGTAAGCTATTGCGTATCCCCCAGGCACTCCTTCGATATCTTTACAAACGTTTTTGGCAAGATGACACGCGGTTATACCAAAATCCACTTGAGTTCCATTCTGTATGGTGTGGCTAAAGAACAGAATTCCTGAATACTTATGCATGACCAAATTGTAAGGTCTTCCATAATTCTGTACGAGAACTTCCTTGTCGAAATACACATCGTGAAACACGACTCCGTCACAATATATTGTTTCTTTCGCTTGCATCATCAATATGGGAAGGCTTAGAATGAATACGATTTTGTAATGCTCCATTTCGTTTTATGCTTGCTGTGGAATTGAAATTTTTATTATTGTTTTATTATACATTCAAATATCGTGCCAACAGAATGCTGGAAGTGGGAATACATTTGATAGATTTGTGTAAAACTATGCAAATAAACTCTTATTGATAGGGCTTCTAGGTTATACATTGGTTCGACAAAATGATGCTACTACACCGAATGATTATGTGCATACAGAAAGAACTTACGGACGAAGAGAAAAAATAATGATTTCTGGCCAATCGTCACGCCTATGCTGGTCAGCTCAACTGCTTCTATACTTTCCTGTGGATTTGTGACTGCAGAAGGAAGCAATGGTGTGGCCTGGCAAACAGTTCAAGCTAAATTGTTATTGCCTTACTCATCATCATCAGACAGTTCAAAACCCAATTTAGAACACTTTTTTAAACCGAATGTTTTGTCCCTTTCGGATGACTTTTGAATTCAGTTTGAGCGAAGAAGACAAAACATTCGAGAACTAAAATATGATTTAATACTGTCTATGGCTAAGGCCGTAACTATAAAGCCTATTTTCATTTTAATATTTCATTAAGTTTACGTGTGCTGTATTTCATACTTACGGCCGATGCCAATAATCAATCGAAAAAATTAGATTGAAGTCAATCTGGATTGTTTTCTACTTTTCGATTGGTCTCTTGTCATGTTGCCATAGTTTTTTCACTACTGAGGTTGATTATTGGCAGTATAGTATCAGAAAAAGATTGATCCGTCAATCTAAAACGGTAAATTTTGGATTGGGATTGTTTATTGGCAGCGGCTGTTATTGATTATTAGTTACCCTGGTAAAGTAAGTATGAAAACTAATTTCATTGTTATTAAATAAACAACAAACTGCCACATAAGCTTTGAATACTTTTGCCTACCATGTACTTACCACCAGGAAACGAAATAACATAAAATTGTTTTGGAATGAAATGTAATTACTTTAAAATGAAACTAAATGAAATTTGCTTTAGTAGTAATGTAGGCAATAAGCACATAAGTCAATACAAAATTGTTCTCACCACCAAATAATCGTGTGTATAACCAATTGTCGTCAAAATATACAAACTAATGTCCTCATTTTACGCGTGACGCGAATAAATCACACCTGAACGGTACAGCAATAAATAAATGTATCAGAAACTTTTTAAATATGTACACTATTTATCAAAGTCGTGTAAGGCATAGCGACGATAGCAAACGATTCAATGATGGATCGCCCGGACAATATGTTTGTATATAAACATTAATGTTTTGATAATGTGTTGATGTTGCTGACAAATATTTTGTAACCTCGCATCATTGGTGTGGATATCACCATTGTGGTATCAATCTGTAGTTTATTGAATGAAGTTTTGGATTCGATTTAAGAAATTGGATTTGTTGTGACAGTTTACTTTTTACACGCTTTATATTAGCTTCATTAGTATGTTTGTAACCGACTCCTCTGGGTGCGATTTTGACCCACTTTAAATGGTCAGATTTCTTTCAAACTTCGTAGATTTGTCGAGGAACGATGACTATACAATAATTAAATAAATTTTATGACATTACCTTATCCAGAAACTTCAGTATTTTTTGTTTTGATAAAATTTAAAAATATATTTTAATGTAAATAATTAAAGAATAATTCGCCTTCTTGGTTTCTTCGATTTACGCGAATGTTATACTGTATCAGCCGATATACGTCCAACTGCAGGGCACGGGCCTCCGCTACTATCGACTACCGATTGAGAGGGGTTAGGACATATAGTCCACCACGCTGGCCTAGTGCGGGTTGGTGGACTTACATACCCTAGAATTTTTATAAATCGCTATGTTATGCAGCCTTCCTCACGATGTTTTCCTTCACCGTTTTAGTGCGTGGTGATTGACTATCAATACACACATGTCTCCGAAAAGTCAGAGGTGTGCCCTGGAATTCGAACCCGCGACCACCGTGAACATGTTGGCAGACGCGTCTAGTCCGTTTACCAACAGGCCACCACGCACGCACGAATGTACACATTGAAATAAAACTAGTTTTTACGGACTTATTGCGAATTTGGTATAATTTTCACATTCAACTTCCTGACCTGACGATTCGTTTACTCTACAGCTTTCGTGGTCACGGGGCGGACTGAGGTGTTAATCATCAACATACACATTAAAAAGGTTATTTAAAAAATCTCTCCTCCTTAAAATTTGAGGACATCTAATTGCCTACTACGCACTTAGTACGTTTACATTTCATGTCTATCTTAATGAAAATCAACCATGGAACTATTTGCATAGCACAATTTATTAGAATCTGGTGATAATGACGAATATTAAAATAGTACCTATCAATAAAGTCCCTGCTCTCGTAAACAAGAAATTATTATTATTAGTGAAAGTTAGATCTCTATCGGGTCAATCAACCGACGTGTAATACAATAGGCTAATCAAAGACATTTCATGATCACAGCAATCTACGACAAACATGTAATTTACGGGTTATTAGTATGGACTGGATATTATACAAATTGATGGGGAAAATAATAATAAAGATAAGCCGAAAATATCAGTATTATTTTTTAGATATATAACTAAGTTGTGTTCTCGTACAATCAAAATTATACGTCATGAAAATTGTCAATAATCCATCATAGTAAACCCTACTCACTTCCCTGAAAGTGCGTTGTGTTTCGGCATAAGGCGGCGTAAAGCAGCCGGCATTATTGTGTCAAAGGACTTAAGCCATGCCTAAGAATAATTTTCTTGATATAACGGTCGGATGCACTGTAGTTTCCGTGTCATATCGGTAAAACCATAGAATCGCAAATTATTAATGTTATAGCATAAAAACATGGAGCAAAGTGGGGCAATAAACAAGCAGTCGATAAATTAGGTTAAAAATATGATGATGATGAATTAATTTGATAGAGCAAAACCAAATAAACAATAAAAACCATACATTACCGCATTCCAAAACTTAAGTCTGCAAATAACACTGGCTATGTAATTTCCAGTCTCTGAAATATAGAGAAAAATAAACAGCACTTTTAATTTTCGTTTGCTTCCTAATTTTGAGTCGGTGCACACGACGCGATTTCACATGTTTGTGACATGCGCGAACACACGGGGCTAATTCAATTTTTACTACATACCTGATATATTATTACAACGTTTGAGGGTAGAAATTAAGGACGCAGACGATGGGATAAGGCTTGAGTAGAAAGCGCAGCGATGTAAAATTTGTGAATTGGCTTATCTGCGCCCAAATACATACATTATTGATAGCAAAAGTCCACATGAATTTTCACATTCTTACTAGTAGTCTCTTAACTGAGAGGCCCCCTGGGTAGATAACACCGCAATATATAATTCCCACACCAAACAGCAGTGTTAATGCACTGTTGTGTTTCCGTTTGAAGAACATCGTAGCCAGAGTAACTCCTGGACTCATTAAAACTTAACATCTTATGTCTCAGGGTGACGAGCGCTGTGGCATGCTAAGCATTGCAACTGTCCATGAACCGGCGTATCGCTTACCTTCAAGCGAATGGTATGCTCGCCATTCATAGCAATGAAAAAAACATGAAATGAAATTTAATGATTAGATTATTATTTACTTTCATGCCGTACATTAGCTCCCGTAGTCCAATACGCGTCGTCATAATATGAACAAGCAAAAACATCAGGATGGCTTGAAGATTATTATAGATTGAACATAAATCTCCCGTCAATCATTGCGTATTAACTCGATAGAATAAGGCTCCAAACGCCTTTATTCAAGATTATGAGTAATAATCTCTTTTGGGTGATACTAATGTTTTGTATAGATCTTTTCTATACAGCGCATAATATTTACAGGCGCTCAATAGCTTGCTGGCAGAATTCACGTGCTGAAAATTGTGTAGTCTTGCATTCCATTTTCCAAGCACATGAATCTGTATCAGCCCATATACGTCCCACTGCAGGACACGGGCCTCCTCTACAATCGAGAGTACGATTGAGAGTGGTTAGGCCATATAGTCCACCACGCTGGCCTAGTGCGGGTTGGCGGTCTTACATACAATAGAAATTTTAGAAATCGCTATGGTATGCAGGTTTCCTCACGATGTTTTCCTTCACCGTTTTAGTGCGTGGTGATTGACTATCAATACACACATGACTCCGAAAAGTCAGAGGTGTGCCCTGGGATTCGAACCCGCGACCACCGTGAACATGTTGACAGTCGCGTCTAGTCCGTTTACCAACAGGCCACCACGCACTTGAATACATGCACTTGAAGCACATAAATACATTTTCTAAAAGATTAAAAAAGAAAATGAAAATAATTTATTAAATCCATTAAAATGTTCAACATCATTTAGATTCAGTCATTTTTTTATCTACCATCCGGTTCGGAAAGCGGTTTTCACTAGAGAAGAACGGGCATGAAACTCTAATGTTGCTCTTTTCAAAACCAGTTTACAATGTAGTGAATTATTACAAAAGTTGATTTTGGATACAAACACATTATTATTATATTCATTTCGGTCTATTTTGTATTACTGCGAATGGCGAGACGAGCATGCTAGTCGCATGATGGTAAGCGATGCGACCACTCGTGTACAGTAGCAATGCTTGACATTCCACTGCGCTCGCCCTCTTGAGACATAAAATGTTAAGCCTCAATATGTCCAGTAATTATACTCATAATGGCTACAATGTCCTTCAAACCGGAACATAAGCGTTTACACTGCTGTTTGGCGGGAGGAATAATCCTACCCAGAGTTGGCCTTTCCTTCCCTCCCCCAGCTGACTCAAAAACGTTATTTATAGACATAGAAAAAACACAAATCAGCTGTTTAACCTCAAAATGGCCGAGGCTCTTGTTCAGGCAGAAAAATGGCGGATGTCTGTCGGCTGGGCATTTGATCTTACTCTCAAATGAATTAAATAATTATTTTCTATGAAACATATTAGTAAAAATGTATAGATAAATCCATTATGAATAGCAAAACTTAATGAACGTTAATCTCCTCTTAACTTGATTTAACCAATTTCCGTTTAATGTGGTTGATTCCCGGTTTGTCATAAATAAGTTTATATAGAATAAAGACTGACAGATAGATTAAATAAATAAATAATAAATAACACCCAACAGTCACATACATAGTCCTGACCCCACACTAAGATCGAGTCTTGTGTCGTAGGTATCAGGAACTACGAGAGACTTTTCGGGCTCACAATCTCCCAGACCCGGAAGAAATATTTGTGGGCCGCACAAACATTTCTCTCGGTGCGGGGATCGAACCCGCGGCCTCTCGTTTCACAGGCGGCGTCTAACCAACTGCGCCACGGAGGCTGTCAAATTAAAGAATTAAAGAAAACGTTGAAGAAGTTAGAATGCTATAAACTGAGTTAAACTCCGCTCCGCTTATGAGACGCAACTTCCGAATTAATAATGAAGTGGAATTAACTGCGCTCTCCAATTTGTAGTCTGCCGTTTCTGTAGTTTAGCACTACATTTAACATACAGTTTAGCTCTTATAATTGCGCTTCACGTGAGTTAAATGTTACATGTATTAGGTAACTTATTTAAAATAGGCTTGAAATATTTCTATACATATATAAACTCACTCCTATTTCACGGAAGAGGTAAGCAGAGGTGTGATATAGTAGCGAGAGTAACTACTGTACATATTGAGACTTAACGTCTTATGTCTCAGAACGGCGAGCGCAGTAGAAGGCCAAGTATTGCTTTGTAATTTTTGTTGCTGTTCAAGAGCAGTCTTATCGCATACTATCAGGTGACCGGTATGCTCGTCTCGCTATTCATTGTAATAAAAAGACACATATGGGATATGTCGACAAGGAAGTTTTCGTTTCACAGCTCTTAACCAACAGTGACCTTTAAAAAGAGGTTTAATATCTAATTCTAAACAGTATGATAATTTGGGCATAATTGTATAATGTTCACATCTGAAACTGAAAGCGAATCATATCTAAATCACAGCACATGCCCAACATCCAACATTTCCAAATCCAACGAATTGAAACGTTTTCATTACGGCCTCAACAAAAACACGCTAAATTTGTATCCGAGTGAAATTGCTTGTTCTCCTGTGCTAGGATCTTTTTAATATGTGTAATTAGGGACTGTTATGCCGTGTGCGTTTGTACGTTTGAAGCCTTTGTACCCGTTTAGTGAAGCTTGGTTTGCTTTCTACAAACATTCTATAATTACATACGGGCTTTCCGTATTTGTATTGATAGTCAATCACCACGTATATATTTAAAGGTGAAGCAAAACATCATGAAAAAAATTATGGTATGTAAAGTCCGCTAACCCGAACAAGGCCAACGTGATGGACCATAAAATTAAATTAAAATGTCATTTTTATTTTATTTTTATTTATTTATTGGGAAAAACCGACAAGTGTACAGGTAGATTGCAAGTAAAAAGATCTTTAGATTAAGGCAGAGTATACTCCAAACCTAATGGATAACGTTTTCACGAATAACTTAATGTAATGCACATGTAGGACTGGTGGTAGGTCTCTCATATGTGAGAGGCTGCCTGGGTGGGTACCACCACAGTGTCTATTTCTCCCGTCAAACAGCAGTGTAGAAGCACTGTTGTGTATCAGATTGAAGGACATTGTAGCCAGAGCAACTACTGGACATATTGAGACTTAATATCTTATGTCTCAGGATGGCGAGCGCAGTGGAATGCCAAGCATTGCTTTGTGATTCGAGGTGTTGTTTGGTTCTGCTACTGTTTATGAGCTGTCGTATCGCTTACCATCAGGTGAACGGCATGCTCGATTTGCCATTTATCGGAAAAAAAAATAAAGGACTCACAACAAATAATTAATAAACTGCTCTGATTTAAACCACTTGTAACTTTTGTAAAAATCATTAAATTATAAACTGGTTTTTAAAGAGTAACACTAGAGTTTTTTGCCCGCTCTTCTCTGAAAACCACTATCTGAACCGGATGGTAAATAAAAAAATGACTGAATCTAGAACATCATAATGAATTCAATAAATTATTTTCATTTTCATTTTTTAAATTGCTGACCACTCTCAATCGTACTCACGATTGTAGAGGAGGCCCGTACCATGCAGCGAAACGTAGACAAACTGATAAATCCCTATAGATTTCATGATAACAGCAAATAGCCAACATTTATTGTTGTACCCTTTGCTCACCACACAGATCTCACCATCATAAATCAGAATTGAAATTAAGATTCGACACCTGTAATTTAGAATGTTACGATGCTTAGAATTCGTATTTTAGGACAGTTTTAAAAAAGGTGATTGATTTTTTTTCTCTCTAATTTAACCTCATGAATTTTGAAATAAAACTAGTTTTATGAAAGTAAAGTAAAAATTAAACCAAATCTACGAAAATAACCTTTGAATTCGTTTTATTTTAATGTATGACATTGGCGTATACCTAAGAAACTAACTTGTTTTTATTTGAACAGTAGTAACGTAACAGAATAAAACTAACAACTTATCTTTCGAAAACCTAATTATATAATACCTTCGTAAAACCCGAACATAATTTTCCGCCTCCATACATACAAACATCTAAGGAAACGTTTAAATCATAACTTAATAAGACAACAGTCCGAAAGTTGTGATCAGGGGCGTACGAGGGGCGCGCGGGGCGGGACGGAGGAAATTTCGCCAGTTTACAAAACGACTTTCATTTCCTTCACTTACAATACTTGAAATCACCTTTCGTCTGTTGGACGGAGGTATTCCTCAATTTTTAAAAGGTATGGTGTAATTGAAAAGTTGGGAACAGTTGTGCTATGGAAACTGTAGAGTAAAAACTATGAAACTACAAGATATCAACAGCAAAACCAGAAATGTTTACCAATAAAAAAAAGTTTCAAGATGTGACATTCATGAATATAGCTAGAGCTTATTGTTTTTTACAGACTCAGGGGTCATGACCCCACACTAAGATCTAATCTTGCGACGTACGTATCAGAAACCACCAGAGACTTTTACGGTCTCACAAATACCCAGACCTGAAACACATAACTGTGGACACACAAATGTTTGTGCGGGGATCGAACCCGTGGTCTCTCGTTTTATAACCAACTTAGCCACGTAAGCTATTTTTTTTAAAATTAAAAATGACATCAAATTCAAATCTCACCACATATCATAAAAATATCACATAATCTAAACTAAAGATATAGGCAACCCGCAATCATAAAAGCCATTGTATAATAAATATGCGTAATCTGGGACACTGCGGTTGCTGGGAAAAGAAAATAATGAATGGTGTGAAGTAATGAGTCTGTTACATCCCTTACAAGGGTTAATGGGCATAATGTGTTAAATTCACCCCCGTCGCAGTTCTGCATTTCATATTGTTGCCTTCGAGTTTAAATGAATTTTACTATTAAAGTGATTTGCATATATGGATTTTGTTGGCGATTTTTCTATTTTAAAGATCTCAGTTAAGTAGCTTTTTGTAGCCGATATGGCGATAGGCTCGACCCCTATCACATCATGGTACGAAAAATATAAGGCGAAACGTGGGTGTCGTGGTTGCACCTCTGCCTACCCCATTCTAGGAAAAATGCGTGATTTTATTTATGTATGTGGTGGTAGGTCTCTCATATGTGAGAGGGCGCCTCTCCACAGCAATTTCTATTTCTCCGATCAAACAGCAGTGTAAGTGCCTTCTTGTGTTTCAGTTTTCAAGATATTAACTACTGGAGATATTGAGACTTAACAATAATTTACTTTATTAGAAACATTACAAGTAGCAACAAAAGTTATAGATTGTTGCAGAATATTGTTCAATAAAAAAAATACAATGGTTTGGATACACCCTAACGCTAAACTATCATTTCACCCCTGTATTATTGAATATGGGCTCCAAAGATTCCACAGTGACTTGTTGAACTCCTCCATTCAGTGACTTACTGCAACTTTGATTCAATTCTGTTTCTCTTTTACGTGAACTACCCTACCCTCTAAAGTCTAATCGATAATACCTATTATCGTCATCAACGATAATAGCTATAAAACGACGCCCTACATACAGGTAAAATCACATTTTCACGCTAAAAGGTGCACACCCTAAAATCCAAATTGAAACCCCACATTAACCCTTTTACAAGATAGGCAATTGAAATCCCACTGACCATCTAATGACAAAATTGCGGTTGAAAGAACGCCCTACAATCGACGCGACGTATAAAAAGTACATATGCGAAAGAAATTCGCACTTAACTCGAGCTTTATGTAAATTTTCTCGTGATATAGAGTCAGGCCCTTTTTGTGCGCCCGGACAAAATGCCACGCATGTAGATGGTCGCATAGATGTGGCTTTGTGGATTAGATTGGACGCAGTTCTTAGGATCTGTGAAGCGAGTTTTTGTTTGTTAAGAGGCTTTAACAAAAAAATAATAAAAATGGTATGTTTTTTTATATAAAATAACATCCGACTTAGCTATAGCTAATTGGTCACTCTTTTCTGAAGCGCTCTCCACTTCATATGCATCTAAAAACTTAAATATGCCTCTTGATCATAATTCTTTATTTAATTTAAGGTATCATTCGTATCACTAAATTTTATTGTAAATATATTACCACTTATTTTTTTACGTAAATTTTGGTTCTAATATCTTGAGACGTATTTTTATTGGAAATATTTACCCACCCACTTTACGGAAAAATAATAAATTAAATTTTAAAACATTGCACTTAAAAATAACCGATATAGACAATAAAAAAAAATAAAAAAAATATTTTACTCTTATATCGAAAATTGAAAATATAGAAAAATATGTGGCAAAAATAACGTTGAAAGAAATACGTGCCACCTTTAGCGACTTTATGGCTACAAATCAGACCCACTCAAGAACAGCTAAGCGAAAGGGTTGTCGCAAAAACCAACAAATGAATTCGAATGTGAGAGATATTTGTTACACTCGGACCTTCTCCCTTCGATCGGGGCAACCCTATTCAAACCCATTTTTTGAGTCTAGAATGTTTGTGAAGGGTCACAGATAAAATATTGGAATATATTAAGGGAAACTGGGGTTACGGCAGATTGAATACAATAAAGAATCCAATACGTATATCGTCGGGGCTATCTTTACCTTTTGGGAGTCCGTTGAATTGTTTGATATATCAGGTATTTTTAGAATACTTTGTGAATGTTAGAGAAGTCAGCGGGCGTAAAATGAGAGGCTTTGAGTTCTATATTTATTTATTGCAAGGAATGTGATGATGAAATAATATAGTGCGTAAAAACCTTGAGGTGTATTTTCTAGAACACAGACAGAGAACAATGGAACGAACCCAAAACTACGAACCTTCACACAAAACTTAAATATGTCTCAGGATGGTGAGCGCAGTGGAATGCCAAGCATTGCTTTGTAATTCAAGGCATTGTTTGGTTTTGCTACTGTTCATGAGCGGTCTTATAGCTAACTATCCGGCGAACGGCATGCTCTTCTCACCATTCATTACAATAAAATAAATAAATAAATAAAGGTGACACCTCTGCCTACCCTTTCTGGGTAAAAGGTGTGATTTTAGATATGTATAAATGTATGTTAAGGGAGTTAGGTGGAGATAAGAATTACCAGCACAAGTACCCCGTAAATAACAGTTTGATAATCACAACACGAATTAACAAAGTCAGGTATCTTGCGCGGCGTGTTTAACCGTCACGGAAGATAAACCGTGACTTCCATAAGTAGAATACACGGTTACTGGGTAATACGGGCTTATCGCGAAGTACTGAGGCGGCCGTTAAAAATCGTCCTCATGTATCACGGTACGAAACGTTGCCCCTTTTTGTCCGCCTGGAAATTCAGTAGGGATTGCCTGGGTCGATGAGTTTGGAATTTATAATTTATTGCGATGTTTTGTTGCTTTCTTGTGTAATATAATGTCATCCTGCTCTAGTATAGGAATGTGCTCCTAAATCCATGGCTTTGCCGTTGTCTTTCATTCTGTGAGCCAGTTTGCAGCAGGCATAATGACTCTTCCCCTTTTGTCGCTCATTCCCTATTTCCATTTTAAAAGACAAGTAATGCCTCTACGAGTCAAACTTTCCATTAGTAAAGCCGTTTACTGGATGTCTGGACCATTGAAATAAATAAAAAACAATATACAAATAGTACCTTACCAGACAATCGCGGTAGTGAAAACTGAGAAATATAGTAAAAATATCATCATGAAGATATTTAAAATTTTATCGACACATTCCCAACCCTACAGCTACGCATCTATAGTAATTTATTTTACGAATGTATGTTTGTACGCGCAGAGGCTTTCACAGCGGATACTCTGCCTTTTTTCTCGTTTATTCGTAGATTAAGGTAAAAGCAGTAATGCCAACGTATTAATATAAGAAATAACCGACTCTTTTGCATGTCTACGTTATTTTTTTCCGCTGGTGGAACGTGGAAGGCACGAAATTTTGATACTATTCGAGATTTTTGGAGCGCAAATGTTCGTTTGCTGAAATATACGACCTGTTTTTGAAAGGTCATATAAATTGTTTTGTAGGAGATTATGTTTTAATAAGCGCAGGTTTGAGGTAATCAAAATCTTTTATAATATAGACTTATAGACTAACCTAACCACTCTCAATCGTGCTGTCGGTTGTAGAAAGGCCCGTGCCCTGCAGTGGGACGTATCTGGGCTGATACAGACACTATGTGATACCAGATAAATAATAATATTATATTTGTTTCTATGCCTTTAAAATCAGTTTGTGTATATTTTTAACACGCTTTTATTTTTTCAATTATAATTTTATCCACATTTTGCATCGAAATAAAGACATCCTTTTTAGCAATACATTTCGTTTCCAACTACACTGTAACTGGCCAAACGCGTATAATATTGAACATCAAAGGCATTGAGGGATTGTATGATATAGAGTTTTATAAGGATATTTGGGTACGTAAACAGAGCGTAATGGAATTACGGTGTGCCGCTTGTTTCCAATGCGTAATGTAAAAATAATAATCAACTTGACCCACGTAAATGTTTAATCTCAAAATTGCCTTTTTGTTAGTACAATGGATTTGGATTGTATGGATGTGCTATTAGCAAGTATTGCCCTTTGGATATAGAATATTATTTTATACTAGGGGTGGGACTGGCTCCGCGCGGATGCAAATATTTTTTGACATCAGTCCATATCAGCAACATACTATTTCATGTACTGTTTTATATATACTCAAATTCAATGCCGTCCTCTGTACTGCTTTTGCCATCCTGTCCCATCCCGCTATATCCCTCCCTGTCCTGTCTCATTCGCACTTAAGCCATGCAATGCAGTCCCATCCCATCTCTTTAAGTATAAAAAGTAACAAATATATCGAAAATCCTTCCTCATCCCGGGGGAACACTACATTTTTCAGGATAAAGTATCCTTAGTGTTATCCAGGGTGTCAACTACCACCATACCAAATTTTATCGAAATCCATTAAGCCGTTTCTGAGTTCATGGCGCACAATCGCTCAGACTAACAAACAAACAGAAAAAAACGGACAACAATTCTAAAAATTATAGTTTTGGGTTCTATTACGTTAATGGACTGTATTACCATTCCAGTGTTTCTCATTTATCTTCCATGTACAGACATGGACCGGTTACAAACATATATAATAGATATATGTATAGATAACTCACCTGTTATAGGGGACCTTTGCCCAGCCGTGGTAAGATAATTTGTTGGGTGCAATAAATTGTAAGCTGGGACGTCCTGGTTTCAGATTTTTGCATCAACATTTTCCTTGCTTTGTTTTATATAATGAAATACCTTTTCAATTCTATTGTAAATATCCATATTGCGCATTTCCACGATTTTCCGCATTCGTAAATATTTTGCTTGTATTATATTTTTTATTTCGTATACTTATTTGTTATCTATATTTGATTTTTCACGATATTCAACGCACGATAGGCTTCCGTGGTGAACTATATGGCCTAACCACTCTCAATCATATTCTCGACTGTAGAGAAGGCCCGTGCCTTGCAGTAGGACGTATATAGGATGATACCAATAACATAATTAAATATATATCAGTCTCTATCATCGTCGAATATAGCACTATTTTCTCTCATATCTATACTGATGGTGTAGTGTACAAAAACGAAATCGGATTTTAAAAGAATATGACATAAACAATTTCATTTTCGCATCCTAAATCCCTAATCTCATCTAGAACTCAATAATATGTTTGTTAGAACTCACTAAACCGCACTGCGTGCCACAGAGAATGTATCAAATTAGGATTCCGCTGATCGACATTCAATTTTACAATTCAAACGTTTGAATCGCCCATATTAGGGGGGAGGGAGGCTAAACCTCCCGTTAATTTATCTAATCCCTTGGGGTTTCATTTCGTACAATTTATACTCGTAGTAGCTGTCTTATGTAAAATTCATAGTGGGGATATATTATTTTGTTTATGGGGGTTTGTCATTCGGTAGTATAAATTGGGTATATTTCTGTGCGGCGAAAATTGTAATGATGATACAAAAGGAATTTTATGTGGCGAAGTTATGAAGAAGTAGTTCAAAATTCAGTATCAATTATCCGATTTTTAATCGATGTAATGTCGATTCTTATTGTTTTTTTTTTCATTAACCTTGGCAGTCGGAAGGTCATGCGGCCCACCTGATGGTAAACAGTCTTCACCGCTCATAGAACTTCGCAGTGCCAAGGACCCAAAATTATACAGGATTTTGTTCGATTAATTAGACAATGTATGCCCAATACCCCTTTCCTCTTCCCATACTTTTTCCTCCCCGCTCCCATCCCGAACTTATGGGCTGGCAACATATTCATGATCCAAGCATTGTGGATGTTCATGGCCAGTAGTAATCACTTACCATCCAGGTGGTCTGCATGCACGTTCGCCGGTACTATGCCGTAGAAAAATATGATGATCCATTGGGAAGGCATATATTCAGCAGCGGCCTTCCCGTGCCTGAAAAGACAGAAAAATTTAGACAATGTAAAGGTTGATAAATGATTTTTTTCTCGTAAAACATTATTGAACATTTTATAAAGATCACAGCAAAATATACGTCGTCACTGAAAAATAAGGAGTTAAAGAATGTTTTGTTAGAAAAGACACTGGCTAGCGGTTCACTGAGGATGCACATTCCGTTTACAAATATAAACGAGTTCACATATAGCATCCTTAATGCCTTATTAATCTGAAAACCGTTCCAGCCTTAACTGCAAGGAATGAAAATTTAACTCAACTGGATGCGGTATTTGAGCATTGTGAGTGAGATCTTCTGAAAAACATGTTTGTTAAATTATGTTTGCTAAAAACACAGATGATGCTTTTTATTGCCTCAGTTCCAAATCCGAATCTAACAAAGGCATTATTACTGATAAACAATGAATAGATATCTTAAAGGAGATAATTATTTTTACATAGATGATGACTGACTCTGGCAATCTAGCAAGCACAGCGGCTGGTAACTAGCAAGGTGAACTTCCTACAACATAATGCCTAAAGGATCTTGCAGCAAGCAGCTGGATGCATGCCACTTTCAATAAACCTATGGATCTATCTTCAAAGAGAGTTCTGTTGTTGAAGTTGTGTTGAGTTGAAGTTGGGAAACCTACTGTCAATAAGGTAGGCAGCGACTTTGTTGTGCTGGACTCCTGACACTGCGAAGGTCTATGGGCAGCGGTAGCCGCTTTTCATCAGTCTGGTCGCTACCTCATCTGCTTGTAATACAATAAAAAGGCCTATATTTCATAGTAGCCTTCTAAATTATAATGATGTTGAATAATTACGAGCATAGGTAACCTTGTCCATCGTATTTCTCATTTCCGTGGCACTTTCGTATAATGTAAAATGTGAGCGAGATAATATTTACGTTTAATACACGTATGCTGTATACTTGAGTTTTATTTATTTATTTATTTACACTTTATTGCACACAAAAGGAAAACAAATACAAACAGAAATCACAAATATAAAAAGTACAATTGGCGGTCTTATCGCCGAAAGGCAATGTCTTACAGACAACCATGGGATGGATTTAAAAGTAGGATAAATAAAGGGCAGTCTAAACTGTAAAGGATAGAACTTGCTTAGAACGGAAAAGTGTTGCAAATAAGTACAATTAATTTAATAATATTTCAAGTAATACAAATAATAAATACACATATTATGTTATATAAACATATATATATATATATATATACAAATATGCATACATAAATAATATAATAACAATACATACATTGGAAGATAAATATATATAATATATTGATATATACATATATATTAAAATACCAGTACATACAAATAGGTAAATTATCCACAGAAATGTGTCAGTTCAGTGAGAAAGATAGTAATCTTTGACAAGTTTTTGAAAGATGATAGTGATCGTGCCCGTCTTACCACAACTTCGTTGGCGTTCCACAGTCGAACAGCCTGGACAGTAAACGATTTATCCAAGAATGTGGTGGAGTGCACGGGCATTCTCAGCTTCAAGTTCTCTGACGACCGCAGGGATCTAGTGTGTGAGTTTTAATTTCGCTCAAGCCGATTAAACGACGAAACTCATTCCGCGCTTTAAAATGCGCCCAAAATAGTTATAAATTTTAAAATATCCATCGATGGCTGCGGATCGGGATATATTGCCGCTCGCTTTAATATTTTGCTGGGGTTAAGGATCATTTAACTTTATATTACTAGCGCCCAAATACTGGAACGCAACTTAAATATAAATGGTGCTTAACTACGTTAATCCCGATTAAATGTACTGGCTAAGTGCGCCGTGCGCTGTTAAGAGCAACTTATCATTTGAATGGCGTTCCAGTATTCGGGCGTTAATGGCTCAATTTACACTAATATTATAAAGAGGAAAGATTTGTATTATTATATGTAACGAATAAACTCAAAAAGTACTGGATCGATTTTAATAATTCTATTTCATTAGAAAGCTACATTATCACTGAGTAACATAGGGTATATTTAGTACTAGATTACTATAGAAATCTTTAGAAATTCCTATTAAAACCAACCGAAGGTGTAAAAAAATTTGCCATAAAATGTCTTTCATCGCATACGTTGCGAAGAGTATTAATGATAGGACAAAAAAATGTTCGAAAATATTATAGAATATATCAATATCTACAAAAAACTTCGCGAGACCATATGTCTAACTATTGTAGTTACGTCACTATAACTACTTTTTTACATTTAACAAATTGATAGAAATGCCGATCAAAATCAGACCGCGGTTTATGTGTATAATACGTGCATATTACTGTAGAGAAATCTACATGCACCCGGGCGAAGCTGGGCCGCTAGTTAAAGATAAATTGCCAAAAACATGGTGTTATTTTCATTGAGGGTTATGTAATATCGTTAATATCATTTCGTGGTCTATGTCACCGAACAGTTGAGTATGATTAGAACTAAATTTTGCTATCTAAATTTATGTTGGGTTCTGTACTAATTATCATTAGATAATCACAAATTAATTACTTAAGATATAATGAATATAAAATATAGTGTACCTGAGATTTTGATTCTAGACTTTGCATTTGTAAACTAGAAGTCAAGCATTTTATTAACAAAAAAATAAAAATCCAATATTACAATTTGTGGCTCATCAAATGGCATTCAATATCTATGAATTTTTAAAGACAACGGGGACTTCCAATAGTTTAGTTTCAAATCCAGTTTGCAAACGTCTGCCAAATATGCTGTTAGGCATCACAATATTGTCGGAGACAATACTACACTTATGAAAACCAAATATTAGGTTACATGTTGTTAAAAATGTAGAACATTTGGCATACATTTCGGTTGACATAGTTTATTTGCTGAGGGCATTTTCTTGAAATATAATGCTTGGAAACAAACGTTTTTGTTTATCCAATCTAGACCAACAAGTTGAAGATTAAAAGGTGAAATGTTTACAAATATTTTGCGTCGTACTATGAACACGTTGTGTTTCGACTTCAAGTGCAAAATATTAATTTTCGTTACTCCTGACCTCATTGTTGTTGGTGACAAAACAAGTTTTGATATTAGTTCCCTGGCCTATTTTACTTTGTTTGTAAGTGACTGTTAGGTTTATTTATTTATACAACTTTGACGTGTTATTTGTAGACTTAAAGTAGCTATGAGAGCATAAGTGGGTTTTAGTGTTCTCTTCATTGAAATTAAGTTATTGAAATAGGCTTGGGAATGAAATATAACACTCAGCCGTACAATATAATTATCAATTATTTATTATTATAAATTATTTATGAACTGCTCTGAATTGCAAATCCTATATTGTAAACTTATTTGTAAAGAGCTACGCTAGTTTCTTGCCCGTTATTCTCTGGCGAAAACAGCCTTGTGAACCGGGTGGTAGTGGAAAAAAAGTGACTGAATCTAAATAATGTATGACATTTCATGGATTCAATAAATATTTTCTTTTCAATATAAAAGATGTGTGCCTGGTGTACGGTACTAACTATATCAAGTTGTAGGCACATGTAAATTAAGTAGACTCCTACTATATATGATCTATTCCACTTTGATCACCTGGGTGATATCACCTGGGTGATCATAGGACACTAAATTGTCGCCTATAATGATTACCTATTCAGGTCATAAATTCTGTCACATGTTTAACATAAAATAATTGAAACAAGTTTATTCATTATGTAACCATTTATATACCAAAATGAACTTAACAAAACATAGATTCTTATGACACTAAAGTTTATTCAAAATGACCTCCGTGATTTTGAATACAGGCTTTCAATCTGCGCGGCCAGTTGTCTATCGCAGCACGAACGAGGTCCATGTCAATATCGGCGGCTGCCTTAATCAAGGATGTCTTGAGTGACTCCAAATTGGGATGAGGATTTGAGCACGCCTTTTCCTCCAAGTGTTGCCATATCTTGTAATCTAACGGATTCAAATCTGGACTGGAGGAGGGCCAGTCTTCGTGCCGGATGAAGTCGATTTCACGCGCCGCAGTCTTGTATGCTCTTCGCTCTATGAGCTGGCACCGAATCTTGTTAGAATACCCAGTGCTTGTTATTGTACATGGTATGAGAAACAGGTTCCACAAGGTTCGTCAGGACTGTATTTTGATATACAACTGCATTCGTTTTTACACCTTTCTCACAAAAATGTACCTCTGCTAAGCCGCAATAAGAAACTCCTAACCATACCATGAGCGAGGATGGAAAATGACCTCGTTGGACACGCGGAATACGGTTGCTCGCTTCTTCACTACTGTGTGCGTACCTTATCATTTTGTTTGTTGTAGCTCTCTTCTACGGGCCTCAGACACTGGAAATCAATCATTGTTTTATATAAACTACCAACCTAAACACCGGACCTTCATACCTGGTATATTAGGTAATGTAATAAATTGGGAACATCAGAGTATGCATCTTTTGGATGAATTTGTACAATGATATGAATATACAACTCTACACAATATGTCTTATTATTAAGATTTGTGTGTCTACTAAGTATCCTACGTAACTCTCCCGCACATCATATCAGCCCTTTATTGCTTAAAAGGACAAACAAGTTTCCACACTCAGTACAATATTTCACCTTAACGAGATCTGTGTTCTGCCAACCACACTAGCTTGAAAGATCTTCTCTTTATAGTAAAAAAAGGTCTTATAAAGTCCACACATAACGTGAACTAACTTAATTCTAGTTAGTAAGTCCCTTATACAGGGTATCTCTAGAGTGCGACTGAAAATGAAACCGGGTGGCAGTTTTAGTGTCTACAGACATATGAAAAAAAAAATTGCAAAAAAAGCCACAATTTGTTATTTATGTATAGAATCATTATTTAAACCATTCCGTACCATAACTTCTTATAAAATGAAACGGTGTACATTATTATTTTGGGAAAAATGTATTTTTCCACCTAAATAGGTATACCAGAGAGAGAGAAAAATGCCTTTTTGCTAGATGTTGAGTTGCCTTGTATCTAACACTAAAACTACCTACCACCTGGCTTCATTTTCGATAACAATTTGGATACACCTTGTATGCCAGGGCATCTGGTTAAGCACTTCAGCTGTACAATTCCGCCAAGCCACAATTAATATGCAGGCTTACCATTAGGAAAGCGATCTGGCCGCCCCGTTATTCCTGCTTATAAAAAATTAGCGGCTGGGCACGGTTTCGCCAGGGCGCAGATATTTTTTGAGTCCAATCCAAATCAAAACATAACTATAGTTTTTGTAGCCCATGCAACGTACAAAATATTTTAGGTATTTTTTTTACAACTTCGGTTACATTATTTGAGTTTTATTTAGAGTAAAATTCGTTCAGTAGTTTTGGAGCCTATTCAATGCAAACAAATAAATAATCTAATTATATCTATATTAGTATAAATTAAGACATGTACAAAAAATCTTTTTACATGAACTATGTAGAAAATTACTAGCTCTATACATCAAAAATACTTCACAAGTTATTAGTGTGAAGATATCATCACTGCACATTATAAACGCGGAGATACTGTCTGAAATATTTGCCGAGATAAAAACAAAAGTACGCGCGGAGATATCACAACACGAATTCCTTTATCTGCAACAATTTGTAAAAAATAAGGAGAAGTTACAGTTTCGTGTTTTAAACAACTATAAATCTGTTGCTCGTTTTGAATGGCTTGGATGTAATTACTGCAGATAGCGGTTTCCTGGTGCGGTGTGAGACAAACAGGCTATATTTTTTTTCCTATTTTGAATAACCCATTTGTTTTAGTGGAAGCGAAGAAGGAATTGAGTAGTTTTGAATGTCAAGTTGTAGTAGTTTTGACAGCCTCTGTGGCGCAGTTGGTTAGACGCCGGCTGTGAAACGAGAGGCCGCGGGCTAGATCCCCGCATCGAAATAAATTTTTGTGTGAACCACAGGTATTTGGTTCGGGTCTGGGTGTTTGTGAGAGCGAAAAGTGTCTCGTAGTTCCTGATCTCCACGACATAAGACTCGATCTTAGTGTGGGGCAGCATTATGTATGTGACTGTTGGGTGTATTTATTTATTTAAATCACAAGGTGAAAACTTGCACTAGTAAACGGGCTAATAATGGAACCTTACATGCAACATAAAAAAAGAATCTGACGAATTGAGAAATTCTTCCTTTTTTGAAGTCGGTTAAAAATAGATGCAATTGAACAATTTTAGAATTAAAACAAAACATACATAGTTTGGAGGTCCTTGTTTAGCAATTGGCTTCTTATGATGCTTCTGATGTAGCACTTTTTAATAATGTTAAATTACAGTGTGATTGAAACAGAAAAACTACTGACAACAGATTATTATGTCTGCCAGTCAACAATAGGTTTATTTTACCTTATTTAGTTAAAACTAAACCAGTATCATTGAAATTCAACTTCAATAGCCGTCCAAAATTCCAAAAATAACGCTGGGCCATAATTAGTTATTTTTACGGCCTTTGCTATTATGTAAATTGAGGAGGTAAGGTGACAAAAATAGTCTGCTACCTTTGATACAAGTAAAATACATGTTTTGATTTAACTGGTAAATATGACTTGTACTATATGAGATGTGAATGTCTATTTATCCCGCCAAACATCAGTGTAAATGCACTGTTGTGTGACGGTTAGAAGGACAAGATACTTAACATCTTGTCTCAGGATGGCGAAGGCAGTGAAATAATAAGCTTTATTAAGCTATTACACACACATAGTCCTATCCACTCATTAAAATGGAATCTTGTGTCATATGTAGAAACTATAAGAGACTTTTCGGTCTCACAAACACCCAGACTCGAAATATATACCTGTGTATTTATTACACAAATGTTTCTTCCGGTACGGGGATCCAACCCGGGGCGATTGATTCTATACATCTGTTCTGTGATTCTATAGTAAAGCTAGATTCGTCATGAGACTAAATCTACCCAGCACTCATCGTTAAACTTCCACCACTTTCTTGGTGATTTCCAAGGACTATCAATAGCCCTTATTCGGTAAAGATTTCGCAATTCCCCATTCTCAACTCCAATTACTCTCACCAGACCATCAAGAGTAAAAGACGCGGGCAAAATTGAAAAAAAAGCAAGTCCGTCCCACTAAAATCGTGGGCAACATACGAAATCAGCCGAAACGACTTGCGTTATGCTTTCTTTAGTCCCTAATCACCCATTACACGATCTACCTCTGCGATCCACTTACAACTATGAACATTCAAACCTGAATACTGCTCAATTTTGTGCAAATGTAATCACGTGAAAATTGCCACTGGAAACTGAACTCTGTTGCATTATGTCTACGTGTTACATTCGTGTGTATGTGTAGGGTGATAGAAACTACTTAGAACCCTATATTGTCCGTCGTTCAAATGACTTTTTCCCTTAGGGTCGAATGCGCAGACCTTTATGCAGGTTACGTAATTATTACGTAGGAAAAAAGTTTAATGCGATCATTAGGAGCTGGATTTCTTATGTGATTGCGAGTTATATTCTACACAGTTATATAATAGGAACAAGGGATAGCCTAGTTAGAGTAGTCATTAACGGACGCGTCTATAAAATCAAAGAATGTAGATTTAACCTAAAGGAATGTAGATTTAATACCTTTAGTCATTACATGGTATAACTGAAGTCGGTTCCGATGTCTGTACGCTTTGATCTTTTAAACTATCAAACGTATTTTATTGCAATTTGCGGCAATAGGTAAAATAATTCCAGAGGAAGGTTTATATGTTTAACACATACATATTACAATACAGAAAAGCCGAAAAATTCTAAAATTTATTATATGATTACCTTAGCTGCTGATGATTACTATAAAACTGCCATTTGTACTTTGTTGTTTTGTATTGTCTTTAAACCTATTATTACTATTTTACTGTGTACAATAAAGAACTAATAAATAAATACGTAACTAATAAATATATAGTATCGTGAAAAATATATTATAAAAATAACATCTAAGTGGTATGGAGTGAAATCAAAAAATATCTGCACCCAAGCAAAGCTGGATCGAATAGCTAGTTTTAAATTAAATAAAGTTGCGTATTTAATAGAAATTAATTATCATTTACTGCAATCATAAGAACTGTGCCAAGTGAAGTCCTCATGCCGCAATAGGGCATTGAGGGAGAAAATACCCTATGTGCCCTTAATTAAACGCTTGAGTGTAGAGTAGTCCTATGGACAGAAGAGAACAAATATGAATAGATAACAATTTATTGTTCGCCACATATTACATACAAGAAACAGTTTAAATTATTTTGAAATATTGTAAAAACTGGCGGCCTTATATTAGCGATCTCTTGCAGACAACCAAATAACAATATATTACATGTAAAATGACCACAAAATCAAATAAATATTTCATATTGCAAATCATCACCAGCTTATATTATATTGAGAAGTAAAATGAAATATCTAATTTTAAATTTAAATATATTTTAATCATCTCAAAGATCCCATTTACTAGTTATCAGACCTTTATTAACCTATCAAGGTCTTTACAAAATGTAATTACTACCCGACTAAATATAAAAACTGCTTAAGACCAAATGACCCGTGATATTCGTGGTCCAATGAAATTTGGCCGAATTCCACCCAAAATTCGCTTAATAGGCGTATATCTTCGGAGTTGCGTAAAATGAAAGGAAATCACTGCGGGGCGTTCCATTGATACCGATATCAAATTCAATTATGATTGAATCTGTTTTGGGACGGAATCGGTGGTTTGTTGGGGGGTGAATTTATTTATGAATAATGGGGGATATAACCCAGTTTTTAAATTGCAATATTTTAATATTACTGCATAAAATCTTAAGGGCCTTATTAATAAACTGGGATGAGCGAAGGATTATCTTTAGCCCTTTGAATAGCGCGGTATTCACGACTTTATTACTAAACACGGATGTCCTTCGGCCTAACATGACAATCCTCTTATAGCAATCCATTGATTTTAAAAGTAAAAAGAATAAATAAAATAAGTCCACCTGTACTATTCATTTGTAAAAATGTTTAAATACATAAAGTAAATAAATAAATTCCTTAATTAAATAATACTTCGCTCATGCAAGTTAAGTTATGGGCATATGAGTAATAGTCAACATTTTTAGTTATTCCTATCTGGAAGAAATGTTCTTGATATTGGCAAAGCAAGTCTATTAGCCACTTAGCTAATGTTTTTTTTTTCGTTTTTTTCGTTTAAAGTTAACTTCATTTATAAAATACTTCAAGTCACTTTACCTAGAGGCAACAAATCTTTTTTTTTTCTTTTCAACGTAGTCTAAAAAGTATGCATTAGCTAAACGGGAGAGTAACCTTAAGGAACGTCGCCACTTTATATTCTTCAGCAAAGAAGCCGACAAATATTAATATTATGCAGCCTTTTAGATTCCATGCAAAAATACTTTAAAACCATTCTTACAAAATACAAGACATAACAATCAAGCAGTAACATACATATTTAACATATTATGCTGATATTCTAATAATCGGTAACGTATGGAAAATACCTCGGGTGATTTTTCTAAGTAATGGTGTTCAGGCAACTCCAATAAGAGTTTTCTGATGGCACAAATATGCGAACATTACGCGCAAAACCGCACGTATCAAATTACAAGAAACTTATTTAATTTCGTTTGAGGCGTAATTTGTTTGCGAATTCATAACAGTTTAGCAAATTTTGTAATTTGTTTACGTGTCCAAATTGTTCGTAAGTAGTTTTGTTTATTTAATTTCATACTTCTTGTTGGATTTCGTAAACTAGATTGGCTTTTATTAAAAATCAGACGCAGATATGGTATTCAAGGTTTCTTTTTAATGTAAAAACTTGCAAGGATATTTTATTAAAACATTTCGTTACGCAATTTTTGTTTACGTTTACTGTATAATAGTTTTTCATAACACAAGCATAGTTCCTTTATCACCCAGTAAATTGAAAACTGATTCAATACAAACCGAACCAATAGTGTTCATGAAAATATATGTTATTACAAAATAGATATTTACAATTAAAAGTCTTACTTTTTTACCCAAATATTTTTTTATTGCGGTGCATCAATTTTAATATTGACTGAATTCGGAAACCAAAATCAATTAACTCTCAAATCAAACATCCTCTGGAAGGTCTCATGCCCTTGGTCCCCTTCCTAATCCGTCCCGTCGCCACGTATTCTTGAATTTTAATAGTGAATATAAAGACAGGGTCACAAAAGGGACCCCTGAGGTCGCAGCAGCACGGGCGCGGCGTCCCGACAAACAGGCGTTTAAACTGCGCGTTAAAATACCCGTCTCGAGCGATGTTTATGGAATATCTTTTGAGTACGAGCGTTAATTTTAATTTTAAGCTATGATTTTGGAGTGACAGAAATGTGCCCTGACTCCGAGACATTCCGAACAAAATATTTAAGTGTTTATACATTTAGAATATTATACAATTTTATCAATTTTTGGAAATGAAGGCAATATTTTGATACTACGCTACGAGTGTAGGAAGCTTGTAAAGTAAAGTATTTTTTAATGTGTTAGTTTATATAGGAAGGGATGGAGTAATTTCATAATAAAGCCTGGTCAGACCAAGCCACAAATATTTGAATTTGATTGAACAGAAAACATTCTGAAGATACAAAAATGAATATCCCTTGTCCCTTCGGCTTATTAAAATATCTTCACAAAAATACAACTAATTTTAAACTCAACCTTTTTATTTGTGGCCTGCATAATGCATGGACGTATGCATAATATGGCAACCATAAAGCGATATTGACCATTAGAAAACAATGTGTAGCCAAAAAGGGATATCAAATATGTTAACACAATTTCTGTTGACAAAGGACCAGTAAGGGCTTGCCTTCGATATTTTGTAAAATACACCATCCCTTTTCCATCGAATAGGGGTTATGGGTTCGCTTTGGCAAGTTGAGTGGAATATGGAGTTTAGGAAACGGAGCTTTCAGGAGAGTTTGTAACTCTACAATTGATTGGGGATGTTGAAAATGATGGTGATGAAAACTACCCTGATGTTGAACAGTTTTTTAAGTAATAGAAACAAGATTTTTGATGTGTTTTGTAATAAAGGGTAAAATAAATATATTTTCTTTTGTGAAGGCATCATAATCTCTTGCATATATGACGGCCTGATTGCATACTTGCATATTTGTGAATCTAAAGGCCACTGATTCGATCTCCGTATCGAGACAAATCTTTGACCAGTATTTATGTATGTCGGTTGTTTGTACGACCGAAAATTCTATCGTAGTTCTTGGAAACCACAACACAAGAAATGATCTTAATGTGGGGTCAGGGCTTTGTATATGTATATATGTGACTGGTGTATTTAAATTTACCTGATTGACGTATATAAAATATAAGGTACATTAAACAAGATTTATTTACCTATTTTATGCTACAAAACATTAACTTTATTACACACATTAGTTCAAATAAACAAGCCATAAAACGTTTAGAATCTTTCAACATTATTTTTCATCGTCAGATCACAAAAATCTCTGTAAAAAGAGACGTAAACACCACATTATCAAACTAACATACAAAAATCCTAATACAGTATTCTTTAACCAAAAGCAATCGGTCATCCGTCCGTGTTCTATTTTACATATGGGCTCCCAGCCTGCCCTATAATTTACAAGATCTATTGTGTGCGCGGACAATGGCTTCATAGATTAAATTCTTTGAAAAGAATATTGAAAATGAGAATTATTCGTGGCGTGAGCTAGGAGCGGTCAGCGTGCCACTCATTGGCAACTCTAGTTCTTATTGACGACTTGACACATTCTTTACATTTTATTGCATAGTTATGGTTGGTATGAGATTTATTTGAGAGCATAAAGATTGAGATTGTTGGATGAGAAACAAATAAAAATATATTTGTGGATTTTATGCGAATTATGAATAATATTATTTCTTTATTATTAACTTAATATACCAAACAACGTTTATTAACTTAATATACCAAACAGTATACAGGTGGACATAATGCCAGAGACATTCTTTAACAGTCTACCTTTAGTTGAAGCAGAAATGAAGTAAATCAGGTTTATTTTACATTTAGAAAGGGAAAAAGAAATGATACATTATTTTAAAATAACTATACACTATACAAAAATATAATATTCATACACATATTATACATAGAACAATGCAGGATAATATTAGCAAAGGGGCAACATTTTACGGAGGAAAACCGATAAAAATCGGATTGCATGTGAGTTCCGCCACTAATAGATATAAAGTGCCTCTAGTATTCCATTTAAATGACTTCCTTACCTTGTCCGATATAAAATATTGAATTAATTAAAGCTGCTTACCTGATTTTAAAGATTTCCTTTTAATACAGTTCTTGCAATTTAACTAGACATTACAAAAGCTTCTGTCATCATCATGTTTTACACAACATTTCTGAGACGACGGATGGCAACTATACATCACTTATCAATATTATTTGAAGGATTCTATACTGACCACCAAATAACCACTCCAAAAAGATCCGTTCTAACACAATAACTCCTCTCCCCCAGGTGTCAGACGACATCGGCTACGTGATCTACTCAGCGCTGGGCAGCTTCTACATACCGTCCTGTATCATGGTGTTTGTCTACATCAGGATATACTTTGCTGCGAAGGCGAGAGCGAGGCGTGGGATCAGAAAGAACCCTCGACCTAGGCCTGTGAGTAAAGATATTTCTTTTCTTGATGATAAGTTAGTGGCTGATGAGTAGTTTGGTGAAGTTTCGCGACCAGCAGCTAGGAAGTATCTGTATAAGTTCATATACGTCTCACTGCAGGCCACGGGCCTCCTCCACAATCGAGAGTATGATTGAAGGTGGTTAGGCCATATAGTCCTCCACCACGCTAGCCTAGTGCGGGTTAGCGGACTTGACATACCATAAAAATTCTTATAAATCGCTATTGTGTGCAGGTTTTCTCATGATTTTTTCCTTCAACATTTTAGTGCGTGGTGATTGACTAGCTATCAATGCACACATGAGGTGTGCCCCTGGATTCAAACCCGTGACCACTATGAACATGTTGGCAGCCACGTCTGGTCCATTTAAAAACCACCACGCACTTGTAAATTAGGAAGTTTCTCATATTTATTAAAGTTTAGATTTGCCAGTAGAACACACAAACTTAATGTAATTGTCTGGGAATAATGTAGAAATAAATTAAATCTACCGGAGCAATGTTGATTCCCATAAAATATGTGAGAAAGGACGGACATTATCGTTGACCTAAAAATTATTATTGTCTGAAAATTCCTATAATACGAGTAATACGTATTTAAAAATAAAATTCGATACATTGTTTCATTTTTCTAAATTAATAGATAATCAATTATTAGTAAAATAATAAAGCCTTTTCTTTCCATTTCATTGAAATAGCCAGGGGTGTCGCCAGCCGATGGTCTAGGGAGGGGCAAATATTATGGAGAATGAGAAAATGTGATTGCAACTTATACAATTTTGACTGCGGCCCCCAGTCGGTCAATATTATTGTACAATAGTATGGTATATGCAAAAAAAATACCGTGTAGTAGGCAAGCCAAGTCAAAGATTTTGGTTACTTTACATTTGAAAATTTTTTTTAAACTAGTGTCTAGTTTCGACGCCCTTGGAAATAGCCAAGGAAGACACTTTGCTATTCTATTTAAAAAATGTTTGACAAACCTTGCTTAAACTGTAATACGGGTGGAAAGGTCACCCTTGTATTTATGCAAATTAGAATTTAACAAAACAGTATTGGAACTCCTATTTTCACTATCTCCAGCGAGATAAGATGATATTACAAACTCAAATATGTATGCAAACGACATCTATTAGCGAGTAACTGAACTATTTTGGAACAAAATGAAATAGAGTCCTTGTTAAGTAGAGTTTTTATAATGGCAAGCGTTTCTAAGTTTAGAGATAATTTGTAATTTAATTTTAAACTAAATAAATCAAAGTAATTAAGGCATTATATCTGATGTTTTAACTTCATATACCATATAAAAAGGGTATTTACTCAAAAAAATTTTCAATAATAATTCAAAACCCACGATGACTAAATTTAAAAGAACAAAGACAAAAATTATAACCACTACATTTTTTTCTCTTTATAAACCTCACACATATATTGTCAAGACTAAAGTCTTTTGTCTACCCCTCTACTCTTACCTAATTTGTTCTAATATGTCGCATTTGTTTCAGAACGAGCAGCAAACAAGTTTTAGTAATCCGCCGAAGGGAACACGGCCCATGCCTTCCACTCACCCCATGCCACAGGGGCATCTTAGTAGTACTAATAATAATGGGTAAATATCACTTTAGAATAATACTTATTTATTTATTCTCAACTTTGATGATTAGTGATTTTTGAAGTCTATGAATAGCATTTTTGAGTCAGCTCATTTTAATGTCATTTGAAAACGTTAAGTCCTTATGAATAAGATGGTCTGTCTACGGTTATGCTACTTTAACTTTTATACTCTTTTGCACAAGTGAAGATACCACTCACTGACAATCGGCTCACATGTTTTAGGCACATTTTATGCAATGCTTCATTAACCTTGAAATGATGAAAACCCCAACCAAAGACACCTAAACTTATATTATATTATTTTCTGATATCTATGAATTTTCTTTCAAATAAACCCAGTCTTGTTTTTTATACACATTAATTTCAGTTCTGTTCTTATCTTTACTCCATAGAATAAAACGCTATCTGTAGGTTAACAAAAAAAACAAACAAAAAATATTCTGTCTAGTTGATTAAAAATAATACCCAAGGTCGGTTTCAGATTTCATCTAGGTCCTTTGGTTTTATCCTTACCGTTGTTTAAAGTAAGTCTGCCTTAAAACATTGGATGTTTACTAGTCCTTAAATTCGTAAAAGCAGACTACTACAGCTACCAGAAAGTCCCTTTACAAGAGAAAGTATTTTTCTTAAATAACATATTGCAACTATTTATTATCATGAAACACACAACAAACCACACAACAAATCATACAACTACTTTTAATCCTAACAATATGGAATTACCAGCAAATCCTATTTCCTTCACGATCACATCTTATAAACTAACAACATCAAATTAACCAAAATAACAAAACCCTCTAACGAAATAATAAAGATGGCGGCAGACAGTCAGAAAATGTCGGATCGCAAAGATCCCGCCTCGCAAAGTTGCGTTAACGAGCGGACTGACTCCCAAGACATTAATATGTCGGCCTGGGAAGTTCCCTTATTCCCGGATTCCACCTTATTACTCTTGTAATTCCGATGAGGCAGTTCTCATGCGGTAATATCAGGAGGGCAGTGAATTTTTAATAAGAGCAAGTCAGACCACAGTTCTAGTTCGCTAGAGTTGTTTGAACGCGTTGGATGGCTTGATTCATTTTCAAAACGTTAGCAACATCTATGCAAATGAAAATTAGTTTTGAATAGAATCGCAATAAGTCAGAAAGTAGTAGATTGATTAAAGTATAATTTTATTAATAAATGGCAACAAAACATGAGTTGTGAAATCTTATAAGTAATAGTTAATTGATGAGTGCATTATCACCGACGGGATTATACAATTTAAAGTTATTTCAATCTTCAAACATACCATTGTTGTCTTACCAAAACTTTGGAATGTTGTGGTTCCAAAGTAATCAGTTTAGTTTATTGATAAATCTAAATCGACTGCCTCTTGGCGTAGTTATAATATAATTTGATATGATTACAAAGCTGAGGTCTCGGGTTCGGGAAATAGTGATGATGGCGATAGGCTCGCCCCTTATAGCATCGTGGCACGGAACACACAAGGTAAAACGTGGGTACACTGGTTTTTACCAGTACATCTGTCTACCCATTCTGGGAAAATGGCGTGTTTTTATGCATGCATGTATGTATAAATTTAAATCTTTATTATCACAAAATAAATTGTAACACTAATATTTTCCACAATAGCATACAAAGCTCCCTATTAGATTCATTCCATTTTAACACATTTGTAATGACTATCCTTAAACTTGCCTCATCTACCAACCTGTTCTGTCTTTGGTCCAACAGACATACTTCGTTGTGTGATTTCTGGTTTATTTATTTCAGTGAAAGCCAAATATCGACAATAGAGACGCCACAAGTGCAGATACCTACGGTGACCTGCGACCTGGCGTCCGACATATCGACGAGCGAAGCGGGCGACACCGTGCCTCCACCGCCGGACGAGAGGAAAGATACGCTCAAGGTAATATAGATAATAGTAGGTGGATTAGTAAAGATATGCTTAAGACGTGTGAGAATATTAAATTATATCATGGTGAGGTGCTAGAGTGGAGGCCACGTAGAGACAACCGAAATTTCGGAAGCCTGAAAGTGGACGGACAACCTGGCTGGCTGCTTCCAGCAGGTATATGTGGAGATCCTTGGGTGAGACCTATGTTCAGCAGTGGACTTCCTGAAGACTATGAAGGGACTATCACGATCAAAATACTATCTATTCAAATAGTCTTTTGAATCGCTAATAACTGCTATCACAGCTTCGGAACATGTTGTAGCTGTGAAGAAAAAACGATCCAAGAAAGTCCTTCAGCCACACGAATTTACAACTTTTTTTTAGCATTAGAAGAAGTTGATAGTGCTGTATTGTATTGTTGATTTTTTCAGAAAATATTTCAAAGGAAGGTTTCCGATAAATATTTAGCAACGATTAATAAGACAAAAATATCGATTAAATATATTCATAGCAAAATATATATATACCTCTTTGTTTTCAGGTGGTGACAGCAGCGCAAGTAACAAAAAACCCGCTCGCCGCGTGTCCTCTTAGAAGTTCAACATTATCTGTAAATGGGGAACTAGCTCTTCAGCAGTCGAGGGGCAGGGCGCCCAGCGTGGCCATAGACGCAGACATGGTGTCCGAGATGGAGCCTTCCTCCTCAGACTCGGGCGTCGTCAGCCGCTGCGGAGGCGTCAAACCCTTAAAACTTAGGATATTCAAGAAAACAGATAGGAGACAAGAGAAATCACAACCTCATAAATCAGAGTTAGAACCAGCGTTGCCTAAACAGCACAAACCTCGCGACCCAGAAAGAGAGAAGAAGAGGTTAGCGAGAAAAAAGAGAAAAGAGCAACGCTAATCCTAGGTTTAATTATGGGCAGCTTCATCGCGTGCTGGCTGCCTTTCTTCTTCCTTTATATCTTGAAAGCGGCTTGTAGGAGATGCGTCATACCCTCCAGTGCGTTCGCGATAGCATTCTGGTTGGGGTACATGAACTCTGTCCTCAATCCTGTAATCTACACGATCTTCAACAAGGATTTTAGGAGAGCGTTCAGGAGGATACTGTTCAAGTGATGTTTGGCCTACGTGTGTTGCTACCGCTGCGTCGCCAACAGGATTCTTGTGGCGCAGCAGCGGGCAACACCGGCTCTTTACAATGTGCGTTGATCATCCATTCATTGACTTTCTGGTGGTTCCGATTCAGTGCTTCAGTGATGGTTTGACTCGTCGATTTCTAAAACACCTAAATTAAATAATAATTTAATTTTCTTTTTTACATCCAGCCTGTAATGTCTGTATTGAAGTGAATGTGGATTTTTTTATACCTGTACATAAGAATGATATCGTGGGGTGTGTTTCAGAAATCGATGAGTTTCAGCGAGTGATAAAACAATAGAACACAGAACTATTTATGCAATAATAAATTTAATCATCCTACAGTATTACTAGGCTTGCTTATTGATATTTTTAGGCTTATTATTATCAAGGATCGCTTCATGTTTGCAAAAACATTATTACAAATATGTGAATTGATTTTTAATTTTTATTCAATTACCAAATATTAAAATGATGTTTGAATTTATAGAAGTACAATTTTACATTTCATTGACTGTTTGTAGAGTTTGATAAACTATTATTAAAATTGAGTCACATAAAAACAAAGGATTTGAAATGTTCAACTAAATAACACATTGATAAAATTACTATAGATATATTCTCTATATCAAACTAATTGTAAAATAATATTGATAAAGTTGTTTTAATTTTTATTTTAAAAACATGGAGCGATCTAAATCCTAAATTTATTTGCTGATATAAAACGGAATTGTAAAATATATAAATATTTTAATTTTTTGTAGAGAATTTTTTAATATACGTAGCGAGAGTGTAGTAATTATAGTTAACGTGATTAACTGTTGAAACAAACACCAATGGAATAATCAAATTAATTAAAATAAGCACAAACATTTTACACTAGAAGAAATGTACTCGAATTAATAATTGCTCTACATAATATGGTTGTTTTTATCATATTTTTTAACGTCAAACAGTGCCGTAAGCTTTTTTTATATGTTCAAATACATGATATTATTAACTTATTTATATTTGAGTAGATATAAATACTGACTTTTTTTCTCAAACAACAATTGCCTACTAATAAACTGAATCAATTCTAGATACTTGTAAAATAAACATAATGTTATAAATTTAATGTTTACATGATTTACCCGTGGATGTTTGTTTCAGTGGATAATCTCAAACAAAACTGCAATAACACTAATGGATTTGAAAATTGTAATACTTATGAATAATATTCCTCAAAAACTGTACAATATAGAGAAGGAATTAATATTATCTCGTTTCGTAGCTTGTAGTGATATTTTTTAGAGTTTTATTAATATTGCTAAACAATTTTTGATTACCTATTTGTGACGGAGCAGCCTTAATTTCTCCAAAAAATCCTAAGTGGACCTAAAAATTCTTCATATATTCAGATACCCTTTACCATTTTTCCTCCAACCAACTAGTTTTTGCTCTTTGAGATTAAACTAGTATACAAATGTACAACACACTTAATGTGTGTTATACATTTGCAATGAATTGTCTTTACCCCTGATAATTCAAAAGTACATAAGCAGTGGTGACCATATACCATCAAGTAGATCTTTAACAACCACTGCTTACAATAAAAATAAATAACTAACATACCATAGATAGCAAAAATAAATAAAATCAAAACATATTTTCAAAATTTAGGCTGCTCATTTACAAAACAAGTAATTAATTATACCCTTGCATAATCACTCATACGCTTAAATACGTACAAAGTATGCATATTATAGAATAACATTTCCTGTAATATATTAACGATGCATTAATCCTATTCAAACACTACATGAACTGTCTTTAAAATTACGTAAGAAGCAACATTTTGTTTTTGCAAAAACTCATTATTGGAAAGCAAAAAAATTTTTTTTTTTTTTTTAACACATAATGCGAATTTTAAAATATGAATCTTTAAAACAGTAATATTTAATTTCTAAACCGCAATTTCAAATAAAAAGGAAAATTAGAAAATGTATATTTCTTGATTTAACATAACAATTTCAATTATCTTCGAAATTAGACTTTAATGTTTATAAAGTCTAGAGTATGTTGCATTATGCTAATGAAAATGCACACTAATGGTTTTTTTGCAAAACCTTGTCATATTTCATATAAATTCATTAACAAAATAATCATTGTAAAGATACGGTGTAATACGTAGTATTGAAATCGTTGTGAATGGAGTTGGAAATTTAGGTTATTTTGCGAAAAAATAAAAAAAATGCTGAAAAAACACCATTAGTAAATTAAAAAAGACTCCATTTTTGTTTTTCCCAGCTCATTTTCTTAACCCGAAATATGTGTGGTCTACGTACCTAAAAAAGTTACCTTGCTAAGCTCCATATTTACCTGTAGTCAATGTGACCTCAAATGCACATATTTCACTGTTCAAGTAAAAAAAGCCTAATATAAACGGAGGTGTTGTGAATTTGATAATTATTATGCTTATTACAGTATGGGACGTACATACTACATTCTAATAACAAAAAAAATACTATTATTCGGAATTTTATTTCCGAACGTCAAAATTTTTAGTGTCTTGAAACACCCACAACATTCACAACGGACTCAAATTTTAGAATAATTTTAAAATAAACAAATTATGACTGCGCCTCTGTGCCTATCGAACGAGCACTCAACAACATTTAAATGCACTTAATTTAATTAATCTATATATATATATACTTTAAATATGATTTTACGTTCTGTAAAAACGATTTTTTTATTTCATCCGTAAATAGCCAAAATACTAGTTTGACGTAGTGTAAAAAAGTTTTGTGTTTTTCGTTAAGCGCTGGTCGCTTTCTGTATAATTTGAATATATGTAAATATTGTACTTAGCTGTAAAGTAGGTTAATACATTTTTAATTACAACCAAAAAGGATAACACCAAAATACTTCCTGTAATTTTTTTCTAATCTTATGATATAAAATTTTATTCGATAAAATTTTATCCACATATAGTATTTGTATACGTGATCGTTAATTTTAGATATTGTATAAAGTTCCTTCGATAATGTATAGTCTTCTACGCTACAGTATAAAATGTACTGAACACTACTTGGTTTCGCATAGTCTATATTGGAATTGATGTGAGGTGAATTTAGTACACGTGGGTGAATTGGAACACATTTTCACTGTGAAATTCGATGTGATTTATTACAAAATTTGTCTCAAATTAAATAAACGTGGAGGTAACAAATTTGCCTTTGCATCAAATAAACCCATCCAATTTCATAATTTGAAAACTGCTAATTATTAAATTCACCCGTGTCCCTCTATTCACCCGATCCTACATTGTTCCCTCTCTTTTTTCCATAATGTGCTAGTAGAGGACAAAATATAAAGTCAAAATTAACGTAATTTTAATTGCAAATTGTATGTGTTATTTTGAAACTGTAATCTGAATAAACCTACTGTTTCTGTGTAAGAACTTATGATTAGATTTTAAACGTTTATTTTTAAATAAGTTTTCAACTGTACCTACGACTGATCATAGTTTTTAAATCTTTTTCCACAAAATATTGTAAATAAATTTCTGAATTTACGCAAAAAATATATTGTATACTTATAAAATTGAACAACAACGACAACTTAATTCTAAATCGATGTAACTAGATTCTTGGACTAGCTGGTAACCTTACGTGGGGTAAGTTAGTTGATAATTAATAATAAATAATAAATTGCAACACCATTGCCGTAACTATTACTAGTGTAAGTAAATATTGTACTGAAATCAAGAGCAATAGAAATCTTAGTAATTATTTATTTTTCATGTTTTTCTCTGAAAAACTTCTCTCATATAGTCTTCCAACGCGTGCGTGTGATTGTGTGTTTTTTTGTGCGAAGTAAAATGCGGATTTTTGTTTAAATTTAGAATCCTACAACCAAGCACCGAGCCCTTGCTGGTTGTCGGATTCTATAATAATTAATTTTAGGATATATCGATTTAAAATCGGTCCTTCGCATCGTTCCTACGACATTTTGCTGTCGGCAAAATTTGTACGAATGATAAAATTGTTAATTTGTGACATTGGCTGATTTCAGACGTTTTAACTGTTCGAAGATTTGGTAAATAAGATTTTATTTATCTGACGTTAAATAAACATAGCATCTGAGTAATATAATGTGTGTTATACTTATCTATATTTCTTTCATGCTATAAATATATAGTAATTTTGTTGATATTAAAACCTCTTCAGCCAGCCAAATACTTGCAATAAATTATCTTGTGTAGTAAATGCGAGAATTATGTACATGAAATGTGTAATGTTATGTTAAATCAAAGTGTTTCCGTTGTACACCCTCGAGAAATGTATAAATACCATTCTTCTTTAGTGAAAAAAAATTTAGAACATTTTTTTAAATCTAAATTAATGACTGCGGTGGTCGATTCTGAAGGAAAAAGCGATTTTAATTTTTTGTCCCGTTCAGAATCGAACCCCGTACTTAGGCTAATTCTGTACTGTATAACAAAACCTTGTTCAATAAAAATTGTTCTAAAATTGATATTTACATATTACTATAGATTCTGTAACCTATATATATATATATAATAGCTAATTTGTTGAATTATTTAATTTAATATATTTAAATCAACGTTACGTTTTTACTGTACTTTGTATAAATTATTATAGCTATAATCGATTGATTATACGGTAATTAAATTCTTATCAAACTCAAAATGTAAATGAAAAAAATACGAAATACCGAATATACAAATTTTAATCTTTACTTGATGTTTCATTTTAATAACATTATTAAATCCCAATATCTCAATCATATTAATTGTAAAAAAAACATATATCTAAACATTCAGATGGTCGAAATTCACAGTAAAATTATGAAGTATTTTGTTTAAGAGCGTTTATACCCTGCACGCGCTTTTTGGCTTAATAACAGGACTTTTCAAATGAGTTAATAGCCACCAATAAACAATTTAAAGGAAAAATAATTATTACTAATTTTAGAAAAGGTTGTCACCTAGGGATTTTGGTGGAAAACATTATAGATTGATGGATAATTTGTGAGTACTATATGGATTACTGAACACAAGTTTCGTTATTTAGGCTTTAAATGGCAATTTAGAAGCTTAAGATATCCTTAACCACTAAATATAAGATGAAAATAAAAATATTATCAGACTAATAAGACCCTTATGGAGGGATTTTGCTGAGAAAAATAATCTTTTTGTGTTTAGTTCCTGAAAAATAAAAATTTAAACAATGCGAAATTATTCAGAAACTCTCGTCAAGAACATATTTTTTTTCACCAACTTATCGTACATAATTTTTTATAACAATTGCATATTATAATAGAAGAACATATTATCAAAAAATTACCATTTTTATATTTCAACAAAATTAGTTTTCATGTTTTCTACAAATATTTTAAAAACCACTATAAAACACGCTGTCCGACGTGGATCAAATCAGACCGCCGCAAGGCCTTCTAGAGGGAGGACATATCGCTCGTCGCTCCGGCCTGGCTGCAGTCGATTATGCCGCGCGTCGTAAAAATAGCCACGCGCGGAATGCGATAACCACATCTTAGTACTTTGGTAGTAAAATATTTAATTATTTTTATTACCTACAATGATTTTGTAGTGAGTATAAATTATGTTTCAGGTAATATAATGGGATGTAATTCCGAGGCTAAATTTTGTTATGTATTGTAATATAAAATTAAATATATTTCGTAATTGTAAGGGGTTGTAAGGCCCCCTAACACTATTTATGTGTTCGAACACGAAATGATTAATAAAACGTCCGTAGTGTCTACTGATTGAACACTGATTTGAATGCAACTTAACAATGTAATAATAACGAAAATATGATTAGTATCCAAAATTTGTATTATTCTTTGCTTGCACAGTAATATTTGTCTACTTATAATGCAAATAAAATATTTTTATGATATTATATTACAGTTACATTTCAATTGAATATTTGAAGCGCACGGATCAAAGTTGTTTGAGCCGATTGTATAGCGAGCCGACGCGGCAGCTCTACACATACAGCTTTGGTCGTTTATGTGTGCGTGAAATTAACGAAGAAATACCTATAGTTGACTTTGCGCGCAAGGTGTATACGCTCTTAACAACGTTTATACAAGGTTATAAAAAGTATATAAAGCCAAAAGAGAGATTCTATACTCATCATAATAAGCAACTTTTACTATGAGGCCAACACCAAAATCGCGAAAATAAATAAGATGTTTCATACTTTTGTACATTGAAACCATCATTTTTGAATGGATCAGCTGATATTTCTTCGTGTGTGTAATAAGAAAAAGTGCACATCGAAATAAATATAAAATTAACACCGGCCTATATTTTATTATAAACATACAATATAAATTCAATTAAATATTAAAAATACTTTAAATAAGGCTCTTAAATGGGAAAAACTGCATCTGCCGTACCTGTATTTTAAATTTAAATACCGCATCAGTTGATTATTAATATTATAGTGTCAAGAGGGTAGTTGCAATATATTGTTATTGAATACGCCACGAGCTGACGCATAGGCATTCTACGCTAGCCAAAAAAATAGTGACAAGAATCTTACAGCTAGTGCTACAATCATCGTGGAAGTGATAATAATTAATAATTTGATAATAAAGTGTCGTTAGAATGTCGTTGACATCGGATCATACAGCGAAAAAGAAGGTAGGTACAATTTCTATGTAACGACCATGGAGGTATTATACTAAAGCGGACATCGGGAACAAAATCTCTGCGTATGGTGCATGCACACGGGTACGCAGTAACGCAAGAAGGTAGATAATATTACTTCGTATGCGTGACAGAGACAGAAATAGTTTTTTTTTTTTTTTTTTTTTCATTGCAAGAATGACGAGACGAGCAAGCCGTTCGCCTGATGGTAAGCGATACGACCGCTCATAAACAGTAGCAACATTTTACTGCGCTCGCCATCCTGAGACATAATGCCACATTTACACTCAGCCCTCGCCACTGTTGCTGCCGCTGTCGGAAATATTTCCCTAAATGTTTCTGTTGCAATATCGACGCGAGTGAGTGTTCACACTCAGTCCCGCTAATCTTTCATCGAATGACTCGCAACAATGGATGCCGTCGAAGCTGTTGCGGTGACAGCATTATGTCTGGTCAGTATATACAATGATTTGAATATTTTAATAAGACAACAAAGAAGCAGAAAACGCTGCCGCAAAAGAAGACATTATTTTCTCATTTCTCAACTCCGGTGGCAGCGTTAGCTTATTATTTTTAAGTAAATACGGTAAATACTAGAAATGCAGCGTAGAATAATACAAGTAGATAGTTGTAGTAGTTGGGAAACGGCGAAACACAAAACTACGACGACTGAGCAAGATGGCTGAATGTAAACGCGCACTCGCGCTCGCGCTGCCTGTCCTTTGACATCCGCACGAAAAACCGACACTTGAGGGAGCACCGGGCAATGGCAGCGGCATGAGCAGTGGCAGTGCGAGTGATGTATTTACATACTCGCGCTGCCCACTTCCCTGCCCTACAGGGCTGAGTGTAAATGTGGCATAAGATGTTAAGTCATAATATCTCCAATAGTTACTCTGGCTACAATGTCCATCAATCCGAAACACAACAGTGCATTTACGCAGTGTTGTTTCACGGGAGTAATAGACATTGCGGTGGTACCTACACAGATGGCCTCTCACATATGAGGGGCCTACCACCAGTGAATGATGTACCCTTCATTTTGTTACAAACATTTGTTTGCAGGGTCCCCTCTAGTATATTATCTCAATGGTTACGACAAAATCCAATTAATTCAACCCTGTAGAGGGACCTTTAAGAAATGACTAACGGCCGTTCTCTATCACTACATAGTATAAAACAAGTTGCTTTTTCTGTCCCTATTTCCCCTTGTTTGCTTAAATCTTTAAAACTACGCAACGGATTTTGATGCGGTTTTTTTTAATAGATAGAGTGATTCAATAGAAAGGTTTACATGTATAATAACATCCATTAAATAGTGGAGAAATATTGTTATTTTTAAGGTTTCTAATGTGATGTCGTTAATTATCAATATTTTTCCGCTTACATTGCAAACGCAGGCTGAACCCTACGAGATTTATCAAAATATTTATCAAATTTTTTGTGCCGCACCGTCAGGCTGTGGAATTGGTTGCCGTCTCGCGTGTTCCCTCCTTCCTACAATCCTGGATCCTTCCGCCGTGGTGTGAAGAGGCACCTTAGCAGGCCGGCATAATTGTTTCCATTGTCATGGGACTGCCGTCCGATGCCGAAAGAAAACTCCGCGATGGTATATGTCTATCTCTTATGGATATCCCACAATAACATTTTTTGTCATTTACTTTTTACGACAAATAATGGCTAATTTTCGAAGCGATTTTAACCAATACAGCATTAATCCTTATCCAATTAAATAGCTTAAATACATTGTTGATTTAATATAGATCTATGTGGTCCTTTACAGCACAAGATTTAAATGAATATTTTCGAAGATATTACAGATTTAAAATTGCGGGACGTAGCGCTTGCGGCGGTACTGGCCGGCCGCGCCGCGCCGGGGCGGCGCGGCGGCAGCGTGCCTATACTATAGGAATGTTTATATGTATAATAATAATACGTACATATTATTGTACAGAAATCTATTTGTACCCGGGCGAAGCTGGGCCGGGCCGCTAGTATCCTATATATCTTTAACAAGAGGTTAAAATGGATATTGTTTTTCTATACCACTGTATGCTTCAATAAACAAAGATAGAAATACAATATTATCTTGCCTGTATATTATGTATAAATGTATGCACCTTATCTAAATATCTCTGCGTTTCTTTACTGAAGCAGAAAATATATCGAAATGTCGAGAGAAATCTCTTGTTAAAGATAGATAGATTATAGAAACCGGCCATAAGAGATAAAAATAAGGGCACGTTAATTTAGGTTTATCTCGATATAAATAAATGCATTTGATAATATTAATATAATAAAATTTTATGTACTCAAATCTATACTAATATTAGAAATCTGCAGAGTTTGTTTGTTTGTTTGAACGCGCTAATCTCTGGAACTACTAGTCCGATTTGAATGATTCTTTCAGTGTTGGGTAGTCCATTTATCGAGGAAAGCTATAGGCTATATATCATCACGCCATGACCTATAGGAGGAAAGCAGTAGTGATATTTCTAGCAAATACGAGGAAATGTTGATCGTTTTTCGTGGTCCGATTGGTCGATATTCTAAACTGATAATCAGAATTAAACATTTTGAACGCCATTTTAAAACGTGTATGCACCCGGGCGGAGCCGGGCCCGACCGCTAGTATTTACAATAAAACAGTATCATAATACAACATTTAGAAAGCTAATAATGCATAGTGCGTGGTGGTCTGTTGGTAAACGGAACAGACGCGGCTGTCAACATATTCACGGTGATTGCGGGTTCGAATACCAAGACAGTGGGCACACCTCTGAATTTCTGGAGCCATGTGTGTATTAATAGTCGATCACCACGCACTAAAAAGATGAAAGAAAACATCGTGGGGAAACCTGCATACCATATCGATTGACAAGAATTTTTATGGTATGCAAAGTCTGCCACTCCGCATTAGGCCCGCGTGGTGGACTATATGGCCTAACCGCTCTCAATAGTACTGTCGATTGTAGAGGAGGCCCGTGCACTCCAGTGGGACGTATATGGACTTATACAGATACAGAATACAGAATACATAGACATCTGCACTAGGCTCTTGGCCTGTATCGCAGATACCGAAAATAATAATTATAATATTTCTTTCTGTTGTGGTAACTACTAACTGGTCTGATTTACATAGACACAAAAAATAAAAAAGTATAAAAAAGATAAGTAGATGCATTCTTTCAAACATAAACCTTATTCCAAGATTTAGCGATCAAAAATGTATTGTAAATTATTATAACTAAGGCGGGGGATTTAACATACTACATATATTCTGTTTATTTTAATAAACGGATAGCTTGTAACCAAATACGTGGGAATAGTAAGCACATATTTATTGAGCTATGAATAATGCGCCAGAACCTAATTTCCACTCCGCAACAACATAAGTTCACAGCTAAGTTAACGTTAGTTAGGAAGTATATAGGAGTGATACACAGCCGTACACTTCGCTTAACATTACGGGATTGGATTAGCAATAACTGGTATGCATAAAATGAAAAAAAAAAAACAAAGAAAAAAAAACCTTTTCGAATTATTTAACCATAATGTCTATTTTTTAGTAACTTATTAACCTTAACCCTTGAGAAGATTATGCACTTGTGCTGTCATAAATCTGTGTAAAATGTCTTCTAGCAAAAATACACAGTGAAGACTGGAGGATACAACAAAAATAAATTTAATGAACCAATAAATTACAAACTGAAATACGAATTAATATCACCCTGTTAAATATTGGGTGAGACGAATGAGGTAGAGCAGTAAGTTACACGTAATTTAAACTACTACCCAAGAACAGACGAAATTAACTACCAAATTGCATAAAGGAATTCGGGACACAGAATGTAATTTATGGACAGTCAACGCACAAACTTGTGCGATGTGAAGACGAGGCAAATTGCTGCATTGTGTTCAAGTGTGACCTGTCAACTTTAGAGTGGATTAATTGTCTAATTCAGCTTCCTTTTGCATCTACTGTACTCGACTCCAATTTTTTTGTAATTGTATTTATCAAAACGTATCCATACCTATGGTCTAATAAAAGAAATTTATAAATCCATTTAGAATTAAACAAGTTAGAAACTTTTTAAATCTTGTAGTGGGAGTAACAGAAAACAAATGCAAAACAAAGATAGTGACGTCACTATGGTTATTATACATTACAATGAGCGCGTGTGAAAGAGACAGCAAGATGTCCCCGCTACATCCCTACTCTTTAATTTTAAATATTAATATTTGCCTTATGTTACAAGCTACTTTAATACTTTTTTGACAGCAAGGCTTCTTTTAACGTATTTGTTTTTTTAAGCGAAATAATACCAGAAATCGATAATAATCAAATACCCCATTCAGTGAGTTATCCAAACAACAGTGCCGTGTGTACGAAACGTTAGTCGCAAGGGAATTGCGGCGTCTTACATGTTGTCGATCGAAAATTCGATTTTAAATTTATGTTTATCCACAATAATAAAGTTTGGACGTCGTCGGACACGCGCAGATTGCTATGAAGTTGGTTGTCGAATGCACTTACTTTATGATAAAATCTTAAAATAAGAAAACACATATTAGGACTTAGGTTACTACAAGTATCTACATTGCTCCACTGGAAATCATGAAGACAAAACTAGGTGATTATAAGGCACATTCATCAGATACAAATGAGATATCTATTTCTCTATTATACCGGGTATCTCAAGACCGCTACCGAAAACGAAGCCGGGTGGTAGTTTTAGTGACTACAAACACTATGCAACTAAAAATTTCGCATAGAAACGCGACAATTAATTTTTATGATTTTTTAAATATTGTCATTTTTGGGTGGTAAATCCATAGTTTTTGCTAAAATAATGATTTAAACACTCTTATACCTTAGATTATTTATAAATAAAAGGGTATACACTATTATTTTAGGAAAAAATGTATTTACCACCCAAATATGGTCATAGGAAAAAAATAACAAAAAAAAATTGTCGCTTTTTTTTGCAACTTTTTTTGTTGCATTGTGTCTGAAGTCGCTTATACTACCACCCGGCTTCGTTTTCGGTAGCAGTCTTGATATACCCTGTATAAGTGCACTTTCGTGTTTCGGATTGAAGGACATTCTACACAAAGTAAATACTGGACATATTAGGACTTAGCATCTTATTTCTATATAGTAAGCGCAGTTGAATGTAAATCATTACTTTGTAATTCATGTTGTTGTTTGAGCGGTCGTATCGCTTGTCATCAGGCGAACGGCAAAATCGTCTCGACATTAATTGCACAAAAAAAATTAATAAAATAAAGATACAATCAAAAAGCAAAATATAAAACGACACAGATAAAAATCTATATGGTCGTTCTGGCGACTGCTGCAAATTTAGTTGTAGTAATTATTGCATTAAAACCGCCTCGTGCGGAAATTCCCTATAAATTCCACGAAGTCCGGTAACATGCAACTCTAGATGTTGTTTGCATACTGAGCAACATAATTGTGCGGTCATCCCACCAAAGATTACATTTCCAAAGTATGTAATGTGCGAGTAGTACTCGGTATTGTATGTTAAACTTTTGTGTGCAGGCAAATCGCCAAATTAAATGAGGATAGTTGGACCTAAAGTTGTCGTGACCCGTCAGAAAATGTAGCACGTCAGGTTAATGTAAGGTAAATAAGAATATGTACTCGTTGCATGCTAAGTTCCTACTATCACGAATTAAATTTAAAAAAAAAACACAGTTTAAAGATAGCGCTCTTTGTAAACTTTCTACGCTACAAATTTATTTATCATTAAATAACGTTATATATTTACGCCTTCACACTAAAAAGATATTTTTCTATTTAACATCAAGCCCTTCATTATGATGAAATAAGAAAAATCAATGAAATCTGTCTTGGCATTGGAGCATCAATGTTTTACATGTTACACGTTACCAAATAACCTTACCAGATTTTTAAAAACATACCATATCAAAATTTGATTAAACCATCAACGCTTCACATGGTAAACGCTACCATATAACCTAACCGATTTTTATAAACATACCTAACCGCAAATCAACGTTTCCCCAAAGATCAGAACAGATCTTAAAACACTACCCCTATTTAGGGTCGGACATAGATCAGGGCTATGTGCGGCCGAGATTAAATCTTCGTTAACTAGCGCCCACCCGTGTGCCTGTCTAAATTGCTATCTAATTCATTTAGCCCCCAGCTAATTCCTGACCTTTCGCAATCAACATTATATGTATACGTTTCCGTGTTGATACCCGCCACGCATATTGAGTTTATTGGATTTTTATGATTAGAAATTGTGTTATGTCGTGAATGTTTTGCTTGCAATTCCTGAAGTTAGACATTGGAGGTGTAGTTGCATCTGCCATGTCATTTTATGTCTTGAAAATCTGTCTATTTTACTCGTGGCAGTCTTTCAAGTATGAGAGGCCGCCTGGGTATATACCACCGCAATGTCTATTTCTCCCAGCACTCGAAATACACTGTTGTGTTCTAGCTTGAAGGACGTTGTAGCCAGAGTAAATACTTGACCTATTGAGACTAAACATTTTATATCTCAGGATGGCGAGTGCAGTGGAATGCCAAGCATTGCTTCGTAATTCAAAGTGTTGTTTGATTACTATCCATGAGCGATCATCTTGCTTACCATCTAAAAAACAATCTTAATAGAGCCAGGTTATAGTAGAGATTATGGAAACACACAAACTATGGGAGACAATATTATTGAAATAAGAATCAAACTACCTTCCTTGAGATTGAGAGAAAAATATCGCCCAATAATATACTATACACACAAAATTAATTCAAAAGTCACAGTACTTTTGTTAACAATTTATAAAATCATAAAAATATAATAAACAAAACTACATCAACATAAATTCAGCAAAAGTAAATCACGCAAACAACGAATTACAAATCCAACGCAATTTCTCAGGACGAACGTCATTTAAAACCCTTTAAACATTTAAAACAAATCAAATTCTATATAAATCAATTACGAAACTCTGGCCATAGTCTCAGAACAATGCAAGATTTATTATTGGTTTCGGCCAGTGCCTGCAAATCCGCGCAAACTGAATTAAAAACTTAACAGCGGTATGTTTGGACACTTGGGGATTCTGTTTGTACAGTATTCGTTTGTCTTTGAGTTAATTCCGGCTGGATTATCAAGATCTGATTAAAAATTTACACGTTTCTCACTGTTTCTGAGCTTTCCCACTATTGTCTCTTGTATTTGCAGTTCGTATTATGCATTCTATCGTAACCTACTTATACTTGAGTTTGAATTAAGATTAAAAGGGAATTTTGCTTTGCTGTCACTGCAATGTTTAATAATTATCTTTTCCAAGACCCAGCCAACTAATTAAATTATTTACTAATATTAAAAAATACTGTAAATGTTCCTACGCAATTGGAGACGTAGCTTTATTCAAAAGCCCAAAAAATAATAAAACTCAGCTAATAAAGTTATTTGTCTAAGTTATAGAAGATATCTATTCTACAAAAAATAAAACATGTAAATTAAGTTCTATAATTCAATGGCAGAAACAAAAATTACAAAAAGAATTACGAATCGTCATCCACATTTCCACAGCACGCAACTAAACTCGGGCATATAAAAGGAAAACAGGATATAATGGGACTTAAAATAATCGGGCCTATCATAGCAAACAACGGGACACAGCAACACATTTCAAACATAAACTGAGCATGGTTTGTTCTTCACTTAATCTTTTATTCAGACTAAGCTCACTTGTTTCGGGCTTAATTTTTTTCTTAATTCCAGCGAGTTTAATCCTCGTTTCGTATTTCATCTGATACGATTTTATTCATGCAACAGTCGAAGCAGGGAATGCACGACACGAAAGGGCTCACGACTAAAGGCAGAAGAAAGCACATTTCATTGTATGTTTCTTTTTCTTCTCGTTTATTCTTATGAGGCTGTTACTTTTTTGAATTACTGACTTTTCAATTCCTTATTTTGTGTTTTCTTGTGTTTTTGTGTTTTGATATATTCCTGTAAAATAGAAAGTTTAGTTGAAATAAGTCTGGAGGATTAATGTATTATTTATTTTTGTGCTGTAGTGTGATCTTAGCAGGCCAGCATAATTGTATCGAATGGCATGAGACTGAAGTCTGATGCCATTTGATACTCTGCCTGAACGGCATCTGCGGTTACCATTAGGTGCAGTGAAGTCATTATGCCGTTCAAGCGTAAAAAATATATATTATGAAGCTTACTTAAACCACTTGATGCGCTATTTATTCTAATGTTTGTATTTTTCTTATCAAAACTGTGCTTAGTTGCCTAGTAAGTAATGACGGTTTCCCTGTAGTATGTGGCTGGCCAACAACAACACCAGGGAGGGATCAAAGGCAAACAGAAGGGGCACAAACAGGGAACGCACAGGATCCAGGGACACAATATAATGAACGGCAGCCAAAGTATACAAGTACAAAGCGGGAATATGCAGAAACACATTTATAATAATTTTGACAGAAGTTTGTTTTGACAGAGCTGATAGAACATAGACAAGTATTTGAAAGTGAAATGGTGTTTTGTCAAACATGAATTATTCTGTTAATTGAGTATATATGTGCTATTTATGGGTCGGCGAATTCATTACACCGAAAATATATTATTTTCCAGAATAATTATGTAGTTACGTAAGTATGAGGCTTCTTCAAGCCCATCTCATGAAAAAAATGATATTCGTTATTATGATAAACTTCTGCAATGAAGTTTGCACCTCCGCATAAGTTTTAGCATCCCTTTATCCCAAAAAATTCTTATATTCCAAAAAAGATTTACATAAAGTAATCAAATTATAATTTCTTGAAGTACAACAATCAATTGTTATTTCGAACGGGTCCCGCGCCGCCTGGCTCTCTGCCCAAGTCCACGCCTCCGGCCGCAGGTAACGTTTAATTTTTTCATCGCCCCAATCTCGAACTTTCCACATTTCAACGGCTAAGTGTAAATTTTAAAATGTTATAAAAGTTGGCTCGTAAAATAGAGCTGTGGGTCGATAAGGCGATAGTTCCGTGGACAAGTGTGATAACTTCATGGTTTATGGCCTGATAAAAATTTAATAATAAGGGACACGCATCCCGCAAGCTATGATTTTGTGCCTAGAATTTTTACTTTCAGATTGAAGGGACATTTGTGACTGATATGTTTGAATAGCGTTATTTTTATGTGCGGAAATCTTTTCAGTGTTTTATGAGTACAAGGCGAAGGTCCCTTTAAAAGTAACAATAGAACTTGGATTTAGATATTTTTTATACTCGGAGATGTTGGCTTAGATATTTTTAATTATCTGCCCTTAGCCAATACCTATCTTGGGGCGCCAAGAACATATTTTATAGATCAGAACGAAATGCCCGTCAGCTTTTAATGGCTTCTGAAATAAATTAAAAAATCTGACTACTTTTTCTTATTTTGCAACCTATTGATTTTGAATCTTTAAAATATGCACTATAAACTATACAGGGTATACAACAATCTGCGTTCAATACAAAATAAATAAATTGTTTCAATCTGCTAATTGTATAGAATAGATCAGGATTGGCCACATAGTAAAAGTTATTTACATTATGATGAGTGTAGCATTCTCCTTTCGGTTTTATATACTCTTTGTTGTTGGTTTGCACGCTGTCCGTACGTCACCAATTTGTAATAAGCTGAAATAGTACATTGGCAGCACATTCACTACTCCACTGTTATCTCAAACTGATAGCGTTCCATTTTTTTTTATTGCTGTTTATGACCAGACGAGCATTGCGCTCACCTAAACCAAACAATGCCTTGAATTACAAAGCAATGCCTGGCAGTCCACTGCGCTCGCCATCCTGAGACATTAGATGTTAAGTCTCAATATGTCCAGTAGTTACTCTGGCTACAATATCCTTCAATCCGATTTCATTATGCTTGAAAAGTATCAAACTTTCTAAATATAAGTCAATGATTTTAAAATCTCTTTAATCTGATGAACTAAAGTACACGATAATCTAAATGAACATCAAATATAACATCGAAAGCAGGTGTTCGTACATTTCCTTCGTGTTTCCTTCGATGTGTTATCTACAAGAACATGAAACTTGGACAACCGTTCAACAGTTTTGTTGTTCCCTACAACTTATAACGAGGTTACTTCTGCAGCTGATTGAAATTAAGTTTCACTGTTATTGATTGTGTTGCTTCGCTGTTGGAAACGGTTTGTACTGAGAGAATACTGTATAGAGATGTTAAGAAGCTTCTCAACTGACATAAACTATGGGATATCTACAAAAAACCTTTTTTGATTTTTGACTGATTTTGGTGAGGAACTTTTGAATGATCTCTAATTTGTCCTATTTTTAAATCCATCCAAAGGTTGCATGGAATAAATTACGTAGTGTAATTAGGCGGCCTCTTGTACAATTGTGATTATTGTGTATCTTATTTATTTTGACATTTTTCCTCTATGAAGTGCAAAACTGGATAAAAAAATAAAGAATTTCGGAGAGGAGCGAATTTTGAATGAGACATAATTACGTATAGCGCATTATATTATTTTTAATCTTAGTAATCATTAACATCATCAATCATAGTTCTGACCCCGCATTAAGATCTACGAGTCTTGTGTTGAAGGTATCAGAAACCACGATATAGGTTGAAAAAAAAGCGACGATTTTTTTTTTGTTATCTTTTTCCTATGGTCGTATTTGGATGATAAATTCATTTTTTTCCTAAAATAATAATGTATACCCAGTTATTTATAAGGACTCTAGGGTATAAAAGAGTTAAAATTATTATTTTTATCATTAAAAAAAATTCGTTTTCGGTAGCAGTCTTGATATACCCAGTACTCACGGACTCACAACACCAAGACCTGGAGGAAATATATGGGTGCCATAAAAACATAAGTGCGTGGTGGCCTGGTAGTAAACGGACTAGACGCGGCTGCCCACATGTTCACGGTGATCCTGGGTTCGAATCCCAGGACACACCTCTGACTTTTCGGATTCATGTATGTACACATGATTAATCAATCACCACGCACTAAAACGGTGAAGGAAAACATCGTGAGGAAACCTGCATACCATAGCGATTTATAAGAATTTCTATGGTATGTAAGTCCGCCAACCCGCACTAGGCCAGCGTGGTGGACTATATGGCCTAACCACTCTCAATCGTTTTCTCGATTGTAGAGTAGACCCGTGCCCTGCAGTGGGACGTATATGGGCTGATACATACATATGTACATATCTAAAAACATCCACTTCGATGCGGGATTGAACCCGTGGACTTTCGTTTCACAGCCAGCTCTCTACAGCCTGCGCCACGCTGCTATTTCATTGCATAATTCTGTACAAAATGACGCATGCCTAAGGTTGACACGGTATCAACTAATCTTACGCAACTAGTCTTGCGAAAAAAGGAAATTCAACTTAGCGGTCCTGATAAAACCCTCAGTTTGCCAAGTTTCCGCGGAACTTGCGAAAACAATATGTTTACTGTATGCTAAAAAACGATAAAGCGGAAAAAAGAAAACAGATTGGCAAGTTTCAAGTCAAGCGACTTTGAAGATAAAAGTTTTTGGATTAGGTTTTTTTGCCTATTTAAACATAATGTGCGGTACTGTCTTTTGGTCTCCTAAGTGCGTAAATAATACATATTTCTTTTACCTAAGTACAATTCAGAATGATGAAAAACTTTAGATTATTTTTTTGAATAAATTATTTATATAAAATATATTAATTGCAAAAACAATTATTCTAGGCTCCTACATCTTAACAGCAGTAAAATTAAAGTCGCGAAGCGTTGAACAAGCACAATAGCTTGTCTAGATATTCTCGAGTAACTCGACAACGTTGATGGTTATATTTTAAATGGCTCATAAACTTGCGATTCTCATGAAATTATGTCGTAAAAATTCTACTGTGAACTTTAATAAAGTTTAAATTCTTCATAGCAAATTGCTACCGCGACAGGGTGTTTTGTTATTGCAAGAGAGCTGCCTTTACGACTTGGCTTTTATCTGTCCCTCAATCTCTGAGATGCGACAAAAGCTCTTTCTAATATTATTTTATTTCGTTGCTGCATTTAACAATTATGTAATAACGTATAGAGCTTACAAAATAAATTGGTAATTAAAAATAACAATGTTTATTCAATACAATTAAAGATATGTGTAATAGATATAATTTTGGGTTTTACGTTTCAGTGTTAGTATAATGGACAGATTGGACTTTGATACGATCGGTAACCCTTCTCAGCTTCACATGTGATGAGCCTGACGGCACGAAACGTACATTGCATATCGCCGTTTACAATCAGAAACCGACCAAAAAAGAAAAATACTCTGTAATTTCAAAATTACATAAAAACCACCATGTTTTATTTGGTAACATAAAATACATAGAATTAACGAAGGTGTTTTAGGTCTAGTCTATCCTATACCTAAGCATAATATTATGCCTATAATTTCGGTCACAATACGAGATATATCATATCTAAGAAAATATTAGAAAGTATTAGGTATAATATCCAGAGTTTAGCTAGGTAATCCATTCTCATTATGATAGTTAATAATATCTGTGTTTATTGATTTCCCTTATAGACAAAACATGGACATATTATACATAATACATCCAGGAGACAAAACGACAGAACAAAACTAATTTCTTTACTTCTCAAGGTTCTAATTTCATTCATTAACATCATCAGGCACGATTCGGCGCTAAACGCATTTTTATTTATAAAGTTTCTAAGTAAGCAGGTTTAGTTTTCATCAAAATCTGGACAGTGATTCATTTCAGCATTTTTCGCAACTTCTAATAGTTTCTGATTTGGCCATTCACGCCCACTTGAAAAATTCAGCTTGCATATTATTACCAAACTTTTTTTGTTGTTTAACCTATTTCATCCCACTGCTGGGCAAATGTCTTCCCCATGTCTCTCTACAATTTCCGGCACATGGGCTCGAAAGCATCCAGGTCGTCATTATAACCAAACATTATCAAAAAATAACCATGCCAAACATTTTATTTTTAAAAACCAAAGTGGGTCAATGTTGTAATGGTCTTACCCTGATTGACTCACTTTTTTGTTTTTATAAATGCTTCTTACGAACAAAACGCTTGTTTCGTTTCCGAACGATTTTTAAAAAAGTAGGGCGATTAAAAAATGACAGTGTCAAACAGTGAATTGTGAATTTTTGATTCGGTGGAAATAATACAATTTTGTTACTAAAATGCCTGCCGGATCTTCAACAATGGACCCGCAAAGGGAAAAAGCATTTCAAGATTACAGAAAGAAGCTGATGGAACACAAAGAAGTTGAGTCGCGGCTCAAAGCAAGTAAGTTCTGTAACAAATGGCCGAAAATTGTCGAATCATCAATAGCGTTATTGTGATAAAAACTATTTATTTATGTATAATTGTAACCTCTATTGTACGTTTAAATATGATAATTAAAATTATTCAATAAATGTATGCAATTTGGAACTGATAAAATAGACAAAGGAGGTTACATTTAGTATGAAATAAATCCAATAGCCAAATACATATCGGTTTCAATATGATCTGTATTACATACAATAGTGGCAGTGGGCCGGGCACATAGCTCGTAGAACCGATGGCCGTTGCGGCCGAAAGGTTCTTGAGTGGAGGCCACGTACTGGCAAGCGAAATGTCGGACGCCCGCCTACAAGGTGGACGGACGATCTGGCTAAGGTTGCAGGAAGTCGCTGGATGCAGGCCGCTTCCAACAGGTCATTGTGGAGATCCTTGGGGGAGGCCTATGTTCAGCAGTGGACTTCCTGTGGCTAAGATGATGATGATGATACAATAACACTGTTTGAATATTAAGAACAGTTTTGTAACTTTAAAAACCAGTGTTATGTATGCGGATATTCAGTGTTATGCCATTTTTGGCCACTCACAGGTTTTGTGGCAGACTGTACTAGCCTTAATAAAGTCAAGTTGTGCTCATCTTTGCCTATAATACCAAAATATTTCAATTATTTTTGTTACAGTGAGAGATCAGCTGAAAGACTTAACAAAACAGTATGACAAGAGTGAAAATGATTTAAAAGCACTGCAGAGTGTCGGGCAGATTGTTGGTGAAGTACTGAAACAGCTTACAGAGGAGAAATGTAAGGATCACATGTTATTTAATTGTATTATTTCATCATTTTCCTTATAGCTACAAAAAAAATTATTACATATAGCTACCCCAATGTGCCTTTATACAGTTCATCCTCTGTGATTGATAGGAGTTTTATCCATGTTTCAACTTTATGTGGAATGGCAAACTTAACATACAAATTAAAAAAAAACTCTTCATTTTCTTGTTAAAGTTTATAGTAATTCCCAATATTCAAAAATATACTTTAATAACTCTGAAAACTTCAGTGGTGGTAGGTATCATATGAGAGAGTTGCCACCGTAATGTCTATTTCTCCTGGCAAATAATGCAAATGGCTTGAAGAATATTGTAGCCAGAGTAACTACTAGTCATATTGAAAGTTAACATCTTATGTCTCAGGATGGTATCTGCAGTAGAATGCCAAGCATTGCTTTGTAATACATGATATTGTTTGGTTTTGCTACTGTCCATGAGCGGTTGTATTGATTAGCTACAGGCAAATGACATGCTTATCTCACCATTGATTGCAATAAAAAATAAACATAGAACTATTATACCCTGGGATTCAAATATATAATGCTATTCATATCATGAACAAATTGTGTTTTGTTTGTTATCAACATTTCACTGCACACTTTCTTACTATTTTTTATTATTTTCAGTCATTGTAAAAGCCACAAATGGTCCTCGATATGTGGTGGGTTGTCGGCGCCAGCTGGACAAGAACAAGCTGAAGGGAGGCACCAGGGTAGCCCTGGATATGACCACATTGACCATTATGCGTCATCTACCCAGAGAGGTAAGATATATTTATGCTGTACAATTTAGTGCCAGTATTTGTATAATACAGGTTTTATTTTTAAAACCCTGCCATTAGCGATAGATGGGATGGTGCTGCAAAAGAAATTAATTATTATTAAACATCAACTTTATTACATAAATTACTATACATTTTTATTGGAATTTTATTTTAAGAGTAATAATATAATTTTACAGCTATATCATCTATATTCTATTGTATTTTAGATTTATGCACATGTTACTCATCTTACATGTTATGAAATAAAACCCTGTTTTTACGGGTTTTATTGTGGATGTTGTCATTTTTTTAGTTACTGAAGTTTTCGATTACCTAAAACAATTATTTAAAAATGTATTTTTTTTACCAAATCATTGATAAAATCCTTAACAATTAGGTTTATTTCAATCAGTTGTATGGTTTATAAGACAATTTAATGCCTATCATTTTGGCACATACAAAGATAAATGTTCGAAGACATGTAATTAATATTGATGTTATTATCAGGTGGATCCTCTGGTGTACAACATGAGCCATGAAGACCCTGGTGATGTCACATATGCTGCCATCGGTGGTCTTCAGGAACAAATCAGACAGTTGAGAGAGGTGAGTTTAGTATTAGTTTGTTTTAGCCACTAAGGAAGGAGGAATTCCACTACTGGTGTACTGTATGATGTTGTGTGTGATCATGTGGGGTGGTAAACACCAAAGGAAGGGTCTTGTGATTTGATGTGACAGCCAACTCTTTGCTGGTTTGTGTGGATTGAGGGGGACTTGCCAAAGGGATCGAATTACTCAACATAGCAATGCTTTTGTGCGTGTCTCATTTATCCCCCTGGGTAGTGTTAATGGTGATGTCTTTGTAAGTGATTTAAGTGACAAAAAAAATATTTTTTTGTTTTGCTTTTGAGCTGCAATCAGTCGCCAGACTTTTATCAACTGAGTTAAGGGAAATATGGTTTTAAGAGCAGCAAGCCTCACTTTGCTGACACCTCAAAGTATGTGGTTCCTTTTTAGTCTTTTAACCACATTGACATTATCGAGTAAGCCTGAAGCAAGTGGGTTGGGATGATTTTTGAGGCGTTCAATGTGCTGTTTCTTATGACGCTCTATTTCTGATGCCACTGTTGGTATGTTTAAATATTCGTGTATTTCGTCATTCCTTACAAACCACGGAGCTTTCACTATATTTTTTAAAATGTTGTTTTGCACCCTTTGTAAGCACATGATATTACTCTTGCTGGCCACTCCCCATATTTGAATCCCATATGTCCAAATGGGTTTCAATATAGCGTTATAGTGATTATATTTGGATGCAATTATTTTGTTCTACTGATGACAAACATCTTTAAATTTTACAACACATTTAGACTTCAAAATTGACCTTCAATGTTATTCAAGTCACTATTAAAATTTATTGTCATAATATAACAATTTTCTATCAGGTAATTGAACTGCCACTGATGAACCCCGAGCTGTTTGTCCGAGTGGGCATCACTCCGCCCAAGGGTTGTTTGTTGTACGGGCCGCCCGGCACCGGCAAGACTCTGCTGGCCAGGGCCGTCGCTTCACAACTGGATGCTAACTTCTTGAAGGTGAGTATTTGATACTTGTGATGTAGTGACTACAATACACTGGATTGTAGGTGGAGTGCAACATACACAGAATATCTACTAACATGATATTAGCTCATTAGTAAAATATATTATTAAGTCTTAATGATGGTTGCAGGAAGTTATCTAGAGGTTGCTATGTACCTGTAAATAAACCTAAATAGAGAGAGATAGTAAAAAATATGCATGTCTGATTCAAACGATATATTACATGTGCGACCTATAAATATGACACATTTCTATTCCTTCCACCAAACTACAGTGTACATATTTATGTATGCTCTATTGTATTTCGGATTAATGGCCATTGTAGCCAGATTAACTAGCGGACATACTGAGACGTAACATCATATGTCTCAAGATAGCAAGTGCAGTGGAATGCCAAGCATTTCTTTGTAATTCAAGGTGTTGTTTGTTTTTGCTACTGTTTATAATCGCTCGTATCGCTTACCAGCAGGCGAACGGCATGCCCGTCTCGCCAATCATTACAAAAAGAAAAACATTTAGATTATTCATTGTGGAAAATGTTTCCATCTCTATTATAGTGATTGCTATCTCGACAATTAAGAGAATCCTCCCACTGACTTGAATTCTAATGAAATTTTCTCTTTCCAGGTGGTATCATCCGCTATTGTAGACAAGTATATAGGTGAATCAGCGCGTCTGATCCGTGAGATGTTCAACTACGCGCGTGATCACCAGCCCTGCATTATATTCATGGACGAGATTGATGCTATAGGTAACATATATATTAACGATTTTATAGAGATTTCAGTTCAGGTCTTGCCTTCCCTATCCCTTTTAAGTCATCAATAAGGGCGGGAAACGACTCAGTGGCTATTCTCACACATGTAAAATGTTTTCCTAGGAATCCTACAGTTACTGGGGATTATAAAGATATTTGAAGTATTTAATGTTTGTATTATCAAGAGTCTACTCAATTTGTTTCGGGTTTGTGTTGACTGAAGACTCATAATCTCTAATTCCCAACACAAAATATCTCAGTATATAGTCAGGACTATTCACAGTATTTTTATAAATATTCCCTCCCATTCCAGGTGGCAGACGTTTCTCAGAAGGCACAAGCGCTGACCGTGAGATACAGCGTACACTCATGGAGCTGCTGAACCAGATGGACGGGTTCGATTCCCTGGGCCAAGTGAAGATCATCATGGCAACGAACCGACCTGATACCCTCGACCCAGCGCTACTGAGACCCGGCCGTCTGGACAGGAAAATTGAGATCCCACTGCCCAACGAACAGGCTAGGTGAGTGGTAAATTGATGGTTTCTTAGTTGATTTAAATTATTTTGGTTTAATTTTAACAATGTCGATTTAATTTGATGAAATTACGCTATTAAAAAAATGCAGTTAGTTAATATTTTCAGTCATTGATTTTATTGTGTAGACTAAAAAACAGACATCCAAATTACAACACACAAGAATTTATTTTTATTCTCCTTATATTACACTTACAGAGACATACCAAAACGATATGATTATATTTTACCAAAACTTAATTTTCTACCCATTCGTCTATTATACGTCAGCCTTTCATACATACATTTATCCATATATGCATTAATATTGCAGACTGGAGATCCTGAAGATCCACGCTGCGCCAATCGCCAAGCACGGTGAGATGGACTACGAGGCAGTAGTGAAGCTGTCTGATACATTCAACGGAGCTGATCTGAGGAATGTGTGCACTGAGGCTGGACTGTTCGCCATCAGGGCTGAGAGAGAGTATATCATACAGGTATGACATTTTGTAGATATAAAAACAGTCTTGAAGTCCTTCTCGTTTTTGAAGTAGGCTAATTGGTAAATGGTAATTGATGTCTAATGAATGTCATCTGCTTGCTTTACAATACATAAAAACAAATGTGTACCAAGAAAGATTATATGATTCACGCCCGAATACTGGAACGAAACTTAAATATAAGTTGCGCTTAACTACGTTAATTCCACTTAAATGTACTGGCTAAGTGGGCCGTGCGCTGTTAAGCGCAACTTATTATTTGAATGGCATTCCAGTATTCAGGCGATAGTCTTGAAAATTTTACAAGACAATTTTATTTCGTTAAATATAATGTTGGATATTTAGGCTGCCAATTAAAAGGAACCATCAATATTTAATTGAAAAAAAAGCATGATTAAACACAATTGCGTATTTGATCTTTATAAGGTCCAGGGAAAAGAAGATTTTTGTTTATCTTGAACTACTTGATAATAGCTACATAAAAAATGTTTGTATTTTCAGGAGGATCTAATGAAAGCTGTGCGCAAGGTGGCCGACAACAAGAAACTCGAGAGCAAGTTGGATTACAAGCCCGTTTAATTGAATATATTATAATAATAGTCTGTGTTTATTAAAGCATTTTATTAACAAATAAATACATTTCTTTGAAAAACACATTAGTAAGGCCTGTATAATTCGGTTTGAAGACATGAGTAATTAGAAATATTAATATATACTTCTCATCAAAAAAATCTAAACACCTTGCAAGTTTACGTTTTTTAAGTATTATCAGAAAAATGTGTATATTTAGGAATATATGTCAAATGTCGTTTAATAGTGAATAATTTTATAATATGAGGTTTTCAAATCCTAATGTTGATGTCCTAAATTCAAATTAAAATACTATTATAATATATTTTTTTATTTATTTTTTTACATTTCTATAATTCTTACAAAACATAAACTTACAAAGTGTTTCGATTTTTCAGCAGAGAAGTATTATATTGTCGTCTACCTTCTATTGGCGAGTGGGCGTTTGAAACTACAAATAAAATTTTTTAAATATCTATTTTAGAAACGCTCCATAGTATAAAGAACAAGTATTTATATTCGTAAGCAAATTTTATTAACATGTCCAATAAAATAAAATGGGAAGAGTGAAAAACTTCCTAATATTTTGACAAGGCATTTAGACGCCAAAAAACCGTAGACGATCTATATATAATACACTCAAAATGCAAATATGAAATACTTCTGTTATTCCATTTAAATACAATTATAAGTTGATTTTGTAAATCCGTAGCTATTTACAAGCGAAATCCAGTTATTGATTATTGAAAGAAAAATAACATTCGTCGTTTTTCGAGAATTGGTTGCCTTAAATAAATCTCAAAGTTACATTGTAATAACATTTTCTAGTTTGTGATAAAAAAAATATTTGACAATATAATATGGACTGAATTATCCCTTAGAATTGATACTGTCTAGTATCTAGAAAGATTCCATGACTAAACGACTCACTCCCATTAAGGTAATATACTAGAGCGGACATCGGGAACAAAATCTCTGCGTATGGTGCGTGCATACGGGTACACAGTGAAGCGAGAGCGAAAATGATGTTTCTGCGTAGGCGTGACAGAGACAGAAACAGAAGAAGCGGTACGGTACCGTTCATTTTGTTACAAACATTTTGTTTGCAGTGCACCCTCTAGTACAATATCTCAATTAAGTAAAAATATTTTTCATCTGTCATTATTCAGTTCCGTTTTCACGCGTGTACAGTACGGTCGTGGTTTACGCGCTTCTCGTCATTCCTGTGTCGTGTCCTAAGTTCGAAAAAATCGCCTTTCGTCGTATCACCTCAATTTCAAGACACTCCTCTAAATGCCACAGCCAGTATTGGAATTCTTGGTGTCGAGATATCGAGTGACGTTCAGTTCCGCGGTCACCTTGAAAGTAAGGCCAAATTGGCCTCGAAGAAGCTTGGTGTGCTCAACAGATCGAGGCGATATTTCACGTCGGGTCAACGTATGCAACTTTATAAGGCGCAAGTCCGGCCCCACGTGGAATACTGCTCCCATCTTTGGGCAGGGGCACCCCAGTACTAGCTTCTTCCTTTCGACCGCATTCAACGTCGGGCTGCTCGAATCATTGACGATCAGGTTCTCTCCGACCGGCTTGATTCTTTGGCTTTGCGTAGAGATGTAGCTTCGCTCTGCATTCTCTATCGCATTTACCACGGGGAGTGTTCTCAAGAATTGTTCGGACTTATCCCTGCTGCAGAGTTCCGCCACCGTACAACACGACAAACCTCCAAATACCACCCACATCACCTTGGAGGTTGGAAATCTACTACAGTACGTTTTTCCCGGCACTTTCTCCCACTTACTACAAATCTGTGGAACCAGTTGCCAGCGGCATCATTCCCGGACAGATACGACTTGGCGACCTTCAAAAAACGAGCGTATTCCCACCTCAAAGGCCGGCAACGCATCTCCATGCCCTATGGTGTTGCAGATGTCCATGGGCGGCGGTGTTCACTTACCATCAGGTGAACCGCATGCTCGTTTGCACCCTAAAATATAAAAAACAAAAAGATTACCGATTCGTGTTCAATGTTTTGGTGTTGTGTAGTGTTTAGTTTTTGAACTCAAATTATATTGTTATTGTGATCTTGCTTTGGTAAGTACTTTTACTTTTATAATGTGGGTAGTAAGAAAATACTTATAACCTTTTGCACATTTAAAGACTGTTTCTACGCGAATTTACTTGAGTTTATCCTTCATTTGTTTTTGTTTTAACAATATTGATAGTAGTGTTCATTCTATAAGTGATTTTGAAATTTTAGACCTCCAAGTTTATGACCAAAAAGACTTAAAATTTCAAACACTTTGCCGAGTTATAATATTTTCACACAGACCAGATGAATTGCTGGACATAAAAATAATGATATAGGTAATCTAAAAAAAATTAAATAGTCAGGCCAGTGGCGTTACAATAGGGTGGCATAGTGCGCAAAATGCCACGGGCCCCCGACCTTAGGGGCCCCGGCCATGGTGTAAGATTAAAATAATGTAACATTAATAACGAAATTAATAAGAATAAATAATTGGCTACATTTTAAACCTGAGAAACATGTATGTCGATCACGATGTATTTCCTTCACGTTCATAGTATGTGGTGATTGCCTGTCCAAACATACATGACTCCGAAAAGTCAGAGGAGGTGGTGTGAACCCGCGACCACTATGAATAATGTTGGCCGCCGCGTTTGGTTCGATTACCATTAGGCCACCGCGCACCTTATAAAACATCAATAAAAACGTTATTTTTTTTTACATTTACGAAGGGCCCCTTTTGATGAATTTTGCCACGGGCCCCCGATGGGGTAGTTACGCCACTGCGTAAGGCAGTGTTTAGTCGCCGACTGTGAAACGAGTGGCCGCGGGTTCGATCACCGCACGGAAACAAATGTATGTGTGATACACAGGTAACTACTTCAATCCAATACGCATAGTTTATAATTCACGTGATTAGGGTAGATAATATCAGTTGCTCCTCTTGCCTGTAGGTTTCACATTGGTTTCACCTTAAAGTTATTAAGAAATGACATTGTAAATGTATGTATGTGGGTATTGATTGTTTTGTTGTTGATATTGGAGATAAACACCGAGTTAATTATCTTCATTTGAATAATTTATATTACGCAATATGTAATTTGTACTTACCCGAGATAATTGTTTTTATGGTATGGTGGTGCTATTCGCTTTACATGTACGACATGCCATGCCCAGTGCCAACAATACATGTTTGCGATATACCCTGACCGCACGCTTAGAGACTTGGGTAAGCAGCAAAATTGACACACGTCCTCTCACGCCGTTGGTGTCGGACGACTGCATAGTGTATGGCGCATTTATTGTAGACTGCAGTGATTGTGCAACGCATGGGTACGCGCGGGCGTTTCGCAAAAAATATTTTAAAATGCGCATGCGCAAACTGGCCGGTATGGCGTGTGGAAGCGAGACGAAGGCACTGAGTCTTTATTGTTTTACATACATTTTATATACATTTAATTTAATACTGTAATTATTATTTTTCTCACTTTTGTTTTATTTTTAACTTTGATTCGTTTTTTTTTGTGTTTGTAAATGTTAGTTTTACAGGTTCCATTTTGATTTCGTATTTTTTTATTTAAGTTCCAGCTCAATATTTATTACGATTTATTGTATGTTGGCCAGCGTTCACATGTCACTCTAGGTGACCACTGAAAATCAGCGTTGCGCTGTGGCTCACGCCGCAGGGCGACATTAAGCTGAGTGGTCACCTAAGTGTCACAACAATGCGACGCGCAGTCTTACATTACCTATGTGTTACTTATATACTTATTGTTTTCATTTTTTCTGTGTTAATGTATGTAGTGTCAGTGTGTGTGTGTTGTATTGTGGTGACAAATAAATCTGTTTTCTTTCTTCTTTCTTCTTTCTTCTTTCTAGGTATTTGTTTCGGGTCTAGGTGTTTGTGAGACCGAAAAGTTTCTCGTTGTTTCTGATACCCACGACACAAGAATCGACCTTAGTGTAGAGTCAGGATTGGCTTATGACTGTTGGGTGTATTTATTCATAGATAGCCATGTCTCGTCATGGAGTTTCTTGCGGTGAGAATCGTATGCCATCATCGCATGACATAACCGCCATAGATTATTGTATTGTGAGAAATATTGACAAGGTACAACTTTTTTATATCTCAACTTTTAAAGAGGGCTTTATAATTTTAGGTAACTGAATAAAGAATTAATCAGTCCTTACTACGGCATTAGGTCAGTTATTGTTAGAAGCAACATGGGCAAGATATAACAAATAGTATATATCACAAACAGTACATAATCCAAAACATTAATACTGACTTATTGTAATCCATCTTCCTTATGATAATAACAAAAAAGTTTATAAAAACACTAACAATACAAAAATTCACTTTAATATATTGACCAAAGGATTCTGTTCATATTGGTTGTAGTATCTATAATAATTCAGTGCCCAAACATTTATTTAATAAAATCTGGCAAATTACCATTCCTACGCGCCTTCGCCACATTTTCATAATAACAAGAAAAATCAACGTAACCTTTAATCTTTTTATCCTTCTCATAAAACCTGCCGCTCGGATAAATATCCGACGACGATTCGATCGAACGGTTCGTATCCGCAATAGAATCGTTCGTTCCATCGTTCGTTCCTTCGTTCGTTCCCGATGAGTACACTTCGGAATCGATCTCATTCAATAAAGTGTTCGATTTGGACTGTACGATCGGATTGAACCTGACCGACGGATTTTTTGGTATCGGGTTATTAGATTCTTGAGCTGGTGGGAGGAAATTGAAGTTTCTTATTAATAATGATACGTGGGTGTTTGATTTCGGTGTAAGATTATTTTTAACGCAGTACGAGACAAATTCTTCTTCAATTTCCTCGAGGACCGATTGTGAGACTTTCCTGAAATCTGTTTGTTTTCTGAAGTTCTCTACTATGATCTGAGAGAGTTCTTTGTTGGTTTGTTCGCTGCTGCCTTTGGTCTCTTGGATGCGTTTGTACACCCCCGCGCTGACTAGGACTAAAAATCTGAAAATCATAATGATTGATAAATTATTAAAAGCTTATATCTCAAAATGGGGCAAAATATTTGCCGAATAAAACTAAAAATATTTGTATATATGCATCGAGTGAAAAATATCAGACATGTAACAAACAGTCATAAATAAATTAATCTGTTTTATAGAACTCTTGTAAAAAGATTTTTCGATATTACGAAATTCAATATTGAAGACCAACAGAATTAATGAAACAATAGGCACTAAGTACATCCATCAGCCAAAGGAAGTCCACTGCTGAACATAGGCCTCCCCAATGATTTCCACAGTGAGGTGTTGGAGGCAGTTGCATCCAGCGACGTCCCGATACCGACACCAGGTGCCCTACTATATAAATCCGAAATTCGAATCTACGTGACGTTTTTCGTTTCGAAACCTACTCTGTAACACGAAATTCGAATCTTCGGATCGAAGAATGAATGATTCGAATATATCGGCAATCCGAACATTTACATTTATATTTACTATATTCATCCGAAACGAAGTTTGAAACTTCGGACGAACGAAGTTTGTGACGATACGAATGTACATACTCTGTAAATGTTCGTATTGCCGATATAATGGAATAATTCATTCTATCGAATTTCGTGTTACAGAGTAGGTTTCGAAACGAAAAACGTCACGAAGTTTCGAACTTCGTTTCGGATTTATATAGGGCCCCTAGTCGTCTGACCACCTTATGGGTTGACGTCGAGAACTTTTTGACCCTATTGGCCATCAGTTCTCCATGCTATATACACATATGTATATGGAGGCTGTCCCGCCATTACACCCGCCACTGCAACTCCTGTGTCGCAGGATCAACAGTGACACACAATGTAATGACACCGAGCATTGAAACTCGCCGAGTCTCCGGGAATGTCTAACTTGTCTTTAATCCGCAACGAAATTAATCATGAAGTAAATAGTAGGAGTAGGAAATATTATTTGTCACGCATATGTATAGCATAATTTCTATGGTGTGTAAGTCCGCCAACCAGCACTAGACCAGCGTGGTGGAGGCCTATAGGGCCTAACCACTATCAATCGTACTCTCTATTGTAGAGTAGGCCCGTGCCTTGCAGTGGGACGTATATGGGCTGATAAAAAAGAAGATATGTATAGCATGAATTAAACATTAGAAGCTATTGACGTGTCCATCATCTCCAATTTTTTTAGTCTTATTTATTAACCAACCTGCAGCTATCATCAAGTGTGATGGGTCCGTGTATCTCCGGCGCGGCCACCACTGGCTCAGAGGCGGCCGGACTGATGTTAGGGAACGCCTTGTACAATCCCTTCACTAGATAGTTGCCCAGACACCGCGTGCCTGTCTGATTGCCCAGGTACTGTGCTGGAATATAACACATATACTGGGTATATCAAGAGTGCTACCGAAAAAGAAGCCGGGCGATAGTTTTATTGACTTCAGACACAATGCAACTAAATTTTGTGCAAAAATTTGTGACGAATTTTTGTTGTTAATTTTTTCTATCGTCGTATTAGGATGGAAGATTCATAGTTTTTTCTTAAATAATAGTGTACACCCTTTTATTTTAAAGACGCCATGGTATGCAAGGCTTTAAATTATCATTTTAGAAAAAACTATGGATTTACCACCCAAACTCGACGATATTTAAAAACTAAAAAAAAAATGTGTTGTTGCTAAATTTTTAGTTGCGTTTTGTTTGTAGTCACTAAAACTACAACCCGGCTTCGTTTTCACTCTTGATATACCCGGTATTTTATATTTTGTAATAATCACTACATTGTTAGCTGGTTTTGAAAAGAGCAACACTAGAGTTTCTTGCCCAATTTTCTCTAGTGAAAACCGCTTTCCGAACCAGGTGGTAGATAATAAAATGACTAAATCTAAACGATGTTGAACATTTTAATGGATTCAATAAAGTATTTTCATTTCATTTCAATATCAATTAGCATGGTATGGTAATAAATAACTCATATAATAAAAATGACTGCCACGGTAGCGTAGTTGTACTACGGTAGGGTTACAAAAGTAAGGTCTCAGGTTCGAATCCCGAGTCGGGCAAAGTGTCAAATTATGAGCCCCAACCCAGGAATTTATGCCCGATATGCTATTACATTGCGGAACGGAAAATACAAAGCGTAACGTAGGTCTCTTGATTGCACCTTTGCCTACCCCTTCTGGGAAAAGGCGTGAGTTTATAATTTATGTATGTTATATGACTTTCATAATGCATGTGAATTGTGCTGGAACTAAATACATACCATTCCTAAGCTTGTTGACATCCAAGCCGAGTTGTGACAGCCTCAATAGTTCATCCTCATTGTTCAAACTGTGGTCTACAGTCAGTTGTACCACTCTTAGTACCGAGTTGTCATCAGTCCTACACAACAATGCTCTTGTCTCACCTAGAATAATACATATAGGTGTAATAGCTAATCTATACTTATTTCATGGATAAACATTTAATTAGGAAGTACTATCAGTCCACAAAATCATAAAGAGATGTGCAATAATAGCCACCTAAACTTATGTGATGGATAAAACCTTAATTAGTAAGTACTATCAGTCCACCCCGTGACCACGAAAGCTAAAGTAATCAAAACGTCGGGAAGTCAAAATGGAAAAATCAAAATCCGCGATTAAATCCGTAAATAATAGTTTTATTTCAAAGTACTATCAATTATAGTGAATACTGGATATGCTAGAGCCCAATTTTGTATATTGGCTAATAGTGTTTTGGTAGGCGACGGGTGTTCGATTCCCTCTATCAGCATGACCAAATTATAGACAAACATAATATGCCGATACTAACAACCCAAGTCAAAACAGCTTGGTACAGAAATTTTAGAATAGCTGACCCCTCGTAAAATGAGAATGAGCAAAGAAAAAGAAGAAGATAGTGTTTTGGCTGCAACATTTTTTAGTATGAGTTAATGAATAAATAAAAAAACTCACCAACATTAGCAACAAACAGTTTGTTATTATGAACGAGCGCGATGACAACAGTTGCACCACCAGATAAGTGCTGATCTATCTCCTTCAATCGCCCCAGTATTGTGTCACGGGTCTGAAAGTCAATAGATATACAAATAAGACATCATATAATTTGGTTTCTATAAAATTAAACCAAGAATGCCAAGCATTGCTTTATAATTCAAGGTGTTGTTTGGTTTTGCTACTGTTCATGAGCGGTTGAATCGCTTACGACATGCTCGTCTCGCCATTCAAGGCAATAAAAAAAATTAAGCAGGCCGGGTTACTGAATGTAAAAATGGGTTCATCGAGAGCCAACGTAAGCTTAGGGCGTGGTTGAAAGACGGCCTTAGGGCGTCAGTGCCGAAAGGTCGCCGAATGCCGGTATTTACGATTACCTATCCTTCACTTATATTTAGATAGTACTTATAGGGTGCCGTAAAAATATCGCCCAGAGTGTCGTTAATGCTAAAACCACTACTAAGTATTGGGTTCATCAGCCTGTATGCAGTACTGCTACGTACAGATCTTCATCAATTCAGGGTCCAATTTAGGGCTTTATCACTAATCCACCATGCTAGCGCAGCAACAAAGCAGTTTGAAGAATTCCTATACCACACAAATCCACATACACAGGTTACTCAAATATTTTATCAAATATTTTTAGACAAAAAGTATAATAAAGAACACTGGGTGTTTAGGTTTATATTATGAGTAAAAGTCACGTAAATTACTTACAACTATTCAGAACCTGAGGGCACAGCAGTGTCCCCTACAAGTTGTGCTAAAAAGTGGCATTCATTGTTGTATCATCCTTTTCTCGAAGCAATTCAGAAAATTTTTTAGCCCCCCCCCCCATGACTTTGTTGTGGTTAAAGCAAGAAGCCTGAATTTTCAGTTACTAAGCAGACATTGTGTAAACATGGTATATTTAAAATTACGAAGTTTTGTGAAGTGTTGAATTATATATAAGAATAAATAAAAATCATACCTGTGATTCACTTAAAGTCTGCAATTGGTACTGCAAGCTGGTTCTCTCTGCTATCATTCCATCATAGTTTTCTATATATGCCTTCTCCACTGATACAAATGCATTTCTGCCAAATATTTTGAATCATTGAAGAGTATAAAAAAATATTTTACTCATGCTTGGAATAATATTCAAAATATTCAGTCAATGAATTGTATTTGATTGTTCTTATGTGACACAGGGGTCAAAAAGGATATATGTACCACTTACTTTTTTTTAAACTTAACTTTTACATAATTAGCACACACTGTGTTCAAAATTGATATCTGGCAAACAACCACTTACAAAATCACTTTCTGCCTCATACATGAACATGATATCATATCAAATTCATAAAAATGCGACAAAACAGCAAATGGCTCAAACAAAATTAAGTTTTATAAATACAGTGCGAAGTTCATATTCTAGCTTACCTCAGCCTATCCCGTATTTCTTCATCACTGTAAATGATTGTAGTATGCATAATGTTATGCTGGTCTGCTGATGGTGGAGGAAAGAGTATCTCCGCAGCCATCCTCTGCATGATAAACCTTGCTGCGTCCAGACCATTGTGGGGTTCAAATACTCCATAGAGACAGCTGTAAATATAAAAATATTGATTTATTTACAATTTGACTGCAGTACATAACTTTTAATATTAATAACTTTTATTTGCCAAAGAGTTACAATAAAACAGTATCACAATACATTAAAATTGCTAGTAATTTTAACATAAACATTTCATTGCCGTTCTGCACTAGGCCCATGGCCTGTATCGCAGATACCTAAAAATAATTACCATAGTATTCTTATTTTTGTCATGGTAACAGATTAGGTTTACATTGATACCTACTTAAAAACATACTGCCATATTCATAGATAGATTTTAAAACTACTTTAGTTATCTAAGAAAACATTATTATGTGAATTTTCTCAAAATATGTAATCATATTCCACACTTGTTATAGTAAGTAGTAACACCTATAGGTGTTTCATGGCATGTCTATGGCCTTATTATATAAATATTTTTTTATTTATTTTATTAAATTAACATACTGACATTGTACATAGGCAGACTTTTCTTTATAGAAAATGTTGATAGATAAAGATTTGCCAATGCCACCTCTGCTTTAAGCATTTCTTAGAAGTTGTTATCTTAGACTTATCTTTCTGTGCATTTGATGTTAATATGTTATACTTAGTTCTTTTGTGATATATTTTGTTGGATCTAAAGCTGATGTAGTAGAGGAAGTCTTACTAAGTGATTATGTAAACATAGAACTCCCCTTTAACCTTTTAAAAATAATTTTATTGTAATGACTGTCTTAGGACCATATACACAACAAATTGCATAATGGTTTCTTAGATTTACGCGAATGTTACTCATTGAAATAAAACTATTATTTCCGCGATAAAATCCGTAAATAATAGTTTTATTTCAATTTCACAACAAATTGATTAGTAATTACTAATTCGATTAAATTTTAGGTATATGAAGACTTTTTCTTTGACAGTAATTCAATTCATTTGAAAAGCTATATCTTACTTTATAAATTTTTGTAAGAAAATATAGGTTTAGGGTTACTTGCATTATGATATTACGGTAACCTAATGTAGGCAATTATCTTGATAATTCATAAACATAAGAGGACATTAATTCTTATACTTACAAGTTATCCTCAGTTTGGCAATAAAAACAGAGATAATCATCTGTCGTGTTTATACTCCCTCCGAGGCGCGAAAAATATGATGCGACACACGTGTTCCTGCATTTTGGTAGGTCGTCGGTCCAGGGACGGGCTATCATAATAATTTAACACTGTCCTTTAGTTCTTTTTTAGGCAATCCTGGAATTCCTGGAAGTAGAAAACTGTTTTGCGAAAGTTATTTTTGTATCCAATACGTATGATTTTGACGTTTGCGTTCAAAAACCTAATACCAATAGCATTTATAAAATATGAAAACTAATAAAATAAAATATGTATTATTTCATAAATAGCCGTGTGAATTAAAACCATATTAGAATGTATATATCTGTAAATAAGTAAATATTCAATGAAATGAATAAATTAAAATTATAATGGTCATATTGATTAATAGAAGTTTCAGAACAGACGTTAAGTGATAGCGTTTTATTATTGCAACTTTAATAGTTTTTCTTGCAAAACGGCTAATAATTATAAATAAGTGTGAAATATGTTTGAAAGATATTTTTTGTAAATGATGATATTTACCCGAATACGAATATAACGAATTGTTATGATGCTATTCGCTGTTACTTTGCTTTCAACGTTATCCTCACTTTGCATATCTTATGCTGCTTTGGTAACCACCAATTTCCGTTCACACAAATTCATGACCGCAACGTGATAATTATTAATTTCGACATGATTCTTTTTGTATGTTTCAGTAACATACGATATAGCTTTGATTTGGATCATGTACATGTGTGTCGTAATCTCATTTAGAATAAGAGCATGATACACGCGCAAGTGCAAGCTTCTAATCGATATTGTAATGGGTCATCAAATGTTTGTCTACCTGCCTGCCTACGTATAAGAATTTCGATGAATTTATTTGATAAATTCCATACGGCACAATAATATATAGGACCAGATGTAATCTTTAAATTCCGTAGGTGTAGATAATTTACACTATTAGCAACTATTAGCCAAATTAGGATATGACCATGTGTCTATTTACTTTAGATTTTGATGTGATTTGTACCGTATATAGATAATCATAAAGTCTAAATTTCTATGGAGTGATACGAGGAAGTTACATTAAGTGAAAGATATGATTTTAGGATATTTTCTCAGAATTGATTATTTTTATAGTCACCCCTTAAAAATGAAAAGTATAAATTGTAGTTTTACTTGTCGTATTAAGAGCGTTTATACCCTGCACGCGCTTTTTGGCTTAAAAACAGGACTTTTCAAATGAGTTAATAGCCACCAATAAACAATTTAAAGGAAAAATAATTATTACTAATTTTAGAAAAGGTTGTCATCTAGGGATTTGGGTGGAAAACATTATAGATTGATGGATAATTTGTGAGTACTATACGGATTACTGAACACAAGTTTCGTTATTTAGGCTTTAAATGGCAATTTAGAAGCTTAAGATATCCGAAACCACTAAATATAAGATGAAAATAAAAATATTATCAGACTAATAAGACCTTTATGGAGGGATTTTGCTGAGAAAAATAATCTTTTTGTGTTTAGTTCCTGAAAAATAAAAATTTAAACAATGCGAAATTATTCAGAAACTCTCGTCAAGAACATATTTTTTTCCCCAACTTATCGTACATATTTTTTTATAGCCATTGCATATTATAATAGAAAAACATCTTATCAATAAATTACAATTTTTATATTTCAATAAAATTAGTTTTCATGTTTTCTACAAATATTTTAAAAACCACTATAAAACACGCTGTCCGACGTGGATCAAATCATAGATGTAGTATAGAACATAGATCGGCAATGTGTCATTTTGAGCGCGACCAAAACTGATTTACGATTGTGTGCGTGAAGTTTACACGTGTGCTTGACATATAGTGGTGTACCATGCACTTTCGATACTATCATATCGATATCGATATAGCTGTCGGCCTATAGTTGTGAAATAAAATGTTATGGATATATGCGACATTTTATTATATATTAACAGAAACTTATTGGTGTGTTTATTTCAATACAGATTGATAAACACACAAATAAATAAAGATAAATTGTCATATTATTTGAAAACATTTTGTTTGAGATGTTTTGTATGGGTCTTTATGTTCACCTGAACAAAATTATTTTTTTCATTGTGATGTATACATAGTACATATACTAATTAAATTGAGAACAAAAAAAACCTTTTATTAAAATAAAACTATAAGTTACAAAGTTTTTAGCGTTTTCGGATTATTTTTTTCATTTTTAATTTCCCGTCGCGAAGTTTCGATTACTTTACAGCTTTCGTAGTCACAGGGTGGACTCAGTCTGCAACAAAATCCGTGATTATTAGTTTTTTTTCAATGAGTAACATTCGCGTAAGTCTAAGGAACACATTTTTACTATATGTATACTAGAGTTTAAAAAAATATGCTTATTTAAGTCAATTAATTGACTTGTAACACATTGGGAAGTGTTGGACGTCTGCTAGGCCGCGTTGGAGGTGTACGGAGGAGCTTGTAGGAAGTCGTTGGATGCAGGCAGCTTACAACAAACTGATGTAGACATTCTTGTGGAAGGCCTATGTTCATTAGTCGCATTCCTGTGGCTGAAGAAAGAGACAGTTTAATAAACTATGAAGCTTTCCCGATCACGTCACCTAAACTAATGTTTTTCCTAAGATAATTATAAATTTTAAACCTATACCTAATGTTATGATAAATGAATAATGTTGCTTCAAGGTTTGGACGATCATACTGTGCATAGAAGTATCGCATATTTTATAATAATATCGAATATGTTCTTGTTTTACTATTATAAATTGACAGCCTCTTGGCAGACTGAAACAGGTTTTTAACTCATTAATCACACACATGAAGTGTTATATTAACTATTCCACAAATATAAAAAAATGAGAAAAAGTAAAGTAATAACTAATATTGTAGAATGAATACGATAATAATGGCCGGGGAAATATGGCCGGGATAACGCCAGGTAGAAGAAGAAGAAGAATGCACACTATCACAACATACTATAGCTCCATAAAAATGTAGGGAAACATGTGTTGTCATCGACTATTTTATCGACAACCTTTTATTGATCGAACCTGTCAGTCAATCCCTAGCAACTTTTGGTTGAAATTATTATAAATTCACGTATTTGATACTATTTTTTATACGTAATGGATGCTTTCAGCGTATTTATATAATGAAATACTATATTCTTTTCTACCGATATGTATACACAGATTTCCATTTAATTCTATAATATCGTCACATAATAGTATTGTGCAAAAGTGGCCGGTACCTGTGAAAACTTTAATTATTTCGGATTCTTACGCCTGCATGAACCACACCTTGGCACTGCACAATGCACTATAATAAACTACGTTTAATAAATATAACCAAGTACTGAAAATTTAATTAAATTATGAAAACAAGCGAATTTTGTTGCTCGCTTAGTTTGACATATTTCGACTCTGGGTCACTGCAGGCTACTTCTGTGTAAACGTATGGTCGCATCATGCATCTCGCTTTAACATATGAGTTAAATTATTCTATCTCTTTCACATTGCCGATCTATGTTTTACACTAAATCTATGGATCAAATCAGACCGCCGCAAGGCCTTCTAAAGGGAGGACGTATCGCTCATCGCTCCGGCCTGGCTGCAGTCGATTATTGCCGCGCGTAGTGAAAATAGCCACGCGCGGACTGCGATTACCACATCTTAGTACTTTGGTAGTAAAATATTTAATTATTTTTATTACCTACAATGATTTTGTAGTGAGTATAAATTATGTTTCAGGTAATATAATGGGATTTAATTCCGAAGCTAAATTATGTTATGTATTGTAATATAAAATTCAATATATTTCGTAATTGTAAGGGGTTGTAAGGCCCCTAACACTATTTATGTGTTCGAACACGAAATTATTAATAAAACGTCCGTAGTATCTGCTGATTGAACACTGATTTGAATGCAACTTAACAATGTAATAATAACGAAAATATGATAAGTATCTAAATTTGTATTATTCTTTGCTTGCACAGTAATATTTGTCTACTTATAATGCAAATAAAATATTTTTATGATATTATATTACAGTTACATTTCAAATGAATATTTGAAGCGCACGGATCAAAGTTGTTTGAGCCGATTGTATAGCGAGCCGACGCGGCAGCTCTACGCACACAGCTTTGGTCGCTTATGTGTGCGTGAAATTAACGAAAAAATACCTATAGTTGACTTTGCGCGCAAGGTGTATACGCTCTTAAACACATATGCTAGGTACCAACAGCGTTCACGAGTCAAGACCTTTCTTAGGTCATCACTATGGACGTATTACACAAACTAATACGTCCATGGCCATCGCTATATCTAACATACGGATTGCGTTCCATTCAAGCATTTTAGTTCATTATTTAAACTGAATGAATATAAGGGTGCCTCAACAACGTAATACCTCACTTGTTTTCGTTTTTTAATAATAGAGAATATGACATATTATTCTAACTACTACCATAGACTTAAATAAATGGACAGGTGTAGGTACCGACCTTAGAGTAATTACCTAGAGAGATTCACGCTGTAACCGCACATGAGACATCAATAGCTATATCTAGCAACACAAGAAAATAAGCGCCATATTGTGGCCTTGATTTAAAATAGACCATATTTCGATGACATTAGGTTGCTTTATTGCTTGAACGACGTCGCTTTGTCTGGCGAAATTCTTTTTTCGCCCAACAACTAAACGCGGCACGTCACATGAAATAGAACATTATTTTGCATCTCATTCTGACATAAAGAAATTCGTATCGGTGTGTCTCATTTTTGCGATGTACAGTACATTTCGGCTCTCTCTAGAGGTAATTACTCTAAGGTACCGACGTAAGTGGTGCGCGCGCTCCAGTACATCTCTAGTAGAGAGTTACTGAAATGAATAGTCACTTGTAATGATTTTGAAAAATATTGCTTTTATTATGACAGAAAGTTTAATGAAGACGAAGAAAAAATGTTTGTACTTCAGTTAAGAAGTTTTTATAGCGCGATATTAACGGTCATCTTTTTGAAACTCCAAATGTACTGAAGCGCCTTCGGCCTTTCCTTGGTTTTTAAATCAATGGTTCTTAGATTATATACTCGTCTAGATTGAGCAATGTCAACAAACGATGCGCTAAAAGTGTCCTCACTTTCGTTGATATGTGTGAGTACGGGTCGTGTAATTATTGTAATCCAACTGTCAAGGTGTGTGTGTTTAGGGATGCCTACTCCAGATTATTAACTTAACTTTTCCCCATTATTTGATATACAAAATAGGTTAAATAAAATATTTTTTCTTTATTTAAAGTAATCATACTATTAATTATATTTATAACGCATTTTAGTAAAAACAATAAAGATCTAAACCCATCTCCTAGTGTTTGTTTCCGAATAGAATTAACTCTTTGGACTTATTGCCTGGGCTGTTATCTGATTTCTGTATTTATGTAAAATATAAATCATCATAAGTAAAATATTCGGAACACACAACTGAAGTCATGTGAGGCTACGAATGGTCTTCTTTTCGTTTCCGCTGTGTAATGTCTCTCCAGCAATTTGCTAGTACGGAATCCGTAGGACGTCTAAAAATATTATTAGGACCTTGAATAAGTTCTCGCTGTTTCTTCAAAGATGACAATAGCAGTACCCCGTTTATGAAATTTTGAATGGTACATGCAAGGCAAAGAATTAATAAAATTACTATGAAGTGCATGTCGTCGTGGGTTTCATTAATATCGTGTAGGTAAGTTTTATTTACTCATTAAATAAATAATGCCATTCTTCTTGTTGTTATTCTGATCGAAATATTATGTAATGATATTTGTGTTTTATAGTTTCTCCCAGAGTTTCAACAAATTTTCCTAGTAATAAATTGACAACACTGGCCAATGAAACTCATCTTCAAAATAATGAATTAAAAGTTCATGTTTTCTTCAAATAATAGTGGTTTAACAATAATGTTACCGATAGAAAGTGATATTGGTATTATTATACAGTTTTCCCACACAATTGCGATACAATTCGACAGCACAAACCGGCATAACTAATTATTTTTCGGGAGCACGTTATCCATATGTAGTTCAAATGACACTGACGTACGTGAGAAGCGAGTCTACCAAATTTGGTAGACTTTTTTTGAGCCGCGCGGTGAGGTGTGATGTGTCATCTAGACGAGTATATAATCTAAGCAATGGTTACTACATTACAAATTCGTTAACAAAGCCCCAACAAAATTCTTTTAATTTGGTAATTATGGTAGTTCTTAGAGTATTTATATACAACGTTGATGCGACCGATGGGCATTAAATTACACTATGTATGCTATACGTCCTAGGTATGAATTCGGCACGGCACAAAAATTAATAATACCAAAAATGAGATTTTGTTTGTTTCAAACAAACTAAATAGCTTCCAAATAAGAGTAAAACGCAACCATCCTGTGTAAATAAATTTCATTGACCTGTAGATACGAATAGATAACAAATTGGCAACGTCGCGCGCGGCGCGTGTTATTGTCGCGCCGCGCCACAGCGCGACTTGTGTAAGAGCGGCAACAACGCGCAGATTTTAGTACGATCTATCGTTTTAAGGTGAATGACCCTGCGTTAGGCGTAATCAGCTGTTAGAAAAGCTACATCGTGTTCAAATGGGGCAAAAACTTAAAAAATCATTTATGACTAAACTACTGCTCCTATTTAATTGATTTTTAGTGCAGAGCTTCAAAATGGTACCTAGTATATGCAGTTTAAAGAAACGCCCATCGGTCGCATCAACGTTGTATAGAGGGAGCGCTGTCATACATTCGCGTTTTGAAAAACGTAGATATTTTCTTGTTCGTAATGTTGGTAGCGCTCCTTTATTAGTAAAAATTGAATTAATTATTTAGCAATAAATTGCTATAAATTCCTTTGATAGCCGAAATTATATTAAGCTATTATCCTTTTAAAACAAGTTTGAGTAAAATTAAATAGACATAAACTATTTATTTTTTTATATTTTTTCAAGTAATTTATGTATGTTGCACAACCTGTTCAAATATTAGCCAATAGGAGGGCAGAAAAAGGTGGCTCGGCACCACCATTTTTATCTACGTTTTTGAAGTACCAGCGCTCCCTCTATATACAGGGTATATCAAGACTGCTACCGAAAACGAAGCTGGGTGGTAGTTTAAGCGACTTCAGACACAATGCAAAAGAAAAAGTTGCAAAAAAAAGCGACATTTTTTTTGTTATTTTTTTCCTATGGCCATATTTGGGTGGTAAATACATTTTTTCCTAAAATAATAGTGTATACCCTTTTATTTACAAATACTCTAAGGTATAAAAAAGTTTAAATTATTATTTTAGCAAAAACTATGGGTTTGCCACTCCAAAATGACGATATTTAAAAAATCATAAAAAAGAATTGTCGCGTTTCTATACGAAATTTTTAGTTGCATTGTGTTTGTAGCCACTAAAACTACCATCTGGCTTCGTTTTCGGTAGCAGTCTTGAGATACCCAGTATAAATACTCTAAGTGGTAGGTATAAGTTTGGTAGGTATCTATTTAGGACTACCTCGGTGGTGGTACAGTTGTATTGCGGTAGGATTAAGAAGCTGCGGTCTCTTGGGCCCTATTATATTCATCCGAAACAAAGTTCGAAACTTCGGACGATCGAAGTTTATATAGGTTGCGAATGTATCTGTTATGGGCCAAGTGATTAATCGGGTATAATGAATAATGCCCGGGCAATATGAATAATGTCCAATAAGAGCGGGCAATGTGATTATAACAAATCAATTTATCACATTACCCGGGCTTTATGAATAATGCCAAGTGCCTATTGGGCAGAGTGATGTAAAGCGAATCAAAATCAAAACAATGAGCCGAAGTGGTAGAATTTAGAATAGGGCAGCACGAGGACCGGGTTGGGAGGAGTGGAGGGGAGGGGGAGTGTCGCACCTCCCCTGGTACCACTCCCATGAAAAGGTAACGCACCATTCCTGAGAAATATTTATTTTAGCAATCTAACCCTTAAAACACTTGTCAATACAAATTAGCTTCTGCATCGTCTCCGGCGCTACGGGAAGTTCAGCCCCTTCGCCCTTGCGTAACAAAAGATAGGCACCCATGCTCACCTCCCTCCCTAACGGGCGGGGGCTGCTCTTCCTCCGCGCCTCCGGCTTTTTATATACACTCTAGGGTTGATAGCCAAAAGACTACATGAAGTTGGGGTGTTCCGAGTCGGTTTTGGGGCACAGTCGACCTAGCTGATCCATAAAGTGGGTACACTCATTTTTTTTAAGATAATTTTTCGGTCTTTAAAAAACAACTAAACATAAGCAGATCAATTCAACCTTTCTAATTTATGGGTCTATCGCAGATGCGACAATGCAGCAGCGCACCACGTAAAAAATCACCTATTAATCAAATCACATTGCCCAATCATCTTGTAGCCATATTCATAATGCCCAGGCAATGTGATAAATAGGTGAGTTTAGATTGTAATTAATTACTTGGCCTGGTATGGCTCGGCAATAATCATACTGCCCGGGCATTATGAATACTGCCCGCATTAATCACTTGGCCCATAACATATTTACTGTGTAAAAGTTCGAATTTGTATAACGTACATCGAAACCATAGGTCTACGATTACGACCATACGTAGGTACATTCGTATCGTATATAAACTTCGATCATCCGAAGTTTCGAACTTCGTTTCGGATTAATATAGTAGGGACCCTCGATCGAATTCCGGGTCGGGCAGTGATATTGGAATTTTTTGTTAATTATCAGCTCGAAGTCAAGAATGTGTGCCTGATATAGGGATAGGCTCGCCCTCTACCATACAGTAGGACGGAAAATACAATGAGAAATGTAGATGTCCTGGTTACTCCTTTCAGGGGATCCAGAAAAAGGGAAAAGGCGAAGGCTTTTTTTTGGGAAAAAGGCATCAGTTTATAAATTTATGTAACTTTTTATGTACCTAACCAACCCATTGAATAAATTATTAAACAATACTAGCGTTTGGATAGAATGCTGTTGTATCTACGACCACCAGGTAGGACACTAGAAAAACAGAGGTGCAGGAAGGGTAGAATGATGTATGAACGCGGAGAGCGGAAAAAAGGCCTCACAGGTCCCAGGACTTAGCAATCTCACCCTAAATGATATAGTAAAATCGGATCAGTTGCAGAGCTTAAGCTGACGCTTCTACTAGCCGCTATGACTATTGACTAGAAATACCTACGTTTACTCAAAAATCAGGATATAAACAAATGCATCTAACAACATATGTAGTCCTGACGTCACATTAAAATTAATGACATCTTGTGTAGTGGGTATCAGAAATGACAAGAAACTTTTCGGTCTCACAAACATTTGTATCGGTGCGGGGATCGAACCCGCGGCCTCTTGTTTCAATCCACCTTGGGCTTGCTCTCATCTATATTCTACCGAGTACGAACCTTGATATATTTAAAGTTCCGCGATGAGTCACTGTCGTAATAATATATATGTAGGCTTTTGTATAGGTTTTTAAACTCCACGTGTTATTTATGAATCAGCTGGCTTTTTCGATCGGTCAAACTCCGTAATTTGTCATCTTCAGCAACAGAAAGTCAACTGCTAAACATAGGCCCGTTCCAAGAGTAATTTATGGGGATGTAAATATTGTAACTTGCCACCCCTGAAAAAACGAAAACGTAGGCTGCTTGGCTGCGTAAAACGGCCATTTTGTGCTATTATAGGTATTTATTTATTTATTTATAAAAAAATAAACTAAATAGTGATGATGATGTTTTCTCGTACCAATATTACATTACAGCCTCCGTGGCGCAGATGGTTGGATGCTGGCTGTGAAACGAAAGGTCGCCGGTTCGATCCCCGCACCGAAATAAATATTCGTGTGAATTACAGATATTTGTTTCAGGTCTGGGTGTTTTTGTGGGACTGAAGTCTCGTAGTTCCTGATACCCACGACAAAAGACTCGATCTTAGTGTGGGGTCAGGATTAAGTATGTGTCTTGCGTGTATTTTATTTCATAATTAAAAATTTAATAGTGAAGTTTTTCTGTCATTCATAACACAATTAATGAATTCTTCAATTTTATGTTCATCAAGTAATATAGTTTTTATTGGAAATGTTTAAATCTACATAGCCCATAAAGGTGACTCAGAGCCCAAATTTGTCATTTCATGTTATCAATATGGGCAGAAAATATTTGTTAATTCACTAGAATAGATTATTTGAGCAGTCAAATATGCTATATAATTTTACATTTGTTGAAATCAAAAAGTTTTTGGCAAAATTTAAATGAATTTGAGATTCACTAAGCCCAAAATAAGCAAGAATATCAGCTTAGGCCGAAGTTGCCAATTTCAGCCAATGCCCATGCTTATTGTTGACATACTTTGAATAAGTATTGAGTTATAAGCAATTTAAACAATCATACAGCTTTATACACTAAAAATAAAAGCCAAATTCCTTTGACCAGTTTTAATGTAATGCATACACATTCCACAACACTAATCATACATATTTTTTACATTTTTTTTGTTGTATTATACAATCAGCTCTTGTAACCTATAGAGCTACCAGTGACTAATCCATTATAAACCTATGTTTCATTAAACTTCTTAAGAAATGAGAAAGCAAGTTTGACTGACCGGACAGGAATCAACAACTTTTAGAAAATACCATTATTTAAAAAATATAAGGTGCATACACCTTACTTTCTATATATATAATATTATATTCCTATAATTTTAAGGTGCTGTCATAAATCATGTTACCATGTGTACCTTTGCCAAATTCGACAAGGTCCATTAACACTTAACTAACTCCTATTAAGAAAATCATTATATATGCATCTCGTTAACTATATAGGTGCATGTTCATGGAAGCTTCTTTAGAAAAAAAAATGGCTGTATGTAGGGTTTCCAAAGCCATCATAAAACTAATGAAAAGTTAAATTAAATGTGCCCCTGAACCAACACAAACACGATTTACAATAAATGCGAAAACAATTCGAAAACACATTTATTTAGGAACACAAAATGTCTAAATAATAAAAAAGAACATGTTTGAGACACGCGCGGCTTTGGAAACCCATCACTGTTGGGTGAGCATAATTAAAAACTAGACCATTCTGTTGTCGGCTATTTAATCGGTTTTTTTGTCAGCTTTGGTTTCTGATTCTGGTTTCTTCTCCTTTTCCTTCTCTTTGTCGTTGGTGATCACCTCTTTCGCCTCTTGCTTGGAAGCCTCGTCGAAGTTGCCGACGAGGTTAGGCACTTCGTCGTCCTCGTCGAGTGGTTTTGGCGCGGCCACGCTCGATGCGAGCCTCTTCAACTGGTTCAATCCCTCCGGGCCGAGCTGGCTAAGGATGCCGGGCAGCATCTCTGCGATTTGCTTGTTTTCGCCATGGCCTGTGATCGCGAAAGTGTTCGCCGCCAATGACGCTTGCGCCTTGGGGTTGTTGAAATGTATTACTGTTCCGTCATCTTTTATCATATTCACCTCCTCGATGCCGGGAATGGTGTTCACCGACAGCTTTTTGAGTGATGACTGCAGTTTCTTGTCATCTGTGGCCGCGGTAACGTGCACAACCTTCTTCTTGCGTCTCGGTGTTCCCTTGCCGCCGATGCGGACCTGCGACTGTAGTTTTTTAAGCTTTTCCGAGTTCATTCTGTTGTTTTGTTATTTGTTAACTGTCGTCGGAGACGCGGGGCACTTTTTAGCGATATTTAACAGTCAATATTAATCCCGATCGCACGAGTTTTCCATGTAACTTGATCGTAAGCACGTGTTTTGAACACCGGTTAGTTACAAAGGGAAAATGGAGGATTTGAGACAATTTATTTCTGATTTCCCGTTTTTCGTCACTGGCAGCACTGCTATTGACATTTCGGTCGATTAAATTAATCAGAAAAATTTTATTAATTTAATATATTATTGCCTTACTTCTCAATTATGATATACTATCGAAAGCAGATGTTAATTTACTTTAAAAGTAGGTAAATGAAAGATAAATACGTTGCAAAAATAAATTGCAAGAGTTGCCATGTTTTGACATGTCTATATATAAGTTACGCACTAGATGTCGCTGTTATGCAATGTGTTGACAAGGGCTATCAACTCAGATGTATAGATTTCTTAGTAGATGGCGTTGTTTTACTATACAACAATTGTATTTAGTTAGTATAATACAAGATAGGTGGCTCTGCTTACCTCAAAATTAAAAGTTTTATTTGTGCTTACGCTATACGCACGGATAGATAAATCATGGATTTGTGTAAAGTGAGTGGTGAAGTCCTGGATTCGACTCATAATTAAGGCGAAAAACTTGGGAGTTTTTCCACTTGATACATTTCCTTAAACTTTGCAATTTACTGATTTGGTGATGAAGGTGTGATCTTATGCATGCATGTACCTATACATGTCATGTCACAGAAAGAAGTCCGTCAACCCGCTCTAGACCAGTGTGGTCGACAGCCACAGGAAGTCCTCCGCACAGTATGTAAAATGTACTCTGTGCTCCGCACACATACGTCTTCCTCGTAGATTTCCATAGAAAGATGTTGGAAAAGCCCAGCGGAGGGGTTACTTTATGAAACGATACAAACGTCGAATGTTCGGACTTCGGATGTCCAACACCCGGTGAAAGATATAAATTTCCCTAAAAACTAAATAGTATATTATAATACCTATTTATCATTTTCTCCGAATTTAGTCTATGTTTGCGTACGTATAGTGGGTTCCAACATTTTGTGGAGTTTCTTGCCTAGATACATATTATCAATAGTGAAGTTTTGCGAACGGCGTTCGAACATTCCAAGTTCATATCGTTTCATAGAGTAAGCCCCCTGGATGTAACGACTTTCTGAAACTTCAGTTAAGTTGTCTGTGTCCCTCTGAAGATACTACTGATTCTTATGCTCCATAATAACTAATAATAATCACCCATACTCCATAGCTTCTTGCACATTCATTAAGAAATGATTCAGAAATATCGATTGCGTTCCATTTCACGCCGCATAACATATTTTACACAGCAGTCAATTTAAACATCAAATATATTTAGAAAAGTTAATGTACTTGCGTTTAATATAATATTATGAACAGATGCTGACGAATTCGAGTAAAAAGCCGTGATGTAAAAATAAACATTATTCACATTATTGGTAATAAATATTTATCCGCATTTACTAAATGGAGTTGGGAATGGGCCGCTGTAAAACTGTCGTCGCTCGATCTCTTCACGCCGCGTCGATATGACGGCTGGCAGGGAGGTATCTAAGGGGACGTTTTAGGGTGTATATTTATAATACCTATAGTTACAGTTTTGCCGAATAGCGAAAGATAATCTTCTTGCCAATTGTAATATTATAATGTAGATATCTACTCTAATACCTAATTAAAACTTGGATGTATAAGTTTTTTTATTAAGCCATTTTAACAAAGAATCGATGGTTTATAGACATTTAGGGCTTTATAAGGCGTAAGAAAATCGTACATTCCTCTTATAAAGGTGTGCGAGCAATAATTTTTATATCTATATGATATAAAAATGTAAAATACCCTCGAACCAAGACCAAATTGGCATTTGATGACGACCAAAACAACAACCCCATGACCGCTCGTTTACAGTCAGCTTCTTATTTCGCCTAACATTTCGCTGCTCTGCTCTTAGAATGTTTTTGTTTCTTCTAATAACAAAACAATTTCATACGTGTACCTTTCATAATTAGTTGTTGTACCGCATCAGTCCCATGTGTCTCATTACAGGAAACGGGCCTCCTCTACAATCGAAAGTATGATTGAGAGTGGTCAGGCCTTATAGTACAAATAAATACACCATTTAAAAAAATGCATAATGAAGATAATTTTACAGAAAGGTTAGAGAGCATTAACATCATTCTCAATAGAAACCATTAAGATTTGCTGTTCAGACTCCGAAACTAGGATTTCCAGTACGCAATATGACTAACATAGGGGGTTACTCTATGAATAGATACGAAATTCTAATGTTCGGACACCGTACGTAAAACTTAACTAATGTGTCTAGATACTGCAGAAAATGTTAGAATCAACCATAGACTAAGGTCAGCGTCAGAAGTGAAAATGATAAGTATTGATTTTTAGTGGAAAAATTATATCTTACTCCGGGCGTCGAACGTCCGAACATTCATAGAGTAGTTTCATAAAGTAAACCCCATAGTCCAGCTAGTCTCTTCGATACCAACGAAGCCCATAAAGTCACGACCGACTGTTAGAATATTCAAGTGTCCTCAGCTAATACATCATTTTGGTGGGCGTCGAGTGCGCCACTGGGGGTCGGTCCCCCAAGGCCGCGTGCTGAGTGCTCGAGTTATTAATATTTGGGTGAACACATCCGTTGTGTTCTTGGCCTATTATCGCCTGTTTCGCTAAAACTCGGCCGCACTTACACGCCGCGATGACAGATGTACTGTCGCACACAGAAATCTGAGTGTTTGCGATATTTGAAATCAAAGGTAAATAATATTTAAAGAAATTGAAGAGAGTAGGGTTTTATTTTATTGATAAAAATTGATACGATAATGTTGTCTTTTAATGAACATGAAATGTTAAAAACGGCTGCTCAGTGATCGGCCTAAACATGACGTCGTATACGACAAGAGTGCACGAATTTTGAATTCATGGTAAAATCATGTAAATAGTTATTGTTAAGGTTAGGATGGGACTTCTCGCACAGCGAATGCCAGACGTTGTGCGTAAAAGTCAATTTAACATAATAAGATAATTACGAAGAGGAACATGAAATAGTGGGTAGCGATTGTTTATAAATAGCTGCATTTTATTGTCGTGATGTTTCTTTTTCTATATGTAGATATTATTAATATATAGTTTTCTCCCTATTCGCTTAGTTGTGATGTCTTGCTTGGTTGTGGAAATGGAATCACAATGAACGTATAGATAGTACACATAACTATATAAACATCTGAAATAATTCGTTATCCTGTCTCATGATAAAGAGCGCAGTGTAGTGCAATGGTGTCATAATTAATTATATTTTATGATTCTTCACGCTCCTGTTTATTCTTCACGTCTATATAGATAGATTATTATAGAATAAGCGTACCATTTCATGTGCAATTTGCTCGTCCTATAATTTTATTATTAGAATAAATTATAAAACGGTGGCAACATCCTGATTTGGCTGCCCCCACAGAGTACATTTTACATACTAAGATAGAGACGTCACTCAATCAATTCAAGGCGCCCTCTGGCATTAAGTAAGAAAAACAATCCCGTAATATGTCTAAACTTACTTTCATTGCGCTTATATACGAAAATAAAAGATTAAGGGAGGTTTGGACCTGAATTACATCCAACGGAATCGATTTGAATGTTGTCTATTTGAAACAAATTATTCTGTATAGAAATGCGAACATAAAAATTCACATTTCCGCATGAGTATGAATTTTAATAAATTTAATAATTGTTTTAAAATAAACTAATCAGCAAATAAGCGATTCAATATTGTTGGAAGTAATTAAGGGCCAATAATATCCGCGTAAAATATAATCTACGTAAAATGGGGAAACCCGTAAAAATCAACTTTTTTTTGCCCTCTGGTGTTAAGTAAGTCAAACCAATGATTAGAATTCATCGTAGTTTGTTCTAAGTTAAACCACCGTGGCTGCCCCTTTCATACCGTTGTTATCTTAATAAACTATAGTGAAGGTCTAACATTTCGTTTCAAATTCCTACAGATTACAAATACCTACTCATACCAAAAATATATTTGGCTAACACTCCCACGAGGTCACTAAGTGCGTGGTGGCCTGTTGGTAAACGGACTAGACGCGACTGCCAACATGTTCACGGTAGTCGCGGGTTCGAATCCCAGGGCACACCTCTGACTTTTCGGAGTCATGTGTGTATTGATAGTCAATCACCACGCACTAAAAACGGTGAAGGAAAACATCGTGAGGAAACCTGCATACCATAGCGATTTATAAAAATTTCTATAAGTCCGCCAACCCGCACTAGGCCAGCGTGGTGGACTATATGGCCTAACCACTCTCAATCGTACTGTCGATTGTAGAGGAGGCCCGTGCACTGCAATGGGACGTATATGGGCTGATACAACACTCCCACGAAATATTCAAAACCAAATATTCCGCCTAACACTTTCGCGCCCGCCTCTACCGTCTGAGTAATAAACTAATGCACTTAATTTTAGATACCTTTACGCGTTTATTGGTTTTTTATAATCATATTTTAGTGTTGTATCGATGATCTCGCTTTGTGAGTGGAGCCTCTTGACTAACGATCGTATGATTTAAAATATTACGCCCGGGCCAGGGTGGGAGGCGTAATGGATTCCGCCATTTACTTGCGTTTCCATGACATGTCAATAACCGTGATTGACCAACATGGGAATGGCCGGGTCGGTCTTCGGTAATAGAAACGGCATATTGGACCTACTAGACATTAGAAATTGTATATTTCTAGGGTTGCGGGATCAAGTGAGGATATATTTTGCATAAAGTTGCTGAAATATTAAAATGTATATTGGATGGATTTTGAATATTAACTAGTACAGGAGTATAAAGGTTTCCGAAATGAAAAAAATCTCCTAGTACATGATTCTGAAGTTCGGCTATTGAGTGACTTATTTAGTCTCATTCGTAGATAAACGGTGTTTGTTAGATTGCCTCTATTTTACGGAGTGATGCATCGTTGTATTGTTAAATGTAGTTTTGTTAGAGGAGCGTGCCATCTGCCTGATGGTAAGTGATACGGCCATTCATAAACAGTGGCAAAACCAAACAACACCATTAGTTACAAAGAAATGCTTGGAATTCCGTTGCGCTCGCCATCCTGAAACCTAACATGTTAAGTTTCATTATGTTTACTAGGTACAATACTACAATTTCCTTCAAACCGAAACAAAACAGTGTATATTACTAACTATTACTCTGGCTACTATTATCACGGAATACTCGCGGACCCTGTAGAATGGGCGTCAATAAAACACGGTTTGCATAGGTATACACGTCATCAACTCATATAAAATGCACGTGATCTTGCCTTCCTACAATCCTTGGAAAGGAGCCAGGTCTTTCCATCGTTGATTTAGCAGCTACCTGGTTGTGCTGCACCTCTGGAACTGCGGAGGTTTATGAACAGCAGACACCGCTTGCCACCCGACGGGATGCATGACTGTCTGTCTGTGGAAATGCGAAAAAAGACAAAAACATAACACCAATAGGCCGACATAATTGTGTAACAAGAGATAGTCTATTTGGAGACTGTCCCGCCCTCACACCCGCCACTGCAACTCCTGTAAGCCAGGATCAACAGTGACTCGCATTTTGACTGCGAGCATTAAAGCTCAGCGAGTCTCCGGGAATGTCTAACTTGTCTTTAACCCGCAACGAAATTAACCATTTAGTAAATAACATTAGTTGGAAATATTTCTGTCCACTCTACAAGAGATAGTCTATTGTCTATTGGAATTATTTTTGACGGTATCGCACATGCCATCAATATAGTGTTCACTGGTAAAGCGGTACAAAAACCTAAACAATCCCCGCTCACCGCTACCGCTTCTCTCTCGACTATATTCAGTTCCTTAGCGTTTGAGTAATGACACGATGAACTGAGGAATAAACTCACAAATCGAAACTTATCGATTCTGTGAGTGCGTTGCGTTAATCATTTCGTCCGTTTGTTTATGACGATTACGTACATACATACTGTAGTGCGCGGATTTACTTGGGATAGATTTTCATACATTACGTAGTCAGTATAAGAAGTAGAGGAAAGAGTGTGTGAGACGAGGATGGTGGAGATTAAGATATTTTTATATTTATATTTGAAACAGCCCTTAGGCATCCCATTGCGGGGCACGAGTTTCCTCTAGAATCGGAATTAGAAGGGTTAGGCCATTATAGTCCATCTTACTGGCATAGTATGAGTTGGCGAACTTAACATACCATAGAAATTCATACAATTTGCTGTGTGTTGTGGTATGCTGGTTTCCTCATGATATTTTCCATCCATGCATCAAGAATCCCTACTGCAGTTTACCGTGGACGATATATTGGTGGATATGAATACCATACTATTGGGAAGTGGATAATATTAAACAGGAAAAAGCATCCCAAACATAGACCCAAGCATCGGTTTGGATAAAACTACGTAAGAAGCCTGCACTCAGATTTATGTGATAGTGATTGCAGAATACCTACAAAATTGGGTAATGGCTGGTGTGGGCCACACAAGGAATAGAGGTTTGAAAGGATGAGGCAATGGAATGTTGTGTATGCTTAACGGAATTTCTTGATATATCAAGACTTTTATCGCTTTAAAATATTACTTCTGAAAAGAAAACGTGGTTGTTAGCAGATCTAGATTAAGATGCATAAACAAATTACTTTAGGAAGTCAATATTCTTTAATAGGACATGGCATTAGCGAACATGGAAATTAAAAAAATAACAAAACAGATAATTTCCGAACTCGTTAAGAAAAAGTTACGTCAAATTAAAAATAGCATGGACAAAAAAACCGTCAAGCGTGCGTCGTGACCATCGTCGATTCCCGCTTTTTTCGAAGTTTTTTTTCATCCGTTTCCCGCTAAGCTATTTATCAGGACTCCGTTTTGGTTACGCTCTGTCATTTAAGCAATTATTAAGGCTCGTTATCATTGTGTTAAAAAAAGTTTTAACATCGAAATATGTTGAACTGTGAATTTGGTGACATTTCGGAAATGGTATAATTACTTGGGGTTTATTTTTGTTGAAAAGTTAAATTGAGTAATAAAGGAAATAACCTCACGTTGATTAAGTTTCTTTTGAAACAGGATTTCTTTTTGTTGGATACGTGAATAATTTGAAGACAACGGTTGCAGTAGTAGAAAGCTTATGATAAACGTTACCATTCGCAAGGCGTCATCGAAATAAAATCTTTTATTTTTATAAGCCTAATCCTATAGTTTGATGCAGTCTTCGCTATATTCTATAAAGCTTGTAATTAGATTTGGCTTGTTATTGGAGACCAGTCTTAACCAAAACTCTTGTAGGAAATATTCATATCCATTAATTATCCCATGATTTTGAAATTGGAATATCAACACAATACTTGACCGCTCCAGGAATCAAAACCCTGATCTTACGATTAGTCCCTTCGCCTTCACAAGACTAACACAACAACTCCTAATAAATTCCCGACACGCCCTCTAAGATTTCTACCCCTTATTTCATGCTAAAATCTTTGGAATAATTTATGTTCCTAACTGTCACATTACACGGTTTAACTAGTTTAATCTCCTATTTTTTGCACTTTTGTTTGAGAGCGTTTTTTGCCAAACAGCTCATTAGACAAGATTTTGAACGGATTAAGTGGGATTGGAGGACCACCTATGAGATGCAGATGGTGGGAAGTATTTTTTCAGGTTCCAAGGGGATCGAGAGGTTATTGCAGACTAGTGCAATAGGAACACTTGGCGAAATTTAAAAATTTTGAAAGTATTTATTATTGAAAATGTCTTTAATGTAGAATGAAAAACCCTTTATTGCACACACAAAAAAGAACAAATGAAATAATTGGAAATCGCAATATACAAAAAGTACAATTGGCGGTCTTGTATGTTTAAGGCAATATTTCATTTTATTGCGAGACTAGCATGCCGTTCATGGACAGTAGTAAAACCAAAGAAAACCTTTAATTACAACGCAATGCTTGGCTTTCCATTGCGCTCGCCATCCTGAGACATAAGATTTTAAGTCTCGAAATGAAATGAAATGAAAATAATTTATTGAATCCATTAAAATGTTCAACATCATTTAGATTCAGTCATTTTTTTATCTACCACCTGGTTCGGAAAGCGGTTTTCACTAGAGAAGAACGGGCAAGAAACTCTAGTGTTGCTCTTTTCAAAACCAGTTTACAATGTAGTGAATTAATACAAAATTTACAAGTTGGTTTAAATCAGAGCAGTTTAATAATAATTTGTTGTAAATAAAATCTTAATATGACCAGTAGTTATTTTGACTAAAATGTCCTTCAAGCCGAAACAAAACAGTGCATTTTCACTGCTCCTTGGCGGGAGTAATAGACAGACAGTAATAGACAGTTGTATCTATCCAGGCGGCCTCTCACGTATTAGAGACCTACCAGGAGTAAATGCCCTTTCTAGGAAACACCTATCACTAACATATTATGTGCTCATATGAGTATTCCAAATAAATGTATCGATGATATTCAGATGTATTCTCAGTAAAGAAACAATCTATTCCTAAAACTAAGGATAAACAGAGAAATACATTTTGAAATAGAATCCATACTGTTCTGCTTAATACGGCAAAAACTATGACTAATAGCGGTTAAGTTTTTGTTAACAAATCATGTTTGATGTCGAAGCGACAAATTAGTTTGGATTTCAAGTTGGGTGTAAAATTACATAAAAAGTATGGGGAAGTAGAGGATTGAACTATATTTCAAAATAAGTTTATTTATTGTTATTTTTGTATAGCTTGGAAAAAAAGAGTATGTTTTTAATGAGGGAGCTAAGATCGAATTTAGTATTAATATGACAACCCGATTTACTACAACAACAATAATTGTTATTTTTATTAAAGGTTGTTAATAATCTCTTTGTTTATTTTAAATTACAATACAAACAAAACCCGTACGAAAATGAGTAGACATGACATTTTTAATAGAGTTGCCATTTTTTTCTACATTGCCAATTGTCACCCCATCGTACTCTTTTTTGCCAAGTTATACTTTCGTATTTCTGCATGGAATTTGAAACACAAGTTATGTATTTTAATATGTTTTTTTACTTCTTTACAGATTAAAATTTCTCCAGCTGCGTGGTGCGAATTGTTTACATCCGAATGTTTTTTTTTTAATAAATAATTTCAAATTTTAATTCAGTTAAGGGTAGTTTTGTCCTCAATTGTTTCTTGTTAGATTTTTAGTTAGTTTCGTGTACGTTTCCGAATGCGTAGTGTGTGATTCATCTTTGTTCTAGAAATGTTGTATAATTTCGCGTGTATTTGTGGACAATATAGTGTAAGTGTGAAGGGGACTCTAGTGATCTACAATAGGCCATCTACGTTCTGTGCCTTTGTTGTATGTTGTCTATGTTTGTTGTTTCGTTTAATTTCGCGAGTATTTGTGGTCAATATAGTGTAATTGTGAAATGGTGTAAAGTGATCTACAATAGACCATCTTTATCATCGACGTCGACCATCTAGCTTCGGAAGATCTTCGGTAAGTACATATATGATATAATCATAATGACTATAAATTGGATTACTTTGTAATTTTATTGGTTCTTATGATTCGCTATCATGGTATTTATTGTTTTTATGATTTATTTTTTGGTGGATTAAATATGTATATTGTGGTGTTCGCTACAAACTTGTCTAACTTAGGTGGTATGTGCAATTTCAGTGTGTAGTATTGATGCTATTGCTAGCCCATATGTAGTGCCGTTTGTATCCATAGTATCTAAAGGGACTTGAAATAAGTAGAGTTCAGTCTATACAATATTTCTTAATCATATGAAGCCTATAGTCGCAAAAAGCTTTAACGAATATAATATCCAATCAAGTACCTTTATTCCATTAACCTGGCATTTCACGAGTAAAACCCGCTCGTTTCTTGAATCAATAACAATTTTCAGCGCTCACTTAAATAATGCTCATAAACGCGTGAGTACCCCGTACAATTTTCACAGCAAATTGATTCGAGATTTCGACACGGCGCGAAAGGTAAGCCCATGCTAAAAAAAGTTGAACAAACGCGCCAACACAATTCAGTATTGAACGATCAAATAAAATAAACGCAAAATTGTATCGGAACAAATTTCAATCTATCGCCGGAGTGCCCAGCCAATTTGCAAAAACAATATACTGGCTGAACCTTTTTAACGCGCTACCAGTCTTACTTGACCCTTAGGCGGAGAGCGGACAGAATTCGTTCAGTTTATCTTGTACTGTACATAGAAATGTCACTATAATAGATGCCAATATTCCACATGCCTCGGTGGCCTAGCAGTACTACGATACGGTTACTAAGCTCTCGGGGTCTCGAATTCGAATCCCGGGTCCTGCAAAGTGATATTGGATTGTTCTATTCAGTCAAGAAATTGTGCTCGATATAGAGATAGGTTCGCTCGCTATCACATCGTAAGACAGAGCATTGCTCTGTCTGCATACAAAGCGAAACGTGGATGTCCTGTTAGCAGCTCTGCCTTCCCGTTCTAGCAAAAAGGCGTGCGTTAATGTTTGAATGTATGCATGTTCCACATGAATAGTCTGGGATTGAGCGAATTTAATTCTTTTTATCCTTCCTGCGACATAGCTAATAGTAGTTCTGTGTTGGATTTCTTTTAATATTATAGCCATAACATAGGAATTTAGCTTCTTATTACTTAATCGTCGAGTTAATTTAATTTGTAAGCACCTTAATACGTAGAGCATAGTGATTAATAGTATTTCTGTTGGTATGTTAATATGAGACTTATTGCTTTCGTGAATTTATATTATATTTCGTAAATTTTAAATGCATTGTATCACCCTAACGTATGTTTGAGTTGTATTGTTTACTCTCGTAGCATTAAGTTCATGTCACCTATACCTAGAGCCGGTGATAGGGTAGGGCACGGTTGGGCGACGGGCCTAGGCCGCCAGTGCAAAAGGGCGCCGAATGCAAAGATTTACTGTAAACCTGGATTTGGAGAGTGTCTACAGAGCGCCTTAGGAGTCTCATCCAGGGTGTCGTCAATCCTACATCCGCTACTGTCTATACGCTTTTATAATTGGAAGAATCGTAGTTAGAAAATAATTGGAGTTGAGTACCTTGTTATTTATCAATATTCATTGTATTTTTTTCAATTTTAATTTTAATTACTCGTATTTTTACCGCATCAATGAGCTGCCGCACGGTTTGTCAGCTTCAGCTTACGTGTTCGTTCTCTGCTATACTCCCAAATCCATCTGCAGCAATTAGGCAGGCCGGCATAATTGTGTCAATTGTTGCTATTACTTTTTGCCATTCGATATTCACTCAGAATAGCTTTATACTTACCATATTCAATAATAAAGATGGATTCAACTTAATTCTTGTGTGATTTATTGATTTAGTACTCTAGCAACTTTGTCGAGGATAAAAATATATAATCCTGAAACGCAAAAACTGTTCAGCTCCTTGTCTAACTCCCCGTTCCACCGATTTCCACCACACTTCGGCGTGTCTCCCGAAAATGGTCGCGTTGTTATTTTTTTTGCGAGACAAAAATCTTTTTGTCGCCAATCGATCCACTGGGAGCAATGCACGTTGTACAACGCACGAAATATCGGGAACAAGCTGTGTTAACAGATTTAGCTGGGTCTACATAGATTTGTTAGAATTTATATGTATTGCAGAGGACCTTTTATTCAACTTAGTGGAATAGGCAAATGGTAGAAAAGATGCGGTAGTGAATTGCTCAGCCTTAGCGTCAAAAACAATATAATGTCTATTTTTATACAATGCCAGTTTAAACAAAGCCCCTTATTACTGTATAGATATGGTAATAAATATGTTCAAAATAAAAATACGTACAGAACGCTTTTTTTTCATATAAGACAAAGTAAAAATGAAAAATAATAACAGATTTTTACGAGTCCTATTGATTTAAAATGGTCCAGTCAAGTCAAGTCCTATTGATTATCACATACGTGATATGTTCATATTAACAACAGTATTAAGCTGACAGAGACTTAACTGGTGGTAGGTCTCTCATATGTGAGAGGCTGCCTGGGTGGGTACCACCGCAATGTCTATTTCTCCCGTCAAATAGCAGTTTAAATGCACTGTTGTGTTTCGGATTGAAGGACTTTGTAGCCAGAGTAATTACTGGACATATTGAGACTTAACATCTTGTGTCTCAGGATGGCGAGCGCAGTAGAGTGCCAAGCATTGCTTTGTAATTCAAGGTGTTGTTTGGTTTTGCTACTGTCCATGATGAGGCGAACGGCATGCTCGTCTAGCCATTCATTGCATTAAAAAAAAAAGAGAAATGTTTGTACAAACAAAAACCTGGCATGGTTGTTATATAATAAATAAATAATATATTATTAAAAAAAATCATCCGCCAACCAATTCGCCGTTCAACTTCTTGGCCAGTATAATTGCTTCATAATGCGAATTAAGTTATAAAGAAAATTCCACCATTATCAATCTATATACGTTATGCTAGGCATGTGCCTATAGTAATAGATTATAGATAGTAATAGTAATAGATAAAGTATGTACTTTATCTCACACAAAGAACAATGGCAAGTGTCCATACATTATTTTTATTGACATTAAAATTAAATGTCTTAAAATGAAAAAAATCTCGTTAGCCTGAGGGTTAATTTCTAATTCAATATGTGTAATAATTGTTGTTAAAGAAACAGGGGAAAAATGAATATCATCACATCAGAATTTTCGTGTTTATACACCTATGTCACACTACGAGTAAAATGGCTGACCGTGCTATGAAGTATTGTGTTGTCAGGAATATCATTTTATAATAAATAAAAAGTATAATAATACACCCTTTCTATTAGTATCTTGTGTTTTTATTCATATTAGCTTAAAAAGTATATTTACACGTATAATTTATAATTACAGTTGATCTGCCGCAGTCTCAGTTGACAGTTACCTTCAATTCTCAACATCTTTACAATAAATCAATCCAAGCATTAAAATAAGATCGATGATTATAACAAACATAACATATCACACACAGTAAATATAAAAGTTCGTAACAATGCACGGATCACACAACGCAGTATCAGGCTCCTTATTCCTCAATATTTTTTGACTCGGTCTGGATTAAATATTTATCAACAATTCACGCAACGGAAACGTCGAAAGTCTATCTTTTTTTTTTGCTGGGTTATCTATGTCAATCGTCAATCGGTTGCTTTAAGTATGAGTCTTCTGGCCAGGCTCATATTATACTTTGAATTTACTTATTATTTAATACAGAAAAAATATTATGTGTTGTTACTATTTGAGCAAATAAAATATCAATGAAGTACAATTATTTACAAAATTAAAATAACTGACAAATTGCGGGAGTTTGCCAATATTATATTGAATGACAAAGTTATTTCGAATAAGTACTTTACTAGATAGCAAACTATTTAAGTCGAATAAATATAAAATGGCAACACTTAGCCAATAATAGTTTATAAATCCGGAATTACTCAAATAGCTTTCCATTTTAAAGGTTTTTTTTCACCCGCTTTGTATAATTCATATTATTATTTGAAAAAATGTACAAAAATATTGGAAATTGTTTTGTATATATGCCACTTTAAGACACTCAAATTAAGATCAATCAAAAATTCGCCATTGTTCTTTAAAGATCTAGTGAACTTCTTATACTTTGAATATCAATAATTTATAAAATATGTTTTATCTTCATACTTACTTCTATACATTTTAATTCAACTATTTGAGTTTGGTTATAAAGTGTATATTGTGTAAATTTTATAGTTTTCCTTTGAACACAATTTTCTTTTTACTGTCTGCCGATGTATTGAATTGAATCGCAGTTGAGAGCTCCACACGGCTCTCTGGAAATACGCCCTTTGTATTTGCATAGAATATTTTGTACTACAGAAAATATCTTGTATGTATTTTCCTTCGTTTACTTGCCTTAAAATAGCACCGATCTCACGTTTAGGTGAACAGACGTGGTTCGCTGCTATTATTTTTTAAAATATAATAGGTATATTTATTGTTTTGGAATATGAAACAATCATATTTGTACCTTGTTCTTTTCCATGTATTTGAAAAAAAAAAACACAGGTATTCTAGATGAATTTATAACATTTGGACCTAACATTTGCATATATTGGATCGCCTAGGGTTTGCATTGCATTACATCACGTCCTCACATAATATCTTTTAGAGATTGTATTTAAAACATCACACTAATGTCACACGTGGTAGTACGCGGATGGTGTTATAGTCTAGGTATACTAGGCAATACTACGCTAGGTTTTTCCACCAGTTCAAGGTTTTCCTCGTAACTATAAAAGAATAATGATTTGTCACCCACAAATATTTGCGCAAAAGCATTTATTTTATTGATATATTTAAGGAAATTCGTTTCATAAATACCGTTTCGGGAATGTATCGGATGAATGAAGAATGGTTGGCAAGACAAACGATGCGGATGTGTGAGGTCGACGTGTACACAATGCAATCATTTAATACTGAGAATGCAATACATATGCCAATACAACGGTAGAATATATACTCGTAGTAGTAACTGTAATCCTCAAAATGGCTTTATTAATTAAATTATTCATATGTTGTATAAAGGCGGACTTAATATTTGTCCTTTGGGTGGCGCAGACGTGGCTTTACGCGTCTTATGATTAAAAAAAAACGATGAAATAATGAAAAACAAAATTAACCGTAAAGTACCCTAATGGGTTTTGTATCTAGCCAATATATTTTGCAACTCGCGTATTCAAATAAAAAGTAAAATCACAAGCATCTAAAAGTGCTTCCGTTGTTAGATGACCCCGAAGCCAGGTTCTTTGACTGAAGATGATGTATATATATTTGAATAAAGGATTCAAATTCGAATGAAAGCAGTTTATTAACTCGATAGGTATTCTATGTTGTTTTCCACAAATAATCAAATATACACACATCAAATATACACACATCTAACACAAGTAGAAACGTGGGTTTCCTAGCACCTCTGCCCACCCCTTTTGGGATAAAGGAGTGACTTAATGTATTTATTAAAATGTCTTAGAAAATAATTAAAATAAATATAATACAGGGTATATCAAGAGTGCTACCGAAAACAAAGCTGGGTGGTAGTTTTAATGACTTCAAACACAATGCATCTAAATGTTGTGCAAAAAATTGTTACGAATATTTTTTATTATTTTTTTTTCTATTGTCGTATGAAGTGCGTGGTGGCCTGTTAGTAAACGGACTAGACGCGACTGCCAACATGTTCACGGTGGTCGCGGGTTCGAATCCCAGGGCACACCTCTGACTTTTCGGAGTCATGTGTGTATTGATAGTCAATCACCACGCACTAAAACGGTGAAGGAAAACATCGTGAGGAAACCTGCATACCATGGCGATTTTTTCTATGGTATGTAACTCCGCCAACCTGCACTAGGCCAGCGTGGTGGACTATATGGTCTAACCACTCTCAATCGTATTCTCGATTGTAGAGTAGGCCCGTGCCCTGCAGTGGGACGTATATGGGCTGATACAGATATCGTCGTATTAGGATGCTAAAAATATTTTCTTAAATAATAGTGTACACCCTTTTATTTTTAAAGACGGTATGGTATACAAAACTTTAAATAATCATTTTAGCAACAACTATGGATTTACAACCTAAACTCGATGATAATTAAAAATAATTTTAAAAAAATTATCGCATTTTTTTTACGACCCGGCTTCGTATTCGGTAGAACTCTTGATATACTCGGTATATAAAATAAATATAATAGAGAAAGGGACTTCTAAAAATAATGGCTTATAACCCAGTGCCAAAAATGTAGGTATAAGAATTTTACAACCTATTCTAAATATAGCGGGAACAAAACTCCTGTTACAAGCGGAACGAATCCCGAACGAAAACGAATCTACCGCTTAGGATTTATTATGTCACCCCAAAATTGCTTCCACGACAATAAAACGTGATTGGAAGTGTCGAGTTACGTTTTATGTTCTAGCCTTGTTCGTGGTTTATGTTTACGTTGAGAGCGATTATCTTAATCATTCAGTCAAATTATTGAGAAAGTATTTACGAAAAGCCAACCCGCATTAGACCAACGTAGTGGCCTAACCACTCTCAATCATATTCTCGATTGTGAAGGAGGCCCGTGCCCTGCAGTGGGATGTATATGGGCTGATACAGATAAAGATTTACCAAAGTAGATATAACTATAACGGTGAAGAAAAACATCGTGAGGAATCCTGCATACCATAGCAATTTGTAAGAATTTCTACGGTATGTAAAGTCCGCCAACCCACACTAGGCGAGCGTGGTGGACTATATGTATTGCCTAAGCACTCTTAATTATACTCTCGATTCCGAAGGAGGCCCGTACCATTCAGTTGGGTGTATATTGGCGGATACATATATGTATTTACGGAAAATAATTCTGACCTTTAAGGCTACAATAGTCTTTATACATTCTATAGCTGAGCATTATTTGTGCAACATTATCTAAAGAGGACTGTGTCGGTGTCTAATTAAGTGGTTTTAAAATAAGTATTTGGGCAAAACAACGAGCTATCATAACACGTAATACGGGCGAAATAGTACACGCCTCTCACATATGAGAGCCCGCCAGTAATTGTCATCAAGACAGCACTTCTTGTCGTCCAGTATAATGTTATCATTATTTTGTGCTAATAAATCAACCTATATACCCACACAATGCAGTCTTAAAGAATCATCAGACTATAACACTGAACATTTTATTGAGAAAAGTAAGCATGCTTGGTTGCAAACCTCCATATAATTCCGAGATACATCTTGAGCTCCAATTCGCGCAATTTGAACAGCTCAAGATGTCCATATTGTGTGCGAGCGAGAGGGTGTACGTGCGACAGAGATGGCATGCATATGATCCATAGTGTTACAACCCCATTTCAGGCAAGTATCGCTCCTTTAGCAAATACCTCCCACTTATGTACAGCGCGGGAAAATGGAATGGATTAACCTGGTTATTTTAAAAGATATTTATAATGAGTTTAACCAAATAATGCTTGATTTAGCATGAAGTTCACAGTGTACCTAGTTTTGTAACTTAAGATACTTAATAGATTAGCATGAATTTTCTATACATTTCTACGAAACGAGTAATCGGGTTTCCTTATTGTATGGACAACAGCTATAAATCTAGAAGAAGTCGAAATTATCGCTTATGTAAATAGATGGCAAAATAAGAGGGACAGTTAAAACATTTTCAATAACCTCAATAAGTAATTGGAGTGAGTAGGCGTGAAGCTATTTCCAGCAATGGTTGAAAATGCGAAAATGGGTAGCTTTCACAATTTTCAACTCACTAACTACTTAGTTACCAATAAGCAATATACATATAGGCTAAATACAGACTTCGACCGAAAATGAAGCCAGTTAGTAGTTTTCGTGATTATAGACTTAAAGCAACTAAGAAATTTGCAACATAATAAATTAACAACATAAATAAACATCTTTGTGTTTAGGCGGTAAGTCCATAGATGCTAAAATAATAATTTTAACGCTTGTGTACCACAGTGGCTTTAAAAATAAAAGGGTGAACATATTCTTTTTAGTATTAACTATGTATATACCAGCCAAATAAGACGATAGGAAAAAAATACAAAAATAATGACACGTTATTTTGCAAAATGTTACGTTGCTTTGCGTTTGAAATCACTAAAAGTAGCTGTAGTTTGTTTTCGGTTGCATTCTGGATATGCCTTGTATAAACCAAATTATATTTTTTTAATTATATTATAAAAAGAAACAATAACTTGCACACTTGTAGGTTTTTTTTAAGCGGCATTCAAATAATTTAAAGGTTTTATTATGGTAATAGCAATGGGAGCGACACAATTTTTTGTTACAAAAGATATTTTGTCACCTGCTATATATTGTGTAAATAAATTGTAAAATTATAATAAGTACTCTAATAAAATCAATAATAAATATAAATGTGTAAATTCTAGTAATTCATTAATTCTTAAAAAGATTGTGTTACATTTTGCATATTTCACACCTGCCAATGTTTGATGTACGTTTTACTCTATTTATACCCAAATAAAAACAAGGTCATAATAATTTATCATGTTTAAATAAGTTTATAAATCACCGATTATATGAAAAATCTTTTTTCACAAACATTTTTTTTCATTAATTATTTTTATTATTAGTGGTATGATAGTATTGTATATTTCTCCCGCTAAACAGGAGTGTAAATGCTCTGTTGTGTTCCCCTTTGACGGACATTGTAGCCAGAGTAGCAAAAGGACATGTTGAGACTTAACATCTTGTATCTCAGGTAAAGCATTGCTTTATATTTCATGGCGTAGTTTAGTTTTGTTACTGTCTGTGAGCGGTCGTATCGCTTACCATCAGGCGAACGGCATGTTAATCTCGCCATTCATAGCAATAAAAAAATCTTCTATAAAATCCATATATATAAACTTATTTCTGAATGCATTTATTTCTCTCTAAAAATAAAATTTTATAATGAATATATTACAATAAATTAATGCTTTTGTTAGAAAACTCGCAAATATTTAACACAAATCTTGCAATGTCAATTTAGATCATGTTATTAATTATAAGTCATCTAAATAACTAATAACATGAAAATGAAAATAATTTATTGAATCCATTAAGATATTCTACATCATTTATAATTGGTTCATTCATTTTTTTATCTATGTTATTTTCATGCTATTTTCTTTAAGTTCTTAGTCCATTTTCCCCAAAGCTCCGTCACGGGCCGGGGTGGCACTTATCTCAAGTGTCTAGGGGGTGGCTGGGGGTGGTATATTTGTCCTCCATTACAGTGCTGTTAGACTAAGCGTTAACGGGTGCTGTTCCGTTGCTCCAATATAACGTTTAACTACACTGAATAAAACGCTGTATTTTGTTTAGGGATGTATTTGGTTAGGATACATTCGCGAAAATTGTGTAGGTAATTAGTATTTATGATACAAAAAATATAGATAAAGGAAAGGGGACGAAAATTCATTGCTCTGTCAAAAAAAAAAATAGTTTATAAACATATTTTTGCGGTGTCGAATGTTTTGATTTTTAACCTATTCTGTCCCACTGCTGGGCAAAGGTCTCCCTCAACTCCTTTCACACATCCCTATTTATTGATACCATCTAAATGCTGCTAAATTGGTTGAGGTTGTAACGCCACCTTTTCCGAGGTCTGTCTCGTCACCTCTTACCATCCTTAGGCATCTATTGAGTGGCAATCTTTGCTTACCTTTTAGGTGCATCCTGATGACGTGGCTCGCCTAATCCCACTTTAGTTTGGCCGATTTCTGTACATAATCCTTGACTCTGTTTATGGAGCGTAAGGTGTTATGGGACACTCTGTTCATGCGTGTTACGCCTATCATACGTTCCATAGTTTTTTGACAAACTCTGAACCTGGACCTTTGATGTTCGGTGAAAAACCAGGTTTAAACTCCGTATGTGGGAATTGGTAAAATACACATGTAAACGAGTATAAGAGCTTACGATAAATAGAAAGATTTACCTTCTTGTATTCTTCGCTCTAACTAAATTAAAAATCAGTCAACAGGGGCGATAAATTCGCTAGTTAAAATAGGTTTTTAAACTGACTACGAATAGCCATATTTAATAATTATAATTGCCATAGTAATTATAACATAAACATATTCATATAAAAATATTTTGTTGTAAATTTACAACAAATTATTATTGAACTGCTCTGATTAAACCAACTTGTAAATTTTGTAATAATCCCTACATTGTAAACTGGTTTTGAAAAGAGCAACACTAGAGTTTCTTGCCCGTTCTTCTCTAGTGAAAACCGCTTTCCGAACCGGGTGGTAGATAAAAAATGACTGGATCTAAATGATGTTGAACATTTTAATGGATTCAATAAATTATTTTCATTTTCATTTTCAATAAGGCTGTATAAGTCTTCTTTTACCTGCACTAATATTACTATTATGACATTTTAGCCAGAGTAACTACTGGATATGTTGAGACTGTTATGTCTCAGGATGTAGAGTGCAGTGCAATACCAAGCATTGCCTTGTAATTCATGGTGTGGTTTGGTTTTGTTACATTAGCGGTGGTTCCATTTACCATCAGACGAATGGCACGATCGTCTCACCATACATTACAATGAAAAAAAATATTTAAGAAAATAAGGCATTAACTAGCCATTGAAAAATCCGACATAAATATCTGGATCTGGATCTGGATCAGCCCATATACGTCCCACTGCAGGGCACGGGCCTACTCTACAATCGAGAATACGATTGAGAGTGGTTAGGCCATATAGTCCACCACGCTGGCCTATTGCGGGTTGGCGGACTTACATACCATAGAAACTTTTATAAATCGCAATGGTATGCAGGCTTTCTCACGATGTTTTCCTTAGTACAAGTGGTGGTCTTATCGCTAACGGCGGCGATCTCTTCCAGATGTGCTTCCAGACAACCAAACGTACATGATTTCTACTTGCATATTTGTGTAATATAAAAGATATAGTGGTGATGTTAAGAGAGAGCACATTGGCAACACCGTGGACCCTCAGAGGGCGGGGGCGCCGCGTGCAGTTAAACATGTCATTACCACTGTATGTACAGGTTGTGCTGTTTACTAGATGTTTTGCGATGTAATAATTTTCAATGATTTTTAGATTATTTCAGCTATTAATTTGTTGAGACAAAGCTAATTTAATATGTCGATTGAGTAATAAAATATTTTAGAGTTCATTATTTAATTGGAGTAAAGATTGATTAGTGTTTAATTAATGGTTGTGATATTTTGTTCTCATATTTTACATGTCAAGTATAATTAAATAAAACCCCGGGGTTTGCATTGCTTCTTTGTTCTTCCATATCATTAAGCATTTAAGTTACTATTATGGGTTTTTTACTTTGTACTTAAATAACACCCAACAGTCACATATATAGTCCTGACCCCACACTAAGATCGAGTCTTGTGTCGTGGGTATCAGGAACTACGAGAGACTCTTCGGTCTCACAAACACCCAGACCCGGAAGAAATATTTGTGGGCCGCACAAACATTTCTCTCGGTGCGGGGATCGAACCCGCGGCCTCTCGTTTCACAGGCGGCGTCTAACCAACTGCGCCACGGAGGCTGGAGGCACTTATACGATTTCACGACTGTATTGAATTGAAATAAAATATTAGCCACAATTGATTTCAGTATTTTCTTAGTATTTACACCCTTAGTCGTCTGCGCCATCCATCAACATCGGTTTTTACATCAGTATTTACATCGGCGCATAACTGGATAAAGCTGAGTCAATACACGCTTTAAAACCCTCTCGACAACATATAAATAAATTTATTTTGAATCACGCTGTACAACAGCAGATATTACGCATGTGTGCAATAGTCACAGAATTGGCCAATGAGCGTCGTTCTTTCCATGTGTACGTGATGTAGCTGTCGCGTAGCGGGGTGGTACAGGGTGTCTAAAGTAGGTGGTAGGTGGTACTCCGTTAAGGGGGCGACCGTCGGCAATTAAAGTTTAATATTGTTATTGCTAGGTAATTGGCGAGAGCGTTTTACGATTCGCTTGGGTTTATTACGAATGGATTTTTCATTTAATTAATGTTATTTGTTTTTCTTTTACGGATGATTTATTGTTACGTGTTTGTTAAGTAGATTGGTTTGGGTGTTTTTATTGGAGTACCGATTGGTAAATGGATGGCAAATACATTATAAATAGTTAAAGTAGATAAATAAAATGTGAGATTATTTGTCATTATTTACATATAATGGAATAGTGGGGATTTGTCATAATGTGTTGTAATGATTATATTACTAGTTTGGTTATTTATCTTATGTGCGCACGGTTTTTAAAACCTCCATGTTGAATAGTAGCAAGGAAGGCACAATGCTTGTTGGTCATTTTTTATAGAAGACCGAGTATTCAGTCTCAAAGACCAGTAATTCCTTAAGAATACATTATCGATGGCTTATGATTTTATAGAGGTGACTTCATTGCTTTTCTGAGTCGTTACTGTCCTAAATTAATTTTTAAGCTTTACTTTTAAAAACTTTGCATTGAAATGAAATGAAATTAGTTTTTTGGTCATGTTGGCAAATGGGCTCTAATTATGATCTATGGTAGACTAGAACGTGAACTGCGACTGTGAGACATGATCACATTTTAAAGTAAACCATATCGGCGTTATTCAGACCGTTTGTAAACCTATTTTAGGTATGTTGTTGAATGTTTTGTTTTCTTCATTTAAACTGAATTCAATAGTCGTTCGAAAGGGACAAAACATTCGATGAACAGTGTTTGAATAAGGCCGTAATGAAGTATAAACTACTCGATAGGTATATTACTGGTGGTAGATCTCGCATACGTGAGAAGCCGCCTGGGTAGGTACCACCGCAATGTATATTTCTCCTGCTAAACATCAATATAAATGCATTGTTGCATTCCGGTTTGAAGGACATGGTAGCCATAGTAACTACTGGACATATTGAGATTAAACATCTTCCGCCTTATTACAAAACGTGGTTTATCTAAAAACTTTAGTTTAAATCGCAATAAACTATGATTTATATGAAATTCATATTACAAAAAGTGGTTTAACGATAAACCATGGCCTTTTTTATGGTTTATCGCTAAACCTGACCGCCCCCTAGTTTAACGGTGGTCTAAATCGTAAACTTTCAATTATTTCTCTTGGATTTAGTGTCTATTTCATCGTATTATGTTACTTTTACTCTAAAATTGATATTAATATGATGAATTTGTTCGTTATTAAGGATTTTGAAGCCTTTGAGCGATTAAAAACGTCATGTCGGCCCAACAAAATACGTCTACGCGTCAAACCCTGTTTTAATTTTTTCCGATAAAAATATACGCATAAGGATAGTTTTACCAAACATTTTGCAATGTAATCATCCATAAAATAATGTTGGTTTACTCACTTTTTTCTCACTACTCAAATTCATAGACCATTTTTCATTTTGTAGGTCCACCACAACACGATATTATTAAATAAGATTACTATGTAATTACCTAAGCGACAATTATTTTATATCACTTCACTTCACATACTTCGTTGACTAAATAGTAAATGCATTCCAATGCTAAATGAACTTATTTTAACTCGCGATAGTTTTGTTTATTGTTACGGTTTCTTGTAACGCGCCAGAATGTTACGTTCCATCACACGTGTTTGGATGTGTGACTAGCTAATATAACATGAACCAAATAAAAAAAAAAAAAATTATAATCGATATACCAACCAATATTGACATTCTAGCAAAATGTCCAACCCTCAATAGGTTCAATACGCCTAAACATTATTTAATCATAAAAATTTTATTAAAACGTATTCTTTTCTGTGGATATGGAACGTTGCGATGGAATGATATCATGTTGAACGAATATTATTTGTATTAATCTGTGGTTGGTGTATAAACTACGGTTCAAAAGAATGAATCAAGGAAACCATGGTTTATTTATGTTTTGTAATACCAGTAAAATTAAACCATGGTTCTGCAGATTAGACTGGTTTTGCTAGACTAGGTTTAAACCAAGGTTTATTTCGCTTTTTGTAATAAGACCGCTTATGTTTCAGGATGACAACCGCAGCGAAGTTCTTTGGTTTTGCTACTGTCCTTGAGCGATCGTATAGCTTACTATCAGGCGAATTTATGACCGTCTCGCCTTTCATCTCAATTTTTTAAAAGACTTAAGACACCAGTATCTTCCTTGCAATTCCAGGCCTCTCACTGGTTAAATGTCGATATTTATATTAGACATAAGAGATTAATTAATTAGTTTAATTGGTGATGTTTATTTATTTTATTTATTTATTTATTTTATTTTATTTATTAAGTACAGGTATACAAAACAGAATACAGCCAATTAAACAGTTAAAAACAAAAATAGCATAGTTATATGATCTAGGATGTATCCCTAACTATGTATACACAACATGTTATTATTGCTAGAACTAAACATAACATAAAATTAAAACAGGAAATGAAAAAATACAATAATATTAAAGGAAAAAAAATGTAACAATAATTATACATACAATTTAAATTTGGTAAAATTATTAGCGAAACATTTTAATGATAAATTCCAAATGGACCCTTAGTAAAAAAGAAAAAAAAAATTGAATAAAAAATAAGTTAAATCAAATTAGTAAATTAATTACACAATTTTAAATTATAGATCATTTACATAAAAACATTAACATAGCATATAACATTGTATTCCAACAATTATTTTAACATTAGAACAGTCTTAACCTGTCTCTTGAAAACATTAAGTTTATGGTTAAACACGTCAATTTGGGTTTTGCAACTTACACAAAGATCATTGTAGAGTCTACACATTCTCGCCATAGGATTGTTAAAGGAAATATTGTTTTTATACGCTTGAAGAAAAAAGGTTTTAGGATTGCGTGTGATATAATTAGTTTAATAATTCTTAGGAAAAAAAATTATAAGACTGCAGTCCTGATTCTGAAATTCTAAGATTCGAATATCCACAATAATACTATAAAACAAATTCATAAGGGCTCCACTATTTTTGACCAACTTAAATGTTCAAAAAAGACATATTTTCAAGTTAACGCTTTGTAAGTTTTCAATTATAAAATATATTTGCCTGGAATTAAGACCCGCAAGATTTACACATGGGAACCAAATTATAAACTATGCATTCTTATTAGAAAATTGAATACCTAAGATTGTCTGGAAAAAATCATCGAAAGCTACAATACCGACGATTATTTACACGTAATTAAGCGCTTTATATTTTTTATTATCAAGATTTTTGTGGTGTACAGTCATATTTATATAAAATACTTATTTCATGCGATCGAATAGGATAAAACTATAATAGAATCATCCTTGAACATCTGTGAACATACGTATAGTATTATCCCAATAAATTGCATTATGCAAATACCGTCCTCTTCAGTTTCCTCTGCTCTTGGGAAAATCAATAGAGGCGGCTACAAGCGAGATAGATATACACCCCTCCGTAAGCTAGAAAGAGATAAGTGTATTGCCTCTTTCCCGTGAAAATCGCACTATAGGGATTTCAACCACGCACATTGGAATTTGTAACTTAAGCTTTTGGGATACAGTTGGTATTCCATTGGCAGCTCAGTCGATTTGTTTCATTTGTATTCCAAATAATATGGTAAATGAAAGTGTAATCTATGAGTATTGCTATAAAGTCAACTTTCCTTTGGATATGTTCAGTAAATTTTCCAGTATCTAGAACAGATTTTCAAATAGATAAATTTAAGTCGGTTGTATTAATTTTCAGTGAACATTAGTTAATGATGACAGTAAGGACTTGACTAATGGAATATTGAGTTTTGTTAAATAATCTTTTATTTTATGTAATGACATAGAAATGGGTATTATCACTCCCAATTACTCATAAATAAAAAAAACAACTTAAGTATTAATTGCTACTATTAATCAAGGGTTGCAAAAACTTTTGGGATGGGTAAGCAAATTAATTAATAGTTTGATTTTAAAAAAAATGCTGCAACATGGATGACTTTTATGGATACGTTTAAAAAAGTCAGAGGCATATGTCAAAATTCAGAAATGTTTTTACGGCATTCAAACATTAATTTTCTTGGCGAAAACAGCACCCCTACTTCCAATGCATATACCAAACATATTCGCGACTACAAAAAAGATTGTAGTCAATTCGTTGATTACAGTTAGTCGACAAGTCAATATATCTTTTCTTAATTTCTGTTTGTCATATATGAATTACAAAAACTCAAAGACGTTATTTCAAAAGATAAGAACGTAGCCTATGATATAGCATTATTTGAAATATTCAAATGCAGTGGATGATCCTACAGCAGTGTATAACGGCTGTCCGCCTCCGTGTGGGACAACTTGAAGATATTCCCAATCATTATTCATGAAGCTTCAATCAAAATGACACCGGCAAACAAATTCACAAGTCGTTAAATCCGCGGAGCCGAGCGGCCTCCAAAGTAGGAGATGTCGATAATAATGTGCTGGGAACATACGGGCCTGTATTGCGGACGGTCACACGGCGTTTTTATGACTTGAAAATATTCATTTAATTTAAAAAAAAAATGTTACTTAACGCATAAAGTGCGTGGTGGCCTGTTGGTAAACGGACTACACGCGGCTGCCAACATGTTCACGGTGGTCACGGGTTCGAATCCCAGGGTACACCTCTGACTTTTCGGAGTCATGTGCGTATTGATAGTCAGTCACCACGCACTAAAACGGTGAAGGAAAATATCGTGAGGGAACCTGCATACCATAGCGATTTATAAGAATTTCTGTGGTATGTATGTCTGCCAAACCGCACTAGGCCAGCGTGGTATATGGCCTAACCACTCTCAATCGTACTCTTCATTGTAGAGGAGGCCCATACCCTACAGTGGGACGTATATTAGACGTAACGTGATACAGAATTAATGCATGATAAATATTGTATACGGTATTTAAATTAATTTGTTACTTTTCAATAATGCATGATGAATATATTTTGGGTTTTTAAATGAAATAGGTCACTTAATAAAATAGGACGTGAAGTAACATGTGTTCTAGTGGGGTATAAGAGAGAGTAAGAAATTATAATCATAATTCTCTTAATTAACAATAAATGCAAATTAACACCCAGAGTTTGTTATCAAGTTTCATTGTCAAAGTGTGATATCTGCAGGGACAATAATTCAAACCTTTACTCCCATTTTAGTCTTGAAATTTCCGATTAAATTGTTCTAGCAATTTAGATCCCATTATCTTTCAGGTTTTGTGTGTGTATATGAGTACAGTCTTATTTTAATGGATTAGGTCCCTTTTCTAACTTGAATTGTCAATTTCGTTTTCTTACGCCCAGGTGGAGATTGAAAGGTTGTAAATTGCAATGGTGTCTCAAGTCTTCTCGCCTAGCACGCAACCGGGTGCTACAAATAATCTAATTGTGTCTTAGAAAATACTCTTTTTCTTAAACAAATCTTAATACCATAACGTTTTGCAACGTTTTTTTGTGTCGTACGTTGGCAACCGTTGTCTCGCCGGCCCGCCGTATGGCTATCAGTGTATTTGACTCTCAAATAGGATGCGTTTCGCACAACCCGCTCGACGCCTTAGATATCATGAAAAACAACCGGGTATTTGGTTAAAAGTTGTTATTACAACATATGTTAGGGTGTTTCTACATTGACATAAAGCAACGGGATTTTAGGAATTTGAAGATTTATACAATTTGAGTTGAGGATATGATTTTATAGATTTATAGAATTTTACAAAATTTTATTTTTGATTCCTGCAATTTTCATTCATGACGATCTTTATTCTAAAAATGTGAAATATTTTTAGCTACGATGACATTAAAGTACATACGGTTTTAAACAATAACTTATATTATATAATATCGGCTAGCAAAGCTTCAAAGCAGGGGCTTCAACTTCTTTTCAAGAAATAATTCTTAATGTACCATGCAAGTCTGATTCAAGTTTATAGACAACAAACACTTTACCAATCCTAATAACAAACCCTCAAAATATTTCTTTTTTTTAAACAAGCGTTTTTTTTTTCTTTTTAAAATATTCTCTGAAATTACTCATGCAATGTGAGTGCGTTTCACAGTACCCATTCTAGATTTAATATCTAAAATATACAATCGGAAACCTACGCATACTTCGCAAGTACATACATATATCCTGGCAGAGATCGAACCTATACCTCCACCACAAACACCTATGAAAATAACCTTTAATCCCATCCCTAGAACAACAATTTCCCCGTCATTCATCCGTTCAATTTTGCAAGTGCATCATCGTCCTAATACGGCTAAGCAGGCTCTGATTATACGAGCCCTTATAAAGTCCACCGGCTATTTGAAAACAATCGGAATAGCCGGAGAGCTGTGCCGGACTCCAAGTCTCTTGATTGACGGCCGACGCGTCCAGACTCGTGTAAACGGCAAAAAAATAAATTATTAATGGAAAAAAAGATAACCAGTATCACCTACACGGATTTGTCTGTTCTTTTTTTCATTTGGTGCGTTTTTTCGCGGATTGTAAGGTAATAGTGGTGATTTTGTTTATTTGTTTTTTTTTGAAGGATTTCGGGGATTATTTCTTTAAGTGTTAAGGATTGTTGTTAGTACGCGTTATTATTCATTTATTGATAACTGTAGCGTAAAAGTATAGTCAGGAACTAAGGCATACAATATTCAGTATTCAACATTGCAACGATCCGATGATTGAATGAATCACTGCCTGAATAAATTAATTAATGTACACAAATTTAGTTTGCGTATATTTGAAGGGTAAGAATAGCGTGAGAATAGAATAATGTGTCACTCAAAGAATCACTACTTTATTTATGAGAAAGATGCGTAGAGATTCACTGATATTCGATAGATATCTGAAAATATTTGGTGAACAAATCAAATTACAAAAAAAAACATATTTCGCTCTCATCTTTTCAAATCATATTAAATCTTTTCAAATAACCTTTCTCCATAAAAGTAACACATAATTCTTTTGCCACCATCTTTCACCATCCCCTAAATGTAAAACTAGCTAACAACCCCCATGGGGAGTGTTACAAATCCCATCGATAAAGCGCCCCATCGTTTCGGGGTTCGATTAAGTGGTGACTTGATTGAGGGTGGCTCGGGAATTTGTTAGGAGTTGTAGTTAATAGAGCGGGTATTTTATTAGATTAATCATGATATGGGGCAGTCATTTTGAATATTTAAGGAATTGAAAGGCTGCTGAATACCTAAAGCTGAAAGTAACTTTATTAAACATAAAAAAGTATAAACTAAATACTTAACTTCTATGAAAGTAAGACCATATTGTACAAAATTGTGTTATCTATACGAATATTGTCTTTACTGTAATATAGAGAGGACATATTTTATTGTTTGTTTGCATTGAATGAGCTCTGAAACTACTGCACTGATTGGAAAACTTATTTCAACATTAGATTCAAATATTATTCCTGTTGAACATAGGCGATAGAATATTTCCAAAAATGTGAAATTGCACCCGGGCGGACCCGGGCCGTGTAGCAGTTACTAATAATAAATCAGAGCCACACTATCGAATCGGTAGTTGCGAATTCATTCCCAGGGAGGAACTGTTTATTCAGTGAGAAAAAAAAACATGCAAATCAGATCAGATTTTTTTTAAATCTCCAATTAATGCATCCACAAATACAAACGAATGCAGAACCTTATTTTTTTAATTCGCTCACAAAACACATACAATTTACTTTCCTAATTAAACGTACAAAAAGAGTGAATCTAAGACCGTTATATCAAGTTGACAATATAATAAAAGCAGCGTTTCTCGTCTGTTTGTCCGTCACCGCGCGGCATCCGTCAGCAAAAACACCTAATGAAGTGATTCGCACGAAACTCGCGGAATTTTGGACGGTGCACAAAAACTGCGCGAGGTTCATATTTTAAGGGGTTAAAGTTTTAGATGCAGTTAGTTCATTTGGAGATTTTTAGGTGTTGTGAATGGAGTAAGGTTTTTTAACACACTATGACTGTAGAGGATCGATTTTGGTTCATTGGGGTGTAAGTATGCTCTGTTGCAATGATACAAATAAATACTAAATAACACCCAATAGTCACATACATAGTCCTGAACCCACACCTAGAACGAGACATGTGCCGTGGGTATCAGGAACTACGAGAGACTTTCGGTCTCACAAACACCCCAGACCCGATAGAAATATTTGTGGGCCGCACAAACATTTCTCTCGGTGCGGGATCGAACCCACAGCCTCTCGTTTCACAGACGGCGTAAATTAATTTTATAAAAGCTGAAAGGTTATTTGCGCATGCCTCTGACATAGGCATCACACAATCAGCTATTATTTGTTTCCGATAGCGGTGGCTTTGGATGTTATCAGCTTCAATATATCTGGCAAGATGAAAGAACCATTAAAATGTGTGACTACCAAGAAAACATCTTTCAGTACAATATATTTTGGCACGGTAAATTGCGTGGGAATATTCTATATAATTGTCTCTCTCTCTCTCTCTATATAATGTTCTCTACACATTATTTTACACAATCATGTAAATACAAATAAAATATTTATCTCAAAATAGCATTAAAATATTCAAACATTGCTCTTTGTGCATACAGGTGTGAATTTATACATTGTCTAAGTATGTACTATATATTTATGTAAGAACATGCTTGTAGGTGTATAGGTACATAAACTACTTGGATTGTATGTACGTAATACAAAAGCATTTACGAAATAGTCATAAATAATATTACCATGACAAAAATTAATTACGCTGTTTTACGATTACACATAGGCTTAAATTATGATTCTGAAACTAGTATACAATATAATTTTTGGTACTATGTATTAGGGTAACCCTAAAAATTATACAAATCGTGATGAAAAATGAAACAACATTTCATTTTTTATGCATAAAATTATGGTTGAGAATCACGTGAAGGGCATTTAATGGAACTTTTATACATATTTTTATACACTTATAGTGTATGCAAGGTTCTACCAATGGCATTACTGTATACGTCCTACTGCAGGACATTGACCTCCTCCACAATCGAAAGTACGATTGAGAGTGGTTAGGCCATATAGTCCACCACGCTATCTTAACGCGGGTTGGCGGAGTTTCAATACCATATAAATTCTTGCAAATCGTTATGACCTGAATAAGGTTTACTCACATTTTTCTTAATTGTTTACAATAAAAAAATAGTTTGGAATATAGTAATGGGTCGGCACGACCAAGATGGTACCACAGCCAAACAAAAGACCAACGTAAAGCTTTAGTTTTTTCGTATTTTTTTTGGTAAGGGAGATCGTGGGAGCTCAATAAAGCTGTTTACCGTTCATATTTTTCTTCCTCTCTCATTTTAAGAAACTGGTAACACTTCTCATATTAAATGATTGGCGAGACGAGCATGCTGTTCGCCTGATGGTAAGCGATGCGACAGCTCATGAAAATTACCAAAACCAAACAACGCCTTGAATTACAAAGCAATGTTTGGCATTCCACTGCCCTCGCCATCCTGAGACATAATATGTAAAGTCTCAATATGTCCAGTAGTTACTTTGGCTAAAGTGTCCTTCAATCCGAAACACAACAGTGCATTTAAACTGCTGTTTGGCGGGAGAAATAGATATTACGCTGGTACCCACCCAGAAGGCCTCTCACTTATAAGATATAACAACACTGCTTAAATGCACTGTTGTGTTTCGGATTGAAGGACATTGTAGCCAGAGCAACTACTGGACATATTGAGACTTAACATCTTATGTCTCAGGATGGCGAGCGCAGTGGAATGTTGCTACTGTTTATGAGCGGTCGTATCGCTTACCATCAGGCGAACGGCTTGCTCGTCTCGCCATTCAAAGCAATAAAAAAAAAAAAAAAAGATACCTACCACCAGTAAGACATTCTTAAAACGTTATACCAAATTTTAATTATGTGCTCTGAATTCAATTATGTTGAATGTATTACATTTATAATAATTATAATTGTTAATTACACGGAGTCATTTGCCAGACAACCAGTCTTTTATTCATAAATTATCGTTGATTAAAAGTAATTATTCAATCTATAAATCTCGGAGGAATTATTAAATAACAAAGTAACCAAGATGTACCAACATAAGAAGAGTGAAACCGCCTACGTTAACGCGGTTGTTAATATAATAAATTGATTTAATTAGATACATTAGATTATATGATTGAAAATAAAATAAATCTCATATTCATTTATTATTTAATTCTTGTATGGAAACTATGTGTTGTCACTTGTTGGCAGTAATCTAACTGCCGCATTCAGAGACGTTTAAAGTTGATTACATTTTTCCTTAGTATCTATTCTCTTCATAAAATCTAAACTAAGTAATGATTCAATTGGCATTCAATGCTTCTGAGTACGGGAATTAGACGCTTTGTATATTATACTTTAGCCATTTTCTTAATAATTCTTATACCAATACCAATAAGACTTGGCCTACTTTAAGAATTATTCCGTTGAAATAAATTAACTATAGTTTTATTTTCTTCTAGAGTATCGGATTCGACATAATGTAAAAAGACAATTGAAAAAAGCATCTTGTTAATTATTAGACTTCTAGTAAACTCCCATGATTATAATTATAGTTTTAGATAAATACGATGAATCATAGGACATTTACAACTAAATATATTAAGTTTCATTAACCAAGGCCCGATTTTGCATTCTAATTTTCGAAAAGTTACTCAGCTTAACGGATCTTTTCATTATTAAACTGCTACGACAAATTTTAGATTTATCAGTCAGTAAATTTCCCATATTATGCATTTATTATTCCTAAATATGCAGCCAAATAAAAAAGCGCAAGTCTCACGGCCAGCTATCGTTTAACAAATGACATTGTAAATTGTGCGTAGAACCTTGACAATTTCCAAATCACAGCGCGGAATGGCGGAAAAAACTTCACTCGCATTCGGCCAGCATAAATCCGAGCGGCCGCGAGCGGCAGTAAAAACTTCTATCTTTTAGAGATCCTTTAGTTCGTGAGTTATTATATTTAGTTTTCCGATGCTCTCTGTATGAGTTTTGTAATACATTTTTATCTTCATAGCAATTTTCAGAAATAATACAGAATATTAATATTAGTTGTTCGTAAATTGTCTATTAAATTCGGTTTTCATTTGCGCGATGCTCACTGTATGGGTTTTGGTAATAAATTTTCATCTTCAGATCGATTTGGCTTTCGATTCGAGACCGAACCTGTGTTACATATTTCGAATATGAACCTTGGTAAGTCAGAGAACACTCACTAACCTTTATAATTTTCACCACCTCCTGACACTTCATATTATTTTGCGTACTATTGTGAATAAAATTAACGTGGCTGTCGTCCTTTGTACTACTTCTCTCGTCTCTTCCGTTACATCCCGTCGCAACCTGTTCCATGACTGCAGGCATGGAATCCAGTCCTCCTAAATACCATTTCATCAAACCATCTCTTTAGGTTTTTAAATAATTAAGAATATATTTCAAGATCTTGCATATCTCACGGGAAAATTACGTTTTGTAGGGATAAAAAGTAGCTTAAGTATTAATCCAAGTTTTCAGCTACCTCCATACCAAATTTCATCTAAATTACGCCAGCTTTTTGAGCGTGATAAAGTAACAAACATACAAAGTGTCGCGCTTAATATATTATTAGGATAAAGGTAAAACAATTTATACAGGGTATATCAAGACTGCTACCGAAAACGAAGCCGGGTGGTAGTTTAAGCGACTTCAGACACAATGCAACAGAAAAAGTTGCAAAAAAAAGCGTCATTTTTTTTTTGTTATTTTTTTCCTATGGCCATTTTTGGGTGGTAAATACATTTTTTCCTAAAATAATAGTATATACCCTTTTATTTATAAATACTCTAAGGTATAAAAGAGTTTAAATTATTATTTTAGCAAAAACTATGGATTTACCACCCAAAAATGACGATATTAAAAAAATAATAAAAAAAAATTGTCGCGTTTCTAGGCGAAATTTTTAATTGCATTGTGTTTGTAGTCACTAAAACTACCACCCGGCTTCGTTTTCGGTAGCAGTCTTGAGATACCCGGTATAATAATAAATATAATTCTTACAACGGACTATAGGGCCTAACCACTCTCAATCGAACACTCAATTGTGGAGGAGACCCGTGCCCTGCAGTGGGACGTACAAACATATTTGGGCTGATACGGTACAGTTAAATTCTTAAAGCACGAAAAACAAGTCATTATTAAGCTCATAAAGAACATCCAGCTAATATAATGTACAGTATACATCCTTGATTTTTAAATTCTACATTTTCCAGTACATAATTATAACGATATCCATATAATACGATCTAACGTTTCTATACAAAGATTACGTGTTAAGTATTCCTAACAGAACCCAACGGCATCGAGTGACTTTTTGTACGGATCTTTGTGTTTTCTGTCGGCTCCCGCTTATCAGGGCGTGATGTTAAAGTATTCAGCGGCATAATGTAACAAATGTCTCGAGCCCATTACGAGTGTTTCACGGCTTTTTCCCGTGGCTCATGCATTGGTGACGCGTTGGGTTGCGCGCTTCGACACCGGCGCAAAATCATACGAGATGCGGTTGTATCCACAAGCATTTTTTTAAATCTCAGTAGTACATCAACCTAAGATTATCTGGAAGAGATCTGAGATCTGAGAGAGAAGAATCTGCATTTTTGTCGCGGACGTCAGCGACAAAAATGCCACTTATAAAATCGGTAAATTATATTAAAGATTTTCGTATATTCAATATTTTTTTCATGGTGTACAATGTCATAATAAATAATTAAATCACCATTAAGTTTATATGGTAACAGATAATTCAAATTCTAATTTAACCATACTAGGACTACTGACTTCCATAAACCTATTTCTATCCCAAGATGTGGTAATGAGCTTACCTTAATTTGTCATTATAACTACGAGTATTAAAAACTACAACAAGAATCTACCACTTATAACTACAGTTGGTTAAACGCCGCCTAGGAAACGAGAGGCCGCGGGATCTATCCCCGCACCGATGCGGCGGGTTAGGCCGCCCGCAGGTAGGGGTAGGTAAGTAAATGAGTACTCAGGGTAATTACGTGGTTCGGGCTTTAATAAATTCGCATCACTGTTTACACCCGGCACTGTTGCTGGTGGTATGCAACAGGAGTCACTGGCCTTCGCTGGACACTGATCCGGGTCTTCGGCACGTGGCGGAACCCGGCGACAGCTCGCCGGTGAAGTTAGTTGCCACGTGGCCGGACACGGCGCGCAGGTCAGCGGCGCGGCGCAGGCTCGGCTGCAGTCGGGCAGGAAGCGGTGCGGAGCGAAAGCGGGCAGTAAGCCAGCGCACGGAGTCAGCTCTCCGTGGCGGAAGCAAAACGAAGTAGAAGAATGAAGAAGGCGAAGAACGAAGAACGAAGAACCCCAGCGGGTTCGGAAAGACGCGTGGTAGCACGTGGCTTTCAGGTTATGGGAAAAAAGGACGCGAGCGCCGTTACACGCGTATTTAAGCGAGCGCCGATGACAGTTCGCACGTCACGTTTGACAGATGTCAGAAATTGAATCAACCAATCAGCGCAACGGAGGCGTTGATTGGCATAGACAATAGGATTTATGCCGACTATTGAGCCATAGACCGCAACTATTAGATGTGACATTCTCACAACGTCAGACCGAGTTAAATGTTAGTGAGGCCCACAAGGATTTGTCTCGGGTCAATGTGTTTGTGAGACCTAGAAGTCTCTTGTGGTTTCTGATATCCACGACACAAGATTTGATTGATCATAATGTGTGGTCAGGACTACGTGTGTAACTGTTGGGTGCAACTATTTTATTGTTTAACCTTAATCTCACCACAGCTAATTTCTACTTACACTCATCTCAACCCATCTCCCTGTCTATTCCGCCCGCCGTCGCCTCTATTCCAAGCCATCACCAACAATATGTATTTATTTATGAGGCTCGCATTTCGATGTCGAGTCGACGCGTTTTTGCCGGCCCGTATAATAAGCCGAGCTTAGCTGTGCCCTGGCAGCCCTTTTATTGTGTGAATCTTCACGCTCTCCATTTGTATCGCGATATTATATTTCCGTTTTTATGTTTTTTTTTGATGTTTGTGTTGATAGAACATTGCCTGGTATACAGCTAGCGTCGGAGCAGCGGTTGGTTGTAAGCCGGCAATGAAACGGTTTTGGGCTACAAATATTTGGACTGGGATTCTGTTAACCACGACACAAGATTTCATATTTAATTATGTGATTAGGACCATAGCTTTGACCGCGTACCTCGGTGGTTCTTAACTGGTGATCCAGGTACCACTGATGGTCCCTAAGCATCGCAAGTGGTCCGTGAAACCATCGTTAGGCCATCTTTAAAATAATGTTATACATGTTTTGTGTATGAATATAAAGAAAAACCCTTGATTTATTTACATTTCGGTAATTTATTAATAGAAAACCAAACCAGTCAGTGCTAACCCGCACTAGGACAGCATGGTGGATTATAATTATAGCCTAACCACTATCAATCGAACTCTCGATTGCAGAGGAGGTCCGTGACCTGCAGTGGGACGTATATGGGCTGATACGTAAACCAGTCAAACGACTTAGTTGTCAATGGCTAGACAGAAATTTCGTCAACAGACCCTCATGATTAAAAGGTTAAAAGAACCACTGGTTTAACTATTCTCAGATCTGTATTCCCAAAGCCGTAGGCAATGGTGCTTAGGTTCCATAGACAATTCAAACAGCCTATTCCTGCCCCAAGATCTTATGGGCGAAGCCTATCGGCAAATTAGACTAACATTCCAATCCTCGGTAACTTATATGACCAAATACTGCTGTGGATTTGAATGGTTTAGTTTTATCAATGTAAATATTAGTTAAATAACACTTTTGTGAAAAAAAAATGTTTGTGTATCGATAGTCTCTTATAAAGTGAATTGTTCAATCTAACAGTAAATTCACATTCATTTACAATTAAACGATGACACGTGTTAAATGATAAACACCAAACCATGATTCGAATTTGGAGTAAGTACTGCTTCAATTCAGTAAGTGAGTAAGTTTTCAGTAAGTGCGTGGTGGCCTGTTGGTAAACGGACTAGACGCGGCTGCCCACATATTCGCGGTGGTCGCGGGTTCAAATCCCAGGGCACACCTCTGACTTTTCGGAGTCATGTGTGTATTGACAATCAATCACCACGCACTAGAATGGCGAAGGAAAACATCGTCAGAAAACCTGCATACCATAGCGATTTATAAGAATTTCTATGGTATGTAAGTCCGCCAACCCGCACTAGGCCAGCGTGGTGGACTATATGGCCTAACCACTCTCAATTGTATTCTCGATTGTAGAGTAGGCCATTGCCCTGCAGTGGGACGTATATGGACTGATACTGCTTCAGTTGAAAATCTTCTCTCTCTCTCTTCCTCTTTTTCTCTCTATTTCCTTTAAACTACATATATGAAGTCTACTGCACAATATACCCTGTAGGAACCTGTTCAAGAACCTATAATAGGAATTTCCTATCCTGCTAACAATATATCAAATGTCAGACAGTTCTCCCATAACTTAAATATGAAATGGAGAAAGTTACACAAATGTAAACGAATGTATTTTATAAAATGTAATTAATTACTAAACTAATATAAGTTCTAACTCACAAGCATTAACAGAGCGCCTAGGGGATGTCTAAATTGATCTCGTGCTGAGATGGGGCTTTGTCATAAGCGGAAAGCGGGAATGTATTTAATTTTTAACTATGGCATATATTTTTAATATGACTTTTGTTGTACAATACTGTGTGCTGGTTATGTTTGGTCGTCAGGTCGGAAATTCTAATTTATGCGATGTTTTTTGTTCATGAAATGAGTTATCTCAGACTTAGTTTGTCGGACATACTCGTAACAAAAGGCTCGCCAATATGGGCTTTCATGATATCGCTCTTCGGGGATTCAGACTTGATCATGTAATGTTTCAAGTTTTATAGCCTGAACTAAACATATATTTTTTTGCGCAAAAGAGTAAATCCCGATAAGGCGATTTTGTCAATTGATTTACGAAGCAATCTGTATATATCCTATTTCAAAAGCCAGTAAACTTTTAAGTTTAGACTGGTGATAAGACTGGCGTAATATTATGCATTTACAATCAGGTGAATCATTGATATTTATTCTTTATTATATTTATTAAAAAAAATATTGTACACAAAAAAATAACAACAAAGAAACAAAAAATGTACAAATGGCGTTCTTATCTGTTAAAACAATGTCCTACAGACAACCATGAAATGTATTTTAAAGAAGAAAAAAGTTAAAGTGCCTAATGCTTAGCGCTTGTTTAAAAAAATGAAAGTATTTTATTTGATTTAATTTTTACACTAGCTGTGCCCGCGACTTCATCCGCGTGGAACAAAAACTTTTTTTTCAAAAATACTAAAACAACTTTTCTAAAATAAATGTAGCCTAAGCTACTCCTTATTATACCAGCTACCTGTCAAAAAAAGTCCCGTCAAATTCGGTTCAGCCATTCCAGAGATTAGCCGGAACAAACAGACAGACAGACAGACAAAAAAAATTCTAAGGTCATTTTCACTATAGGTATTGTGTATATAACGATATGTACTTGGACATTTTTATTTATTTTCACTTTAACAGACACTTCAATTGTATTTATACCGGGTATCTCAAGACTGCTACCGAAAACGAAGCCGGGTGGTAGTTTTAGTGGCTACAAACACAATGCAATTAAAAATTTCGCATAGAAACGCGACAATTATTTTTTATGATTTTTTAAATATCGTCATTTTTGGGTGGTAAATCCTTAGTTTTTGCTAAAATAATAATTTAAACTCATTTATACCTTAGAGTATTTATAAATAAAAGGGTATACACTATTATTTTAGGAAAAAACGTATTTACCACCCAAATACGGCCATAGAAAAAAAATAACAAAAAAAAAATTGTCGCTTTTTATTGCCATTTTTTCTGTTGCATTGTGTCTGAAGTCGCTTAAACTACCACCCGGCATCGTTTTCGGTAGCAGTCTTGATATACCCTGTATGTATAGATTCAGAAAACTAACAGCTAATACAAGTAGTAAATTACAAAAATATGTTACAAGTTTTCACTGATAAATACATAAGTGTCATTTTCAAATGTATCTTATCGTATTAAGCTTCTAGTTTGTCCCACAAACTGCAGCCCAATAAATCGGCATCTGGCTGGTATCCGCATTAATAGCCGCGGACACATCGAAACAAATAGAGTTCCACCTAACAAGCACCTTTCAAGACGACCACTAAACGCTGGCTCGTTACTCAAACATTATACAGCGGCTTCATTTCAATTGATGTCGGGTTCTGTATGTATTGTTTTTGGTACTTTTGGCTGTAAATAAAATAAAATGAAAATTATTTCTGTATCAACAAAGAATGAAACAATAAAGATGTTGCCATAATAAATGCAGTAGTTGTAACTAACTTGTGAATGCGCAATCGAATATCCGTGCTAGGCATTATGATCTAATCCGTACGAATTAATTATTTTTAATGCAGATATATACAGATTATATAAAGGTTTCGTCCCGATTTCAATGTTTGAAATGGGAAAGTTATACAATACAATCGTATCAGCCCATATACGTCCCACTGCAGGGCACGGGCCTACTCTACAATCGAAAGTACGATTGAGAGTGGTTACAATACAATACAATACAAGAACTCTTTATTGTAACCAAAACAAGGAAATACAACAAATAAGAAATAAAAAAAAAAACACTAGTGTTACAATGGGCGATCTTATCGCTTAAAGCGATATCTGCCAGACAACCGTTATAGCCCTTTACACCCGAGCTTAAGCGATCGTGAGTTTTGACTTTGAAAAATTCTACACTGCACACGAAACAACTTTTGCGGACGCAACCGTCGTCGATCGATCGTGTGACTATCTGAGAACCCGCGCAAACGCACTTTATTACTATAGGTACAGTTAGGAAATTGTCAATCGTCCGGAAGACACGAGAGAGATGGCTGCGCTTTTTGACCACGCCGCTCGAACAAGTAAGTATTTGATATTTTCGTAATGCTAATGGTTTACTAACATTTTTTTATGTAAGTTGCTAATTAATTAGTTGTTAAAGAATACTACATATGTTTAATGTACATTACTTTTTTTATCGGTTGATACTATTCCCCGAAATTTAAACTCGCACGATCGTGGTACCTCGGTTGTACTACGAAAACTTAATAACAAATGTTACTCCGTCTTTTACCTTTATTTATGTAATATAATGCTTTTAAATGTATGTTTTTTTTTACTTTTAGAGCGTATACTCACGGAACAAACAATTTGTGACCTTTTGGCGAACGGCAATATCTTAGATTTTGAGGATCTGGACGAAGATGACACAGAATTCGATCCAGACGTCTTGTTCCGGCACACTGCAGACGACGTGTCAGAAAAAGAACAGGATGACGAAGAAATACCATCTACCTCTGTGGCAACAGTACCACCACCGTCACCACCACGTGAATTGGCAGTCCTGCCAAATTTAAGAACGACTACGCGAGAATCGCGATCTACTATGCGAGAATCAAGATGTTCGCCATCTATAAGTGACCGATCGAGATCGCCAGTAAGTAGCCCCGTGGAAGAAGACTTTCAAGTGGACGAGGGGCAGCATCAGTACCTAGAGTTACAAGAAAGTGAATATGGAAACAAACTGTTTTTACAGAAAAGTCTCACAACTATTCTGCCTTACCAATAAACCCGGTAAGACGACCAATTGAATATTTTCAAGATTTTTTTGAAACACAGTTTTTAGAAAAAATCTCTCATTGCTCCAACTTATATTACCTACGCACTACGGGTCATGAACTTAAATCTTCAAGTGCTGAAATAGCTAAATTATTTGCCATTCATCTTATTATGGGCTGTATTCCTTACCCTCGAGTACCAATGTATTGGAGAGTTGGTATGCAGTTAGGCTTGATCAGTGACCTGATGACAAGAGACAGGTTTTTACTCTTCGTAATGCACTCCATGTTATCGAGTCCGATTCACCAGCTCCAAACGAAGTGAATAACCCGCGGTACAACCCATGATTGACAAGGTAAAAGAAACCTGTAACAAGTTGGTAAGAATTCCAGGATTTTACTCGATTGACGAGCAGATGATCCCCTTCACAGGACGCTGTAAGCTACGGCAGGTCGTGAAAAATAAACCACGACCTGTAGGCCTGAAAAATTTTGTCCTTACCACAAGTGATGGATTGATGCTAGATTTCGAACAAGCGAACAAGATTCTGAAGTACCGCTCCGAGATTATTTAATTTATAGACCAGCAATTGCGCCATCGTTAGCAAGAAGATATGATAGATATGAACACTATCCTATCAGTGATGATATAAAAGCGCCTAGATCCTGTCGAATGGAAAATTTTGGCAGTCGTTCAAAAATTCGATGCGAGAAATGTGATGTATATTTATGTTTGTCACGAGATAAAAATTGTTTTAAGTCTTATCACGTCAAAAATACGAGTATGTAGTTTATTTTTCTATTAAACTTAAATAAGGCTGATTATTTAAATAAGTACAGTTTCTAAAATCACTTACCAAAAATACGACTGAGGTCTTCAAAAAATGATTATTTTGTTTAACTTACGTCTAAAAGACTGATAAAGTAATGAAAAAGCGTTGATCTTATAGTTTTTATTAAAATAAATATAATGTTTGTAATAATGGTTATTTTATTATTTTCCTTGTTATATTGCCATATAATAACACAGACTCACGATCGTGCCACTTACAATTAATTCCTGAAAGTCACGATCGTGAGGGTCTGATCGCTGCAAACCAGGTGCACCAGGATTTTTTTCAATGTTTTTCTCATAATTTTTGGACACTATGGAAGTTACGGAATAAGATTTAAACACGACTTAGAAGAACTTCATCTCTCGGGTGTAAAGGGATAGTCTAAATGTACATTCCATATATAATTTTTTTCTACCAGGGCCATGTTCTATCAGCAAAAATATTTCGCAAAAACAATGCTTTAAAATTCAGGTACATTATCATAAATATCAAATAATATTTTTAGCTTTTAAAAAAGCAAAAAAAGTACAAGATAACATATTTATAAACGTATAAAATTAACATCTTGAAGCTCAAAAAATTCCAACACAAACCACGTGCTCCAAAAACACAGTAAAAAATCTCGAAAGATAAGCATCCACCGCACCATAACTTAATTTTCGGTGCTAATAAACCACATAGGGGCCCCTAAAAACCGTCCAACACCTCGTACTATTAAAATTACCGAAATAATGGGTGATTAATCTTGCAGCCCACAAAAACTGGTTGGATTTAGTGCGCCTGTCAAAATAAATATAACCTGATATACCCTTAACAAGATGATGCTTTGGAGATCTCTGGCGGGAAGTTAGAAAACCATTCACGTTTAGATAATAGATTTAGGTAATTTTATTTTGTATATTAGGTATTGTAGTGATATCTTAATTATATTTTGTTTTCTGTCGTTATTTATGTTCGTTTATTTTCCTTAAAAATGCAAAATGTTTTATAACAGCCTTTTTGATACTTGTGATTAAAATTTGACAGAAATTTATTTTACTTTAACTTTTCTTGTAGTTACTTCGTTATTTAAATTCTTACATTACACTTTCAAATTAATATGTATGTCCTACAATTTAAACTAATTGGTTTAAACAATTATATTTCAATATTTTAATAAACTGACAAAAAAAAGCAAATATTCTTATACAGAACCCTTCTGTTTATCTATCACCCGAAGTAACTACGGGCACATAGCGCGGAGATCTGATGACCGATGGGGTCGGAAAGTACTCGAATGGAGGCCGCGTAGCGGAAAGCGCAGCGTAGGACGTCCACCAACAAGATGGTCCGACGACCTGGTAAAGGTCGCGGGACGTCGCTGGACACAGGCTGCCTCCAACAGGTCTCTGTGGAAATCATTGGGGGAGGCCTATGTTCAGCAGTGGACTTCCTTTGGCTGATGGATGGATGGATGGAAGTAACTAATCGAATTTTTTCCAAAGCCCAAATTTAGATGTTTAACAAAACATTACAAAAGAAATATATATTTTTTGTGTGCTGTTTTTATAAGACTCTGATGCGATAGCGCCTGTTTCAAATAATCGTATGTGAGCGCTTGTCGACATATATACGTGTGGTTTTAGGCTAATGACATAAGGCAACGAAATGGACGCAATAAGGGAGAATTAAAAAAAAATGGCATGAGATCTAAAAATGTGACGATTAATTTTGAGAATGTATTTTTAAATTAAATTACAGTATTTTTTTTTTCTTTTACAAATGTCACTATTTGCACGTGCATAAACGTGTAGAATTTGATAAATTTAAATTAGCATATTGTATGTAAGACATCGTCGTGTCGTTGTATTGTTCTTCAAAAAAGGAGACAAGTCCCTCTTGAAGAACTACCGACCGGTCTCCCTCTTGAGCCATGTCTATAAGTTGATTTCGAGGGTCATTACAAACCATCTCGCGCGTAGACTCGACGAGTTTCAGCCTCCGGAGCAGGCTGGGTTTCGAAGAGGATATGGCACCATAGACCACATACATACAGTACGGCAGATTATACAGAAGACAGAGGAGTATAATCTGCCCCTATGTCTGGCGTTTGTGCACTATGAGAAGGCCTTTGACTCCATTGAGATCTGGTCTGTTCTGGAATCCTTGCAACGTTGCCAAGTTGATTGGCGATACATCCAAGTGTTGAAATCATTGTACGAAGCTGCCACTATCTCCGTCCAAGTACAGAATAAGCAGTCTGAACATATCCCTCTGCATCGAGGCGTGAGGGGACGTGATCTCCCCCAAATTGTTCTCAAATGCATTGGAAGATATGTTCAAGACCCTAAACTGGAAAGGTCGCGGCATCAACATCAATGGCGAATATATTTCACACTTGAGATTTGCGGACGATATCGTCATAATGGCTGAATCCGTGCAGGATTTGCACCATATGTTGACCAGATTAGCTGATTCTTCAGCTCGCATCGGTCTCCGGATGAATTTGGATAAAATCAAAATAATGTTTAATAAACATATTGATCCGGAACCGATCGTTGCGCACGGAGCTCCTCTTGAAGTTGTTAGGGAATATATCTACCTCGGGCAAAAACTGCAATTAGGTAGAAACAACTTTGAGAGTGAGGCTCGAAGAAGAATCCAGCTGGGCTGGGCAGCATTTGGGAAACTTCGTCGGGTCTTCTCGTCGCCAATACCGCAAAGCCTGAAGACGAAAGTCTTCAATGAGTGCGTCCTACCCGTAATGACATACGGTGCCGAGACGTGGACACTGACGGTGGGACTGGTTCACCAATTCAAAGTCGCTCAACGAGCAATGGAGCGGGCTATGCTCGGTGTTTCCCTGAAGGATAGAATCAGGAATGAGGTTATCCGACAGAGAACCAAGGTGACCGACATAGCCCAGCGTATCAGCAAGTTGAAGTGGCAGTGGGCTGGTCACATTTGTCGGAGAACCGACAACCGTTGGGGTAGACGTGTTCTCGAGTGGAGACCGCGCCTCGGCAAGCGTAGTGTAGGACGCCCTCTGACGAGGTGGAGTGATGATATCCGAAAAATGGCTGGTAGCGGTTGGAGACGTTGGGCTGAAGATCGAGCCCAGTGGCGTGCCATAGGAGAGGCCTATGTCCAGCAGTGGACGCGAATAGGCTGATGATGATGATGATGATGATGTAAGACATCATATTATATACTCGGCAAGCACAGTGGGGGATGTCCTTTGGCCAGATGGAGGGAGACTTGCACACGAGGGCCGGCAGCGACTGAATGCATAAAGCAGCAGACCGGGCTCTGTGATGTACCTTGGGAGAGGCCTATGTCCAGAAATGGACTGCAACGGGCTGATGATGATTACGATGTCTTTATACAAATAGTTAAAATTGTGGGGATGGGATCCAGAAACTCAGACAAAGAAAGTAAACTTGTTGAATAGTTCGTTGAGTTGGTATATGATTCGTTAGTAAATTAAGTCTGCTCTTGATGCTTTCATATTTTAAATCAAACAAATTAATATTACATAGAATATTATCATTAATATAATTTAAATAACACATTTTTGCTACAATATATTAGGATTATATGAATGAGATTTTTACCACTAATATTTTAAATATTCTATCATTTAATTCTGAACTGTGAGTGTCATATAATATTTTACAGTGTTATCTGAGATTTTAGTATGTATGACAGTAAATAAGATTCTGACTTGGTCACAAATTAACGCACAGATTTTAATCTCATCGTGTTTTACTAAAAATTGTTAATGTGCTTTAATCATATTTTAAGTTTTTAATATACATAATGATGTGATTAAGCTGCCTACGTGTGACTTTCTTGAGATCATTAAAAAAATGATGTTATCTGTTAATATATGTACCAGTGTGTGTGGTTTGTTTAACACTTTCCAGGATTTTCCATTTTATATTGAAATATGAGTTGCTAAACAGATGTTTTTTTTTACTTATACTAATATTAGAATATTAAAATAAGAGGCAAAATTAATTGATTGCAGTAACTAGGCTCTGAAACTAGTGAACTGATTTGAAAAATTTTTTCACCATTAGAATCCTACATTATCCGATGTACACAGGCGATAGAATATTTTCAAAAAAATGTAGCCAGCCTAGGCCGCTAGTTTTATTACAACCAGATAAAGATTAAAAAAAGTTTAACTAAAGTTATTGTAATAATTATAATTAAAAATAATTTAATATTGTTTGAAGTATGGGTGAAGATTCATAGTATACAAACTTCGAACTAAGTTGAAAATATAATATACGAGTATTAGCAGGACCTCTGACTTTTCGGAGTCATGTGTGTATTGATAGTCAATCACCACGCACTAAAACGGTGAAGGAAAACATCGTGAGGAAACCTGCATACCATAGCGATTTATAAAAATTCTATGGTATGTAAGTCCACCAACCCGCACTAGGCCAGCGTGGTGGACTATATGGCCTAACCACTCTCAATCGGTAGTCGATTGTAGAGGAGGCCCGTGCCCTGCAGTGGGACGTATATGGGCTGATACAGACAGATTAGCAGGAGGTGACTGTAGAAGTCATTCGAAAACGGCCCGTGTTCAGACACAACCTAACTTTCTGTAACCAAAGCTTATCATAGTAACTATTTTATAAACTATTTGTAAGAGCTCGCCTCGTGCGATAAGGCGGCATTTTAGGCGTTTTTTTCTCGTATTTCTATTTTGTAAGTTACAATAAAGTTTTAATTTTTTTTCGAAAGCCAATCATATACCTCAACATCTAATAACAAAGTTGCACAATTTTCCAATAATTTCACACCCTCCACCCAAAAAGCTTATCTAAAGATATCCGAACAAAAGGACAAGGTTCGGTCCGTGGCGGGGTGCGAGCGCGCGATGTTATCGCCACGTTCTGGGAAGGACATATGTCGCCCAATAAACTAATTGGGCGCGGAATGCTCAAGCAGCGGTTTGCTCGAAATTTATTTTATTTTCACATTTTATATTTATTTTATTGAGATAAGGTGGTAAGGACGGGCCTTGGGTTTGGTGGATTCCGTCGGTTTTAATAACTAGATTTTTTAAACACGGTATATCCAGATTGCTACCAAAAAGGAAGCTAGGTGGCAGCTTTAGTGACTTCAGACACAATGCAACTAAAACTTTTGCAAACAAGCGCGGTGATTTTTTTGTATTTTTAACAAGAATTATCGAGTTATGTTGCAATTTTTTTGAATTTTTTATATGTTTGGTGGCTCTAAAACTACCAACCAGCTTCGTTTTCGGTAGCAGTCTGGATATACCCTGTATGTTTTTTCGAGGAAAGTTCACTTAAATACATTTCTAGAACATTTATTTCAACAAGTATATAGGACCCCAAATATAAACTATGAAAAAATACTAAAGATCCCAGATTCAATCCCATTACAATACTTTGTACCAATTATTCGTAGATATGCATTGTTTCTTTAGCTTCGGCACTGAAAAGTTGTTATAATAATAAAAAACCCGGAGTATATAATGATTGCGATGATACTAATTACTTGTATTTGAGTTGATAAACGAATATTTGAGTTTTCATATAGGGCATTTGTGATATACAAAAGCTTTATCCTTTCAAGTACAAAGAAGATCCGTTCCCAATACTTTACATTTGGGAACTGGACATAAATTAAAGTTATCTGTCATTTATTTTTTTAAATTTTGAACAACAAATAAAATTTAATAATTATTAATTAACCGTATTGTTTGTAATATGTTTTCATAATTTAATAGTATTAATAGGTTCAATATAGAGAATAAAATGTGAAAAGAGTTCCTAATATTTTGACAAGACAATTACGCACCTGGAAGCCAAAAGATTCTAGACAATCTTTACTTTAATTTTAATTTTTACTTTAATTTTCCTACAATAAATTAATATATTAATAGAATATATTATGGAAATGCGGAACCCCAAAGGCCGGTAAGATGAGGCGTAACAAAACATATCTTCGGCATTTCACGATTTGATCTCGAGTTAAAAACGTCTTAATTAATTTATATTTAAGTTCGGCCGTCGTCCAGGTAATTAGGTGATCGTGTGACGGCATATAATTCACCATTTGAATTAATTTCATTCGTATACGTTTAGCTTTATCACTTAATCTATGGGTTTTTAAGTTTTTCTACGATGTTTCTTGTTACTTCTCGTATATAAATGTAAATAAATTAATCTTTTATATTCTAAAGACATTTTTATCTCTTGAATTAAGTTTTTGTGTGGAATAAAATATTATGTCTCGCTGGCTCAGTGGCGTACGTGTTCGAATACCGGGTCGGGAATATTAGATTTATCTAATCATTATTATCAGTCAGGAATTTGTGCCTGAATATGGCGATAGGCTCACCCTCTATTACATAATGGGACGGAACACATAGTCAAGACTAGGGGTCCTGATAATACGTTTACCTACCTATTCTGGGAAAAAGACGTGGAGTAAATGTACGTTTATATGCTGATGCAGGTCTCTCATATGTCAGAAGCCTGGATAGGTACCAACGCAATATTTATTTCTTTCGCCAAACAGCAGTGTAAATGCAATGTTGTGTTTCGGATTGAAGGAAATTGTAGCCAGAATAATTACTGGATATATTGAGACTTAAAATCTTATGTCTCAGGATATGAGCAGCCGTATCGCTTACCATCAGGCGAACGGCATGCTCGTTTCGCCATTCAATGCAATAAAATAAATTGTTAACAAAACAAATTAAAACAATGATCCCTATTCAGTTTTATGCTACAATACACTGCTGTATTGTAGCGTTGATTTTCAGTAAGAGCCCGTGTGACCTCCGGACAAAATATCCACCAACAACATTTAGAACGTTAGAATACACACAATCCATCCATCCAACCATCAGCCAAAGGAAGTCCACTGCTGAACATAGGCCTCCCCCAATGATTTCCACAGAGACCTGTTGGAGGCAGCCTGCATCCAGCGACGTCCAGCGACCTTTACCTTTTTCTCCTTTTTTTTATACACACAATAAATTAATAAAATAAAATAAATTCTAATACCAGAAAAACAAAAGTCATAAGTCTTGACGCTTTAATTATCAAATTCAAACCTAAAATAAAACTTACCAACACTAAACCACAAGGAGATATTTCACCTCACATTATAGGATGTAAAGCAGTAGTAAACGCATGTATTAAACATTAACTGCTTAATCGTCTTCTTAACGAGCTGTGTTTAATTTAATTAACTCTTGTTTATTACCAACAAGTTATCTTTGAATAACTTTGAATTGCAAATTTTTATTTAATTTCTGTTGTTGATTTTTATAGGTGTGATTCTATTGTAGAGGTTTTTTGACAGCCTCTGTGGCGCAGTTGGTTAGACGCCGGCTGTGAAACGGTTCGATCTCCACTACGAGACAAAATTTTCTGTAGTCATAGGAATATTACTGTTGATAACAGATCTTTTAAAAGGTTAAATTAACCAATTAATTATTTATTTTATTTATTTAGGTCCTAATTGTGATTAAAAACAAAGTTTCGCCGTTTTATGTCTGACATGTTCATATTGGTTGTATATATTGTGGTTTTACGTCTTCCAGTCTTAACCAATTGAGAATTAAATAAATATCATATAAGAAACATTAGGTTAGATTTATATGATAATGTATGTGGTCGCACGATAACCCACAAATTTGCAACTGTTAAACTAACAGCCTATTCAAACATAAACATAAGTCATAAGAATTATGGAAGAGAAAAATATTAAGGTGGCATACATTCAAGCGTGGTTATAAAGATTTGATGTTGACTGTCTGATAATACGGTTTACTGATAAATTACGTACTTGATTACATCACGCCTGCAACTCTGAGGAGGTAGGCAGATATCCCATTAATACCATTTGCGGCTTATATTTATATCTGTTATAATTTATAGGACGCGAGTATGTCACACACATATATTAAAAAAACAATTAGGTACAATGATTTCTTCGACCTGGGACACAAACCTGTGCCAATCATAAAGAACCATACAAATTCCAGTACCAAACATCTCAAAGTATTACAAACCGTAATACTCTGACCTGGGTGTCGAATCCCTGACCTCACGTTGCATAGCCTGCATACAGCTAGAAGGCGAGACATAAAAGAGATTAACGCGACAGACGCAAACCGAATATTAAGATCGGCTGCTAAATGATAACACGTGTGTACTGATAAATTATTTGATAATATTTTGATTAATACGCTGCTTTGTGGCTTAGTGGTGTCATTACTTCATAAAAACATATTCAAGTACAAATTAGAGAGTAATTAGTCGGTTAGACGCCGCCTGGGAAACGAGAGGCGGGTTTGATCCCCGCACCGAAATGTTTGTGCGGCCCACAAATATTTCTTTCGTGTGTGGGTGTTTGTGAGACCGAAAAATCAATGTTTGTTTATAAGTGTATAATTAATAAACGTACTCCAGAAGCTGCTCCAACTTTCATTCGTTCTCGTTTATCCATTCCATGATTGTCTGGCAGAGATTGCTTTAAGCAATAAGACCGCCAGTTGTGCATTTTTTATTTTTTTCATGTAATTCTATGTCCTTTTATGTATATGGTGTACAATAAAGTGTTAAAATAAATAAATAAAGTAAGATCTAAATCGAAACTAAGATCCATGTCTTATGTCATGGGTATCAGAAAAACGAAACTTTCCGAACTCAGAAACAACCAGAATCTAATGTCTGTTTGGCTGCATAAATAATTGTCGCAGTGTGGGAATCGAACCAGTGACTTCTTGTTTCCTAGCCAACACTTATCTAGCTTGAATTATGTACTTTTATTTTACATATATACTTTCCTCGCCTTTGTAAATTATTATGATTACCAAAGTTTTATAATTTTCTAAATATTTTAGTAATAGATTAATTTTAACTTATTATTAGTCAAAATCCTTATCAGTTATCAGTCGAAATACGAAAAATATTATTTTTTTCTGTCTTTATTATCTTATATTGCCTTTTTTAACTATTACAGCCTTGGTGGTCGAAAGCTGTTGTTTTTTCGAAAACGGTAGACTGTTATAAATTATTGGTGGAAATGTTTAGTCATCGGTTGACGATCAATCAGTAGTACCTATCCATACCATTCATGTATATTTTTTTGTTCTAGCATGATAGTGACTAATTGTTGACGAAATGTATTTGAACTTGATTGTAAGTATATTTAATAGCAAAGAGACAATGTACAAACTCCCATAAGATAACATTTAAGGAGTAAACAGACATATCACCAATAGTATCGATCACAATTTGTCTAACCCATTTCCATCCTAAAAGTCAGTGCTAGAGTAACTACTGGATATATTGAGACTAAACATCTTACGTCTCAGGATGGCGAGCGCAGTGGAATGCCAAACATTGCTTTGAAATTCATGGTTTGATTTGGTTTTGCTACTGTCTATGAGCGGTCGTATTGCTTACCATCAGGTGAATGTCATGCTCGTGTCAACATTTATAGCAACAAAAAAGTGTTGTCTACGTGCCGAACATATTTGCGTTTCACAATGCAGGCAATTTCAGTCCTAATGAATTCATAGTCATTTACAAACCGATTTTTTTTTTGCCGTACCCGGAAATCCACCTCTATACCTCACAAGCTCTAACCTAACACATTTCCCTCAAATCAATACTCTTGTCTGCCTAACCCGGAAGTCGACCCCTACACCTCATAATCTCCAACCCATTTCTCCGAGACCTTACTACACTTTAATAAGCCATCATCCAATGTCTCCAATAAACCAAAACTCTTCATTCATACCCCGTGGCCAGTTAAATATGATGTTGAGTAATTAGCATACGTCTGTCTGTCTGTCCGAGTGAGTACTTAATTGAAAGCCTTCGGGCTGAAGATAGCTGACCGGACCTTTGGATATGTGAGACATATGCTAAGGGCATGTTGGTATAAGTTTTCGAATGTTTGGATAAAGATACTTCGTTTTGAAGCATGGTAACGATAAGATAAGGTAGTAAGTTAATTATGTTTGACTAAATATTTTTATACACAAAGGAAATTATATCATTAGACCGTATATTAGATGATTTACAGATTAAATTATTATAGGATGGGTATTAATTTTTGTAACAATTTTATGGTATATAGGGTGCCAAAATACGAATTATTATTAAGTACTCATAAAAACAGTTATAGAACAGCCTGATATTCGGGGGCTAGTTTCAACCAGTAAGCCTAATTTATGGATGAACAAAATAAGATCGTGAGTTATTTTGTTCAGCTGTAAAGCTGCAAAACCTGCGAAGCCTATAATATTATTAAATTAAAACTAGCCAAGTCAGGCTTCAATATAACAGGAAAAAGAATATTTTATGTTGCTATAAATAAATTTCAGGACAGACTATTGAACTTGGCACTCATTTAGATCTCATTTCTTTTGTCGCTGAAGTCAACGACCAAGGCATAAATCATAACATTGAACTTGGCTTTCATTTCACATTATTTTTTTGATGGGATATTCGACATGGTATGGCAGAGGTTATCCACATTGGTAGCTATTTCACATTTTAATTCATCACGTATACTTGCCATCGTGTCTCAGTAAATCTATATCTGAATTAGTGCCATTGGATGCATTCTGGGAACAAAAGTAAAAAAATCAATATCGATTCGAACTCTGGACTGCGTGACACCTTAATAAGGTTGTAGTACAATAGCTCTTGCCTACTGGTATAAGCCCTTTTTTCGACGGTGACTGTTTGTTTTGATATGCTACCAACAATTATGGCAACACAATAAATGATTAACGTCAAAAACAGTTTGGGACCAACAAAGGTTTTCGAGTTAAGCGCATACCGATCGATTCGCTGAGTCAGAGGACTTTGTGCATTTGCGGGGAAGGTCGAGCGTTAGATACAGTTATGGGTTCCGTAGGATTATTATAATAATTGCTAGTCCATTACCACGCACTATGACGGAGAAGGAAAACATCGTGAGGAAATCTGCACACCATAATAACAAATAAAAAAATCTATGGCACCTATGAAAAGTCCGTCTACCCGCACTAGGCCAGTGTGGTGGACTATATGGCCTAACCATTCTAAATCTTACTCTCGATTGTAGAGAACGCCTGTGCCTGGCAGTGGGACGACTATGGGCTGATATAGCGTTCAGCATTATAATAATTAAGTTAATTTATAATAATACAGGTGTCGAGAAAATATGGGTCGTAAAGTCAACACCTTTATTTGTGGCATCTAATGGCATGTTTTCTGTGTCTTAGCTGTGAACTTGGAAGGTCATGTCAGCCAATAATTATGTATGAGATTTTCGTAACAACGTAAGACGCAATATCCTAGGCCGGATTGTATATTTTTGGAAAGTTTTCATGAAACAGGCCATTGATCGTTAATTAATGTGTAATTTGTTTCTGTAACTTTCCTAGAAATACGTAGTACTGACCCCATTGTAGGTGTAATAGAAGAGTTATTTAGGGCTGGCTTCAATAAGAAAGGAGGCGGGTTCAATCTCCACAACAAGACAAATATTTGTGAGATCTTCAAGTATTTGTTTCGAGCCTTTGTGTTTTTTGGACCGAAAAGTCTCTCGTGGTTCCTGATACCCACGACAAAATACTTAATTGATCTTAATGTGGGGTCAGGACTATGTATGTGACTCTTGGGTGTATTTATTTATTTACTTAAGGCTTCCTAAATAATGTATTTTTTTACAATCATACGTAACCCTAAACATTTACCAAACCGCGCAAGTCAACGTTAGCACAAAAACAAACCTGTATCATTAGCGATCATTACCTGCGTTACGTGTGTCGTTAATCATTAAATCATTATAATGACGATGATTTCGAGATCATTATCGTCGCACGCCACTCACGGATCGGTCGCTGACTCATTCCCTTTATAAACTGGCCAAATTATCTTACATCTTATAGGTCCTTCATCAGGTGCTTCTATTTGGAATTATAACCCTGAGAATATTAAGAGTTGGTTACGCCAATGTGCGTGGTGGCCTGTCGGTACACGAACCAGAGATCGGCCAACTCGCTCACGGTAGTCGCGAGTTTTGCTGGTATTCACACGCATTGGGTCGCTATATTTTAATAATTGTCGCAATAACCATGGACGTTCGCTAGCAGGCTTTACTACTAGAACTACTATTTTTAATTAAAATATATTGACATATTATAATATTGATAGTAAGTTTACAATTTATTGATAAGGACATTTTTGAAAAGAGCTCAATTAGGCCTTTGCGGAAAAGCATGATTTTCCTGAAAGATTGGTTTTTTAAAAGATTTCATTGATGTCGTTCGGAGTAAAGGGTTGTTGTTTAAAATTTATTTTATATTTATTTATTTGTCTATATAACACGCCAATTAAATTATCAGTAGAGTATATAATAGAAAAAAGGAATGTACAAGTAGTGGTCTTATTTTCAAAGTATTTTTTGCCAGACAACCATGGGAATATATACGATATACGAGAAAGACCGAAAGTTGGGGCGGCGTCATGTTTCTTTATATTTCCTTATTTATGATTTCGTTAAAAATGTAACTTATAAATATTTTAGATTACCCATTTATTCAGTATTCAATAATCTAACGATATTATAACTGAAATATAAAGCAAATAAACTTGAAGTTAACAGAATCAAAGCCTACAGGAAAATGTACGTATTTCGGGGTTTGTGCCACCTGTATGTAAATTTCCATCTCGGAACCTACTCCCAAGACAAAGACGAACTACTAAACACAAATTGATCTGTCAAAATCTCACTTTAACCTTCACTCAACCCGTCCGGTGCGTTGAACTCCTAATCAACAAGGGTAAAAAAGACCGAAGGCAAAAAGAATATACAACTTAATAATTCAACATCGTTCACCGGTGGAAATAAAAAAATGAGCGTAAAATAAACACTTTAAAGCGTGACTTTTAATATCTTTATTCATTTTAAAATATCAAATTATAATATTAAACATTCTGAGAGGCGATTCATTTGTTACGATGGTACAATGGACCCCTGCTGGGTTGAGTGTGGGACGGCGCTGCCTGCGATATGGTCGAGATTGTTTCGATACACTAGTCGATAGACGCGGGTTTGTGTGACTTTTTTGACGTGTTGTGAAGGCGAGATAGTTATCTGTTACGGCCCGTAGTTAGAACAATACTATTGCTACGTTAGAATGGGCAACCTGTTTTGTTTGGGTGTTTGTGGAATTTGTTGATATAAATTAACAATAGGATTTTTTTGTTGTATGTTTTAAGTTATTTTTTTAATTATTACATTTTATTAAATGAAGTGTCATTTGCAATAAAGAGGCACATAATTGAAAATCACATTTATGAATAAAAATATACAGAAGTTTACCACTAAAATTATTATTAGTAGAGAAAAACGGGCAAAACCGCGTACTCAGCTACAAGTCATCCTTTAATAATACTGTAATGTAATCCAACGCGCACTGTGGGTATTTAATTTTAATAAATTAAGTCATTCCCGAGATAATCGCGATTTGTTCTCGGGCCGGGAACTTTTTGCAAAAACACTTCGTTAAGGACGCGGCCACAACCAAGGCGAATTCTTTTGTGTGGCTTTTTATTGCAAATGTGTTTGATGGTAAATAATTGATTGTAAAATTGATGACTTATATTTGGTACTATATTTTTAGGTCAGGTTGTGTTTTGCTGAGTCCTTTTGAGTCATTCAGTATGTGTGTCGGTGGGAACCGCATTTCTTTTATTGCATTGAATTTTGCCGTTCGTCTGATGGTGTCTGATGGTAAGCGATATAACCGCTCTTGAACAGTAGCAAAATTAAACAAGACCTTGTTTACAAAGCAATGCTTGGCATTCGATTGTGCTCGCCGTCCTAAGTAGTAAGGTGTTAACTCTCAATATGTTTAGTAATTACTCTGGCTACAAAATCCTTCAACCCGAAGCACAACAGTACATTCACAGTGCTGTTTGTCGGGAATTATTTATCAATGATTTATTCATTTTCTTATGTATATATATTTTTTACAGCCTTATTCTTAGTTCTCATTCTTCGTTAACGTTTTTCGGGAAAATGTCATTTTATCTTCTTTAACTTCCTTTCCTTGTTTGTTAGTTAAGGAGAGGCTGCAAGTTGAGCAAATTGCGTTTCTTATAAACGGCCTTTGAACCGTGTTTTGTTAATGAGGCAATAATAGATATTTTTTTTAAATAAATTGGCCACGACAGTTGTGAATTCAAGTTTGAGTGGTTGGTGGGCCGGTACTTAGTCTTGCCATAAATATAGTTATGAATAAAAACATTTTGTTTTATTGGATGTAACATTTAATACATTACAGTTTGTTTGTTTAATATATCAATATAAAACCATTACAAAATAGAAATAGACCCTTTATTAAAATTTCATCCACACTTAGGCATGCACTTCGACATAGCCTACAAAGGATTCTAAAGCCTTTGTAGGCTAGTCTCAACAAAGCACTGAATATTTTTAAAGCCGTTCAGAAACACCCTGTAGATGATAAAGATAATAATTCAATGTGGCTCGTCCCTTACAATTTCACACCAACACTCGTGGTAGGAGACACGGCGCGTACTTTACAATGACATAGACTTTAAAAGTAAATTGCAATTATTAAGGTTCGTTTTGTTTCGATATAATTTACACAGTATGATTTTTAGTGTCATTTTGTAAATCAATAAATGATAACGCCCCACGGAGCTTATATTCATTTTCACGCGATGTTTCTTTGTCTTTTTAAAACTTGTTTGACTGAAACTCGTGTAGAGTATAAAGCAAGTACTTTGGTGTTAAGTATTTTATATGGCGTACGAGATTAAACATTATCAGATGAAAACTGCAGTTGGTTGCGTTGCTAGATGCAAATAATATTAAATACAATGTTCCCAAAATCCACAAAATATGTGGTATGGGATTTAATAATGTAGGATGGTAATTTAGAAATTATTATCTTAACTCTACCAAATATCATAAAACATATACAAGCTATTTAACATCTCTACCAACACCAACTTTAAATACATAAAATTTTACAAGCGAACATTACCAATACGAGTCTCTACCATATCTTCTGTTCATACAAAATCCATCAGTATGAAACGGTACAGTTCATCAGTCAATCGCCTAGTAATATCGAATACAAGCTTGGACAGTTAAAAAACGCTACCGGAGCGGGCCAGTAACAACATCATTAGAACGAGCGCGTTTAACTACAAGAGCAAATAACCACTAAGCTTGTACCTTATTATGGTAGAGTCACCATGATGGTAGAGATTTAGATATATTTATTATTGATGCTAGTCTTAGGGATAATGATTTTCGAATATAGAAGAAATTTAATTATTGCGATATTATATCGGATTGTGAAAAGTATTGTTAAAATATTTTATACTTAAATAAAATGAAATTATTTTGGTATCTAAAGGGGTTTAATAGAAAATTGAATGACTAATAGTATTTCTAATATTATAAAGGAGGAACGGTTAATAGTATTTTCTTTGCATATTGGCTTTTCCCAAGCCGGAACACCACTGAAGAATTACACAAAGCCCATGATTCTTCACATCATATGATGAGAGTAACCCCTTGCCCAATAGTCAGACATTTAAGGAGTATTATATATTTATATGAATAAAAATATGTATGATAGAGGCTCCGGATTTAACCGAAAAATATTGAAGAATTAAAGTCAAGTGTCTTTATAAGCACATTGACCACCACACCGTCTTTAACACATTTAGCCTTACAGATCTTGAAAATTAAATGTTCTCAACAAAGTGTTATAAAATACAAACATAATAAAATTTTTAATGTGTACTAAAATCACAAGAAGCACAGTCACCCGACTCAAACTGCTTGAATAAACGTCGTTAACAGTGATAGATATGGGTAGTTAAGAAAATAAACTAAAAGATTGCGACCCTAACGAGGCTGTGCACCGCGGAAAACATTTTAAAACAACATTTCACAAATAACATTATACATTGCTTGCTTTATTCCTACTTTTACTCTCCTTACAAAATTTTATGAGTACATAACCAGCAATGGAAAGGGTTATATTGATAGAGTCGATTGTGTGATGCAGGAAGGTGTTTTCTGGTACTAGTCGAGGATGATATCCCGCTGTGACGTAATAATTCTCAGTTTATCCCCTTCACATCAATTGAAAATATATTATGTTTGTCTCTTTTTCACGTTGATAAACAGTTTAGTGGCGTGATTGCTTCGGGAGATTACGAATTGTTTAGAATTGGCTTATATTATATATTCGTTTTAAAATAATGTCTGTTGGGATTGTCATGTCTATATATTTTATTTTAATTATAATTAGTGTGATATTTTTTAAGACATTGTTTATAAAAATTTGGATGTTATAATTTTCATCTGTGATGCACCTAAAATGATTTGATATTGTTTTTGAATTTGTTCTTGTATCGTTGTTGAATTTATGACGATAAGAGAAAAATATAAAATATTATATGAAATGAAATGAAATGAAATGAAAATAATTTATTGAATCCATTAAAATGTTCAACATCATTTAGATTCAGTCATTTTTTATCTACCACCCGGTTCGGAAAGCGGTTTTCACTAGAGAAGAACGGGCAAGAAACTCTAGTGTTGCTCTTTTCAAAACCAGTTTACAATGTAGGAATTATTACAAAATTTACAAGTTGGTTTAATCAGAGCAGTTCATATGGAGTATGGTTATTGGTACTACAAGTTAGCCATTGTTTTTTTTTAAATGCTAAATCTGATCCCTGAATGTATGGAATTTCGATTGGAAATCTTTGATCACTTACAAGACGTGGTTTAAGAAAGAAGGTGAACATATAAAAACCGTAATGATATCTAAAATAAGCCATTAAAATGGAATGTTATTAATCTATATATTTTCAATGAAGGACATTGTAGTCAAAGTGAATATATTGCGATTAAACATCTTATATCTCGGGATATCGAACGTAGTAATATGCCAAGCATTGCTTTGTTATTCACGTTTTTTTGTTATTGCTATTCATGTCGTTTCGCTTACCCAGGCTTGCTCATCTCGCCATTCATTCCAATAAAAAAAAAACATTCCATAAATATAAACAATTTCTTTTCTACGCGCATTAAAAGCTCTACATATATTATGATACACTTTATATATGTATTCGCGCGCTCAATACACAAGTTAGGAATTAATTACACGGTACGTCGCACCACACTTATCTCGCTTATGCTATAAATCATTTGTATATCTGTTCTGTATGTACACTATTCAATACGCAATTGAGATGGATTTTAGTGTAGGAAATTGGCTTATAGACTTTTGAATATTATTATGGGTTTTGATTGTTGTTTTATTGCATAGGGCCAGCAATTGAGCAAACAGGTCACCTGATGGTAATTGGTCAATGCCGCACATGAAAATACACAATATTTGGATCATAAATGTGTTGCCGGCGTATCAAATCGAGAGGGGAGCGGGAGACTAAAGGATTGGAAGTGGAAACGGGTATTGGGCATCCGGCAGTTCCACTCACCGAACAAAAGGAAACAGCGAAACTGTCGCTTCACGTCGATTACCTGTGAGACTTTACAGCCCCGAACCAGCTTGCTCACTTATGACCTATGTTGACCTGCAACTGAAAACAGCGTGGTTCTACCATCTTGAATATAAGGGAAATTGCTGGGGATATGAGAAATAAGTTTTTGTAAATACAATAAGATCTCTACTTACTTATACAGGGTATCTCAAGACTGCTACCGAAAACGAAGCCGGGTGGTAGTTTAAGCGACTTCAGACACAATGCAACAGAAAAAGTTGCAAAAAAAAGCGACAAATTTTTTTTGGTTATTTTTTTCCTATGACCATAATTGGGTGGTAAATACATTTTTTCCTAAAATAATAGTGTATACCCTTTTATTTATAAATAATCTAAGGTATAAAAGAGTTTAAATTATTATTTTAGCAAAAACTATGGATATACCACCCAAAAATGACGATATTTAAAAATTCATAAAAAATAATTGTCGCGTTTCTTTGCGAAATTTTTAGTTGAATTGTGTTTGTAGTCACTAAAACTACCACCCGGCTTTGTTTTCGGTAGCAGTCTTGAGATACCCGGTATATATTAAAGAGGTGAATAAGCGTTTTAGTTGCCGACATGCTATATAATATACCCAGCAGTTACAGACATAGTCCTGACCCCACACTAAGAACGAGATTTTAGTCGTGGTGAAGCTTTTCCAAAGGATTTCCAAGTTGACTTTTGAACATTGCGACTAAGCTTTAATAGGTCGACTGTTCTCTTATCGGTCAGTCCTCTCATAGATACTATGCTAGCCAGTACCTGGATTCCACTGAAGAAATTGTCAACAATATAGGCCATTAGTTCGGCAGCTGATATGAGAATGTTAGTAATTATTGTTCTGTAAACCTCTTATTATTGATTGGATCTTGAGAAAATATTTAGGCATTGAGAAAAATAATTACCAATAGTCCAAAATAAATAGTACTTCTGGCGGCTCGATGATATCAGTAGCTTAGTACTTTGAAATCGTCAGAATGAAACAGCCATTTTATTACATCCAATAACATATCTTTACAAATTCTCATTACAGTATAATCAGGTAGAGAAATCTTTATCTTAATTTATAAACACGATGTTAATTAAGACGCGAGCGAGTGGAACGAACGAACGATTTAATTTGTCCGTGAGTGAATGAATGACCGGCAATTAGGATGGGGCCTTATTTGAATGGACCCAATTTGTGTGAGCGCGGTTAATGAGCGGAAGGTATCTGATTGTTAAGCGTTTGACAACATTCTTCGGTTTGAAGTGATTCAGTGAGAAAAATCTTTGGAATAGTTCCAAGTGATTGGTAGCTAGTTTTATGATGTGCGGGGAGATTGTAAATGTTGAGATTTGTATGTGTGTTAGTTATTATCTATGACAAGTCGAATTAACATTGTACTTTTTCTTTTTACGTAGTTTTTGATACCCACGACACAAGACTCGATTTTAGTACGGGATCGGGACTGTATATGTAACTTTTGGATTTATTAATTTATTGTCTACACCTTTCCATATATGCATATATGTACATACCTGATTATTATTATTTCTAAATATTATGAGATTATTAAGTCATAATGGGCAGTAAGCTTTATTTAAATTAATTATTAATTTAACAGCTTTTATGCTATTCTTATGTTATTAGTTGGTGTTATTATTTTGAGCAAAATATTACTTTTATAATGGATTATGACGAGGAAAATAATTGTACAGCTAGGTTATTGTTATTTTGGATGCAATTACACAAAGACGCTATGACTCTTTTATTCCATATAAAAATTTTGGCTCCAATACTGCCTTAATAATGAGAGGATAATATTTTCGTTTTTCACACCGAGACAATTATAGTAAGAGACCTGCGAAAATATTGGTTTGAATTTTGCGGAACCGAAAAATCTCTAGTCGTATTTGACAACCAGTAAAGAAAACTTGGTGTATATTTTTCGGCCCAGGCCACTTTTGGGGGTATTTATTATTATTTTCTTAGTGACCACGTGACTATTGGACTAAGCCTTAGTCCAATAGTATCAAACAGTAGATCTCCATTTCAATAACTCTACTTTTGATTCGGTGGCCTACAGAAATACATAATGCTGAAAAGAAATGGAGAACAGTATTGACGGAGAAATAAAAATATGAAGCCAACTGACGCCTATCCGTGGGATAATATAAGATTTAAAAAGTGTGTTCACATTGCAATCTTAATTACAAATTAACTGTTTTATACGACCATCAATTAAGTTACCTTGCATAAAGATCTACTAATTTAAAAAAGAACCAATCTAATTATACTAATTGATTGTATTAAGCCTAACATAAAGCCTATTTTCCCGCTTAACTGCCAAGAAAAGGACGGCAATACTAATTGGACTTGTAAAAGAAAGAGACAACGTAATAGACAATGATACTAAAGTACGCAGCACCGCGATTGGTCCGCGCAAGTGTTCCAATTATGCGCAGGAGTGTACTTATACCAATACTACGTACCAACTTGCATTTACCATCATTTAATGCACAATAAACCCTATCGCATTGAAATAAGGTTCATCACAACTGCATATGTCATCTTGTACAGTACTTACAGCAATGTTTAAACAAGCTTGTGTTTGCAGTTGTGATATTCCAAATTGAACTTTATTATTAAAGTAATAAGGTTGAAATAGATGGCTTGTTAAGTAAGAATTCAAGGGTAATTTAGTACTTAATGATAAATGGAAGAAAAATGCCGGATTGAATGGGGTTGACAGGGATGGTAAGTGATGTTAAGTAAACTTTTAAACGGTAAATACAATTAGGAAACGTTGGAAAAATGATGGTCAAAAGATGGCGTTGGTGGTGACTTAGTGATAAATCAATATTTGGCGAATGATTTTTTTTTGAGAACGCAAACTGACGACGTTCATGCATCGGATCCTAAGTTTTGTTCGATTCAAAAATATGCAGTCAAACTAAAAAGGGTTTATGAACAGATTAAATCGAGAAACTGACATTCGAATTGGTAGTAAAAATATTCGAATATTAAAAATATATATTTTGTAGCTTAGTTCTTCATATGCATATAGAATGCATATTTGGTATTCGCGAATGTCACAGTTCTTCATTATTCTAGGTTTGGATCTTATTTTGGGATTGATGATGTATTTTCGCATAAATCTCATCTCATCTCTCTCATATTCATCCGTAGCTCGGAGAGTACGTTTAGGCGTCCTAGGCATATTATACATTACAATGGTAGCAGTGCACAAAACTCCCTATTGCGACTTGAAAACCCAAAATCTTTGATATCTACGAAAAGAAAAATGGTAAGTGTCTATTTTTTATTTGCAATAAACTTCAAGACAAGAATGCGATTCGCCTGATGGTAAACCATACGACCGCTCATGGACTGTAGCAGAACCAAACAACACCTTGAATTACAAAGCGATGATTGGCATTCCACTGCGCTCACCATCCTGAGACATGAGATGTTGTTACGTCTCAATATATCGAGTAGTTATTCTGGCTGCAATGTCCTTGAAAGTGGAACACAATAGTACATTTACACTAGTTTTTGGCGGGAAAATAGACATTGTGGGATACCTACCCAGACGGCCTTTCAATTATGCGAAATCTACCACCAGTAAATAAGCAAATATATAAATTTATTAACCAAAGAAGAAAATCAAATTCAAATTATATTTTCAGAATAACCTGTATTCTGAAAATAAATGAATTTGAATTTGTTTTTTTTTTATATAGAAATTGGTACAGATGTTCCGTGGGTAGCAAGTTCCACTGTATTTAGCCCTGACTGGGCATACAAATTACAAATATTGTATTGAGTATTTTATAAATAAAAATATTCCATTATTCTACACGCTTGTCACTTATATTAAATAAATACAACTTTACAACATATGGTAATACAATGATGTGATAAAATATTTAGACTCATGTATGCATGTTTCTGTTTTGTATGTTTCTATAATGAGCGGGACATACTGGTGGTAGGTCTCTCATATGTGCGAGGCCATCTGGGTAGGTACCAGCGCAATGTCTATTTCTCCCGTGAAACAACACTGCTTAAATGCACTGTTGTGTTTCGGATTAAAGGACATTGTAGCCAGAGCAACTACTGGACATATTGAGACTTAACATCTTATGTCTCAGGATGGCGAGCGCAGTGGAATGTTGCTACTGTTCATGAGCGGTCGTATCGCTTACCATCAGGCGAACGGCTTGCTCGTCTCGCCAATCTCTGCAGTAAAAAAAAAAAAGTCCTGAAATGTTGACAATAAAAATACCAATGATTTTCTGAATACTCATACTTTATTAACAGTATTCTAAAATGTCACGTGTTTATTTGTCTTTAGATTTTGCCCTCGTAAGGCACAAGTGAAGGGTAATAATAATAAAAATACAATAAATGCTTGCACTTACATTAATTCTTCATTTCAGAATTTGATTACGATGTATTCGATACAAAAACATAAATTGTGCGATTATTTAAAAGCTGTCTTGTAACAAGCCTGCATTGTTGTAAAACAATCGTATTACCAATTATTTTTTACTGAAAGTACGAAGAGTTATAAGTTGAAAGTACTCGAAAATTGCACTGTTGTTTTAACATTATATGCAGCAATATTTCTCTTTCACGACAAAAACATAAAAGTATATAAAACACAAAAGTCCATACCAATTTTATCGTACATAAAAATTATACACCGTTTAAAACAAATACTTCAGAAATCATTTAAATAATGGGAGCGCGTTGATGTCTTTATAATGGCAACTTGACTTACATTGTAATTGGACAAAATTATTCGAATAAAATGAATTGTGTTTATGTAACGGCCCGCCTGTTAACGTATTAAGGTTAATGGCTGAGAAACATCTGCTTTTTAAGATGAGAGCTTTTTGAACAAACGATTAGCGTGTGGTAGAGTCGAATTTTCGTTAATATCGTAATAAAGAAAATTATATTTATAGATTTTTTTAATGGATGCGATTTTACGATAAAATGGGGAATTACACGCAACGCCTCAGATTATGGTGTTAGGTAATGAGTTAACATTTAGGGAATATTAAATTTAAGATCTTTGCCTTCTTCAATTTTGCATGTGAGACTTTATTGTGAATGTATCGGGCAATTTTTTGAATGAAAATTGTTTTTAAGGTTTCCGTGAATGTTATATATTGAAATAAAATAAATAATAAATAAATAAATAACGTAGCGGTGAAAGAAAATAATGTTATTGTTATTGTTAATAGTACCTAAACTAAATCGCTGAAATAAGTAAAAAGTAGCTTTATTTCAATAAATTTAGTATGTTAGTGGTATTAAGTCCCCGAGTATGTCATGTTAACTCATACTTTCATAAGTTGGTCATGGTATGCTTTGTTTTAAAACATAGATTGTTGTCGATATAAAAAAAGCGTTACCATTTGTAAGTTATTTGAAGACGAATACATTTCGAAATGTTAAAATTAATTTGGCATGTCTCAAAAAATATAGATACACATGAAATTTCTCATTGACGATGGTGAGAGAGAAAATAAGATTATTTGTAACGACTATTTAGTTAACTTGCATTTCGATTTGATGTATTCAAACCACTGTTTGGTATCTATGTCTCAAAATCAGATCTTTAAAAAGTTACACGTATGATTAAATTGTGTATCGTTATTTTTCCACTTAAGTATATATGAAAAGACAATTTTTACTAAATTTGTGATATTAAAAAAAAATAAACTTCAGCACCACTCAATAAACATAAACTCAATAATAGAGCATAGACGTACCCTAAAACCAAAATTATGACCCAAAATACGAGTATAAAAGCCATAAAGTTCAAATTGCCACCAACACTACTAAATGCCAGCACAAAAGCAACAAAGGCACAATAAAAAGTAATAATTAAATACGCCAGTGTTTATGAGTGTACGAAAGTGGTGGGTAGTGTTGGGATGTGTGTGTGTCGATTATTTAACGATTCACGTATAAATTATTACGGGGAGAATGAGGGGCACGCCCAGCGTCCAACCGCCGCCGGCGATAGGGACTGGAGGGTATCGATACGGTTTATCGATATGTTCAGCTATGGACTATAAGGCTTTGGAGGATGAGATGTATGTCTTATTTTTGAATTCTGCAATATTAAAAATGCTATAGTCACAATTAAATTGTGGAATACTACAGTCTAAGGAAAATGTAACGGTTTTGACAATCAGTTGAACTATAACCTCGTGCACATTTAAACCAGTATTATATGTATAATAGAATGCGACCATTAGTCTCAGCTTTGCTGTATTTATTTCATGTTAATAGGATAATAATAATAACAACACCTAACAGTCACATACATAGTCCTAACTCCACACTAAGATCGAGTCTTGTGTCGTGGGTATCAGAAACTACGAGAGACTTTTCGGTCTCACAAACACACAGACCCGGAAGAAATATTTGTGGGCCGCACAAACATGTCTCTCGGTGCGGGGATCGAACCCGCGGCCTCTCGTTTCACAGGCGGCGCGGCGTCTAACCAACTGCGCTACGGAGGATGTCAAGGATAGTTTTTGATCTTATGATTTGACAATTTATTATAAACTTTTTTACTTATTCGAGTATTAGTCTGTATTTATATAACCATAATTCAATTCAATCATAGGACTGTTCGGTATCTCCTGAATTAATCACTTATCGATAAGTAGAACGTTGAGTCACCTCCCTACCACTCTCAGTAACAAGGCAGCATCAGACGATGTTTTCGTGTGATTAACCATTATTATATAAAGTAAATTCAATAATGGCCCACGTTATGGCAATATTTGCTGATGTGCAAACGTACTTTACATTTAAATTTGCACTTTAACACGTATCGATTACGGTGCAGATTCGTTTGGCACATGACTGATGACTTTCGCGCCCGAACAAATTAAAGTTTGCAGTCGTGAAAACGCTTTTTTTGTGCGTAATGTTTTTTTGTTTCAGGTCTTTTTAAGAGTCGATGAAAGTATATTTCTTTTAATGGTTTTCCCACACGCATATTCTGCTACAAGAATCAACTAGGATTATAAAATACCATTTTCAACGATCTTAGATTATGAAGGCCTTATATTACAACCAATCTAAGGTGCCCTAACTAGGAGACATTACTAGGTAGCCTTGTTTTCATATTGTAGTAATTACCCAATTCTTGTAATAAACCTTTCGAAATCCAAACTTGACTAATCAAAGCAATAGTTTGGTTCGATTTGCTACTGATCAATATACGTCAATTTTCCAAGGTTTTATCCTCTATTTTACAAGTTGAAATGTTATAGAAGTATTCCATTTAGCTTATTTATTTATTTAGCCAATTAGTTTTTTTATAATGATATATACCTTTTGGAAATGCAATGTTTGCTTTTACTAATACCACCTACAGCCGCGAATCATCGAATAATGCTGACAAAAAATTATTAACTTAATACTACTATTTGAGAGTGTTCCAATGAAAATCCTGACATAGGAATTTTGAAGAAGAAAAACCGTTATAAGCAATTAAATTATTTGTCTTTTTCAAACGACTTTTGAATTCAGTTTGAGCGAATAAGACTGTCTGTGAATAAGGCTGTAAAAATATAAGTTCTGTCATGGCGCAGTTGGTTAGACGCCGCGCCGGCTGTGAAACAAGAGGCAGCGTGTTCGATCCTCGCACAAAAATAAATATTTGAGTGAACCACAGATACTTGTTTCGGGTCTGGGTGTTTGTGAGACCGACATGTCTCTTATAGTTTCTGATAGCCACGACACAAGACTCGATCTTAGTGTGGGGACTATGTATGTAGTTGGTTGTATTTACATATTTCGATGTTATAAATAAAAATATAATAATCTTCACTTCCTATATTATACCTGAGACACAAGACTCGATCTTACTGTAGGGTCAGGACTATGTATGTGACTGTTGGGTGTTATTTATTTATTTATTATCCAATACTGTCTGTCAAGTGCAATTGAGCATCCAACGCTCACTCAATTCTAATTATACCTCTTTAATGCGAAAGACTTCGTAGCCATCAGCAAATATAAGTTTGTGTTGCAGTGTTGGCAGCCGCGTGTTATCGGGACGAGCTGTAATAGTCGATAATTTCGGGTTCCGTTTATAAATGTGTTCGGGCCATGCATAATGAGCCGGGTCTTTTACGAGCATCTTTATTTATTGACGAAATATGTTATATTTGGGATAATTTTAAAATATTCGCTGAGAGTAATTGCGGTGATTGGGTTAATGTTTGCACTGTTGTTAATACCTAGATTATGGGAGTTGTTTTATTAAATATTATAATATTGGGAGAATTTTATCGAATATTTTCCTATTTATGACTTAGTGGATATTTCGTTTATGATAATTTATTTTGTTTTGTTTGACGTTCCACCGGAAATATAGATTTTGCCCATTACCCAAATTATCTCTGAAATATAGCCCAAATATAAATAAATTTGTATTTCTTTGTCAAACTGTGTTAAATTTATAATAAATTATAAACTAAAGCATTGATATTTTATGTCAATTTTATTAATAAATGCAAATTGGCTTGCGTAAAATGTTTTTGTAGCAAAATAAGTCTTATGTTTGATATGTGGATAGCAAAAGTTTTTATATATTATTGTTCAAAAATCTATATTCCTTATTTATTTATATTTGGCACACTATTACATATAAACAATTTAAAATATCATGTATAGTTATAAAATTAACATATTGAGAAAGGTTGTAGAAAGTTACCGGATGTACGTACATCAACAGATTTCCTGTATTTCAAAATAATTATAATGATGAATAAAAACATATAAACTGAAAAATCGTAAGCATAATCTTTTCTTGAGAGCCTCTGTGACTAGGTTAGTTGAGAGCTGCCTGTGAAACGAAAGATCTGGGTTCAATATTTGTGCGGCCCACAATAATTTGTACCTAGATATCATAAGACCGAAAAGTCTCTCATAGAAAATTCCAGACTCTATATTTCTCCCATAGTGCGCGTCAGGACTATAATTACAAAAAAGGACACATAAAATCCCTGAATACATAATATTTGAAAAATGACAAATATACGAAATTTTATGCTGTCTTGTGTTTGTAGTCACTAAAACTACCACCTGGTTTCGTTTTCGTTTTCAGTTTGTATACACCCTGTATATATATTTCACAGACTGGTATTCTGATATATTGTTAACAGAAGTATCTCCGTTTGTTCGGAGTACGCCAAGTTGTCAGGAAGAGATCGGTGTACGCGATAGTCCGGCTTGTACGACCACGGCTAATAAATTGCGCTAACTATGTTTTTCACTGTGTTTCGGTGTGGAATGAAGCCTTATTTTAATGCATTGTTTAATATTGTTTGTTATAAAGGCGTTGGCTTGGAAGCTAGGTATTATTATTATATTTTATTTTTATTTATTCACTTAACTAATTTACAGGGTGGTTATATACAGTAGTATTGACTATCCTATAACATTCTTATATGTTAGCTTAAAATATTTTTTTACCATATTTGTATATTAACAAACGAAATAATATGCAGTAAGAACAATTACCTCACACTTCAAGGAAGATAGTAAATGGTATTTCAATTAATTTTAGTAAAAAAGAAAATCTTATTTGTATAAAAATCTCACTCCCTCACATTTTTGACGTAGTTAAAGTTTTCTTTATTTTATTTAAAATAGTTTTTCCCTCCCTAGTTTTTCACTCATGATGTTCTATCACATATGAAATTACTCAGTTCCATAAAAAAATATTTGTAGGCTCAAATGATAGTCGGACATCAAACCTACATTCTTGATACTAAAAGCATCACAATCAATAACATGTTATTCAAACCACAACCATCACTAACCGTACAAGTTATCCAAACCAAGCGAGACACAAAAACAAATGTAATTTGAACATTCCGCCGCCTGTATCGGTGTAAAGTGAACAGAACGGAACACATTATTTATAATATTAATAACAACTAATTATACGTTTAAAAGAAATATTTTATGCATAATGATATGATATAAATCTCCTTCGAGCGAGCAGGGATGGGAGCGTGTCGAATGTTATCGTTATCGATTTTGTGTTGAGTTCTGGTTGTTGTGAATAGTGATTGATTAGTATGTAGTGTTTTTTGCACTATTATTATATTTTATAATATAGAAAGACATTTCGATATCAATGTTACTAATATTGACAAAAGAGACACAAATGTTACGTATACGTACCTAAATTGAATAACCTATTTGGTAGGAATACTACAGTCTAATTGTAATTATATTCTACTAAATAAACAAAAAAATAATTCAAATCTTTAAATATCGATAACAAACATAAATTTCCAGCATAATGTCAATCCATGTTATGTATTTAGTCCTTAATAACCGTAATAGTATTTAATAAAACATTTAAAGTAATGGATTTTTAGTTCCCGACGTAAGAAAATTTTATTGCCGGTTTTTACATAAAATGTGCGAAAAATCGGTAACGTCAATAATCATGTCTTAACATGATTTAAAAAAACTATTAAAGTAAGATTCATGTATTTGTAATATCTAATAAATGAAGTGAAAATTCAAATATAAATCAACTCAAAGAGAAGTGCCAAGGCGAGCCCAGAGCAGGACTTATATGAAAATTATTAAAACACTCGCACTAACAACTCGAGTGATTTAGCGCCGCCTGCTCAGTGAGCATACAATAAAACATCGCGAGAAACGCCCACGCGTTTGATTCCATCAGGGTAACTCCGGCAAAACAAATAGTTCTCAGAAAAACTTTCATAACTTCGCCAAATTGACACCTTGTTGAGACGATGCAATCCTCGACAATTTGCGGGGCTCGTAAGTGGCCCATTATGTGGCTGCCACATCAATTTTTAACACCCGTCAAAGAAATTTAATCCGTATTGTGTTGGAATAAGGCTGTGATTAAATACACCTATAAGTTGGTATAGTGTTACTGCGGGGCGAATATCGAGTGCGGACGCATCTTATCGATAATTTTGTACTTTTTTTCCCATCACGATTATCAATGTAAATTTGTTCGGGCCCAATTATTCGTGCATACCTTCATTTTGTATTGAACGGGGCTCGTTCGGATGTTTTATGGATTTCACGAGTATTGATACGTTTTTATTACACGCAAGTTATTTACGATCGCATTATGCTTATTAAATATAACGTTGCGTCTAATATATTTGTGTTGATGGTGGCGAGAGGAGTTCGTTGCTGGATTATTTGTGATGAAGTTTTTTAGATGCATTCAAATTATTTTATATGAAACGTTTTTTTTTGTTTGTTTACTAAGAAATTAACTTTCTAGATGTATTTTTGATTTTAAAATATATTTTTCGTAAATATTAAATCATTTCAATATAAATCCCAATGCTGATGTCCCATTGGGGTAAACAGAGCTCATGGAGGTCCTCATTCTACACTTTAAGATAGCTTTTTATCTTTTTTTATTAATAACTCTATTTCCCGCAACTAAAAGGTTTCTCGAAATAAAAAATACCAAAAGTTATTTTCCTTCATAGGTATCAAACCCAAGACTACGGCTCTAAATATTAAAGTTTGCCACTTATAATTGGCCCCATTAAAATCTTATAGAAAAAATATAACTCGAAACGAGAAAACCCGCATGCCAACACTATTATACTAATAATTGTCACAACGGTGTCAAATTAGCCTGACGCACCGTTATGGAATTGCCAAAATATATCACTTTTATGGCCGGTGCTAGATAAAATGACAGGTGTAAAGAAATTTGTTATGCATACCATAAATGTAACATAATCCATAGAAACTTTCACTCGATTTATAGCATAATTATACCAATGTTTTTAGTGTAACGTAAAAACATAGAATACAAGGTTTTTGGGTATATTCTTTTATGAGTGAGTGGGTCTTTTGATAAAAATGTAGCGTGGTGGACTATATGGCCTAACCAGTCTCAACTGTGCTCTGGATTATAGGGAAAACCTGTGCCTTTTAGTCGAACCTATATGGGCTAATACAGATACTTACTGTTTTTAAATATATAACATTGGTTTCCGGATTTGATTTTCTATTTCTTCTTTTTCTCTTCAGACACAGGAAATCCATTATTGGACATAAGCCTCCTCTAAAGATCTCCACATCGACTTGTTGGAAGTGGCCTGTTTTCAACTAGTTCCTGCAACCTTAACCAGGTCGTACGTCTACAAGGTAGACATTCGACACTTCGCTTACCTGTACATGGCCTCCACTCTAGTCAACTTCTTAGCGCTATGTGCCCGGCCCACTAGCACTTCAATTGCTAATCGTGTAGGCTATGTCTTGATTCTTTATTTTTTCTATATTTAAGAAGTAAAGTAGAAGTGTTGAATGAGCGAAGTTGTTTGCCTGGAGCAATTTCGGTTCCAGTTCAAACGAGTGTGTTTATAGTCAATTATCTTTTGCTTGACCGTGTATGAAACATTGTATGAAACCTGCTTTGTTAATAGCTTTCCGCAAGTATGTGAGGACCACCAACCTACATTAGGCTTGAGTTGGACATGGGCGTATTTCCCGAAAGTATTTAATACTAGGCACCGTCAGAAAATCACAAAGCAGGTGAATCAAACAATCAATAAAAATGTATTTCTAATATTTACCCTCCTTCGTTACATTGATTAAAATTTCTGGGAAGTAAAAGTTGAATATAAACATCCTACGTTTATATTCACCCGGGAAGTGACCAGCGACAACCAAATAGGATGGAAAATCTGACGTAGTGTCTTACTAAAGTGTTGATTTTCGGGATCTCCTGTGTATTTGGAACAGTAGTATTAAGTTGACTGACGACAAATAATTATCCCTAATTGCTAATCTATTGGGAAATCAATAACGTCAAGTAAACTTTCGCGTATTACTCGTAGTTTAAAAATATCTTATGATTTCTATGATCATTCACACAAGTCTAAATTAAAGATTTAAAAAGTACATTGACCTCCAGGCATCCCTTGAAAGACACGCCATATTATTAATTTTAAAATGTTCCCGACGTTGCAAGGAGGGTCCTTACTTTTTTGTTCCCATAATAAGTTTAAATATTTGTTAATGCCGTTGAGGAGTACCAACGGCTGAATTATATCGAGAGGGCCACGCCCACGTATCGATAGCATAACAACACTAAAACTTATCGATCATTAAAATTATTGAGCGGATTACGTATTAGTTGTGGATTCGCTCATAAATATTTAATTAATTGGTGTTTATAATTGTCGAGATATGGATGTGCTATTTTTGTATTCAATTTTAAATGTATTATGGTTGTTAGGAGGTAATTACGGTAGAAAAGTGTGTAATTTTTTTATAATTGATCCACGATTAATTAAATCATCTTTTACAAGCTCTTAGTCAATGAACCAAGGAGGGAACGCATGTGTCGGCAAACAATTCCATAGCTTGACGAGCAGCGGAGAAAAAAACTTGCGAACCTTTTCGTGCCGAGGTGGTTTTGAGCCATAGCTTGGCTTCGTAAGTCAGCACATGTGGTTCTGTTTTGGAATAGAGAGGAGGGGATCAAATTAAGCGATCCCTCTTTCAAATTAAGCTTCTTTAAATCCTTCTTCAAATTAAGCGATCACCGTATTATAGACGGTAGAACACACCATAATCCATGAACCTAATTATTCCTGTGGCTGTAGACGATTATGATAAAAATAAAATAAGATGTTATTATGTCAACTTGAGACTAATCCACATAATTTTCTTCAAGAAGTAGACTATGCTAAATACAAATCTTCCTTAACGCCCTGTTGAAAGCAACCTGAAGCTATTTCATGGATTTTTTGGGACGTCTGCTTAGTTTAGGATTTATTTCCGAATACATATGTATTGTATTTGTATGTATATGATTCATTTTTATCGAAATGGTGCAAAAGCTAGCAAGAGACTTTCCACACTAAAACTTAAGAATTATTCTACATTTAGATTTATAATTATCAATGTTGTTTCTGAACATTCGCTCCATTTTTTGGGTAATTTCCTATGGAAAGTAATTTCACTGGAGGAATCCTAGCGTGTGGCAATATTTTTAAATAGAAATGTAAATCGACCACAATTTGACGCAAAACACATTTAAATGTATCAAAGTACAGTTTTAAGACGAAACATGTCTAATAGCTTATTCATTGGAAACACATACAATAATTCAAGATTGCCGTCACTTTTTATAGTTCCTAATGGGTTTTGGCGCTTTTTGACAAGACATTATGCTAATTTGACAGCTGTTAATGCTGAATATATAGGTAATAAATATTTTAACGGTATAATTGCGTGATTAGGACGGCTGGTGTGGTGAAGTCGCGAGTTCAATGCTATGAGGAAAATTACGGTGACTGTGACGCTTGTAGTTTTCAAAATTAGTATCATCATTGCCAGCCATAAGAAATCTACCGTTGAACAAGGCTTTGCCCAAGGAATTAAAAAATAAAATAGTAACATAGGTTTAAGGTTTAAGAGTACTTTATGTCTGATAAGATTACATAAAATCACTTACTGAGAAACGCTTCGATCAGAATATAACACTAAATTATAAGTAACGGCCTAAAAAACGGCAAGAGAAATAACAGCACAAATACGCGTGTGGTCTTATTTGATTTAAGTATGGTCCAAAATTTAAAGGAATAATGTTTGTTGTTACCCGAAGTTGATTGTAATTTAAGACTTTTTGCTTCATCTCGTTCGAACATCTCTAGTTCGAAATTATTTATTTATTTATTATTATATATTCGATCGAAGGAGAAACGTATAAAATGTTTATACATATTTTGGCGAGCATACAAAATATGTACTTGCACTGATCGGTTAACCTATTTACATTTTGTTAAATTAACACCACTTTTAATAAGTTTATTACAAAGTAACAAGAAAATCGCGCTTAAATTAGGTATTTTATTTTATTTATTTAAGGTACACCAGCAGCTTACACACTAAAACTTACAACATAATAACACAAAAAATATAATTATACAAATATGCAAGCCAATTACGGGTATACACAGCATGCATCAAATAAGTAAAAGACACTAGAGACTACTGAGATTGTTAATTACATTAATACTAATAAAGAAGTTAGTAAGCATAAGAAAAAACAAAATGGCCAAACAATTAATACAACAATAAAAAAGCTTAAATAACATGAAATTAAAACACACGTTCGACTTTGTATAAATTATGGACTAATCCCAAAACTGCACTTGCTAGTTAATGTGATTAATATATGTCATAATTGTTTTTCGGAATGATTGAAACGAATCACGGTAAATATCTAGCTCGAGTTTTGATTGTAAGGTATTGTAGGACCTACACAATCTGGACAAAGGAGAGTGTACCCCTACGTTCGTTCTGGATAACGGAATATACAATAATTTAGTAATTGGTTTTCGCGGTAGTTTATGAGGAACAACAATAGGAACCGCCTGAACTAAATGATTGCATCCAGTGGTGCCATTAACAATTTTGTGCAACATTAGTAGGTCATGTGCTATTCGGCGATCTTTAAGTGCCGCAATTTTGAAAAAAAGAAGCCTGGATTTGTAAGGAGCTTTGTGCGAAATATCACTAGAATGAAAAGCAAGGTAGCGATTAAAGTTTCTCTGGACGCTCTCAAGCCGTTGAGAGGGAACGGCGTAAGTTGGGTTCCACGCTGATGAGGCATATTCTAAGTTGCTTCGTACAAGAGAGTTATATAGCTGTATTTTGGTAGAAGTTTTGAAGCCTTGAGCGTTACGTTTTAATAAACCCAACATTTTGTATGATTTCCGAGTTATGCTATCACATATGGGTATACAACTATAAAAATACAATGATCACAATTATAAAAATTAAATTGTTCTAATTATTACCATTTGAAACTTGAAAGATCTATACAGCAATCTCTTGAATAGTAAGCGATTAATAAATTGTTATATTTCATAGTCCCAAAGTTTTCACACCATAAAGCTAAGCATAAATCGTTGTATGTAATCACATATGTAGATTGTACATAGTAATAAATATCTAAATGATAATAAATATCTTACGTTTTGAATATGAATAACTATGCGATTCGTTAGTGTTTCTTTGCAACTGGATGCCCGATTCTTTCCTCTTTGGCATTCCATGGTAGTTTAATCAGTTTAAATAAAACACAACTAGATACGCGATTCTTTCCTCTTTCGTAATCCATGGTAGTGTTATCAATTTAAATAAAATCTTGATAAATAAATGTAAAGTTTTAAATACTATTTTTGCAGACGGTACAGCGAGCCGCAGACGTGTCCGCATTACTCCGGCTCCGAACCCGATACTAACTCTAATTACTGACGTTAACAACTGGACAATTGCGGCTAAAGTATTTACGTGTTACCTTATATACCGCATTGGAAATACAGATAGACAAAGCCATATGTACCGAATGCAGAATTCTATTTGATGTTTGAAACTGATAGTAATGTGGGATATTACGTTATTTATTTTTTTATTTATATTCTACATTCTGCCTCGGTGGCGCAGGTAGTACAGTATGATTGCAACGCTGACGTCTCGGGTTCGAATCCCGGGTCGGGCTAAGTGATATTGGATTTTTCGATTCATTATCAGCTGGGAGTTAGGAATTTGTGCCCGATATGAAATAATAGGAAAATAGAAGGCAAAATGTGGGTATCCTGGTTGCAACTCTACCTATCCCTTCTGGGAGAAAGGCGTGAGATTATGTATGTATTTCATATTACATAAGGTTGTCTTAATAAAAGTTATTTTGGATAGGAAAGGGATTATAATTTTACGTTACAATATGATAATAAAACTATTTAACAAATATTGAATACCGGAAAAGTTTTGTTTTTGCTTCTGTAAACATAGAGGGCATCTTCAAATCGAATCCAGTACTTTATTGATACAACCTATACGTAACCACTAGTCCTACATAATGTGTGTTATTTAGAAAGCTTCAAAGATACCCGATACGTTTCAATACCCGAACAAAAAACTAACAAAACAACGCCCCGGGCGCAGGTTTCAGATCATTATTTTATGAAGTTCAAATTTGGCCTGTTAAATCCTATTATTTAGGCCAATATTGGCTCAATTATTGGCCTTCTCGGAATACATTTGTTACTTGAGTTATAGTTAATTATGTTTGTGTGCTTTTTGTTCAAATGATTGGTAATTATTGTTAGTTGCTGCTGTTATGACGGGCTAGTGGAGAAATGTATTATATTTTTAATGATGAAATAATTAGGAATGGTTTTTATTATTATGTATTGATATGATTTAGAAAATATTTTTTTTTATTAATAAGATTAGAATGTTTTGTCGTTTTTCAGTTATTCTCACATCAAGAGAAAATTAAATATTGAACTTATAGGAATGAAGGGCTTTATTGTTCCAAACATAACCCGATATATTTTTTCTTTTTCTATGGCCTTTTTGGCACTCGATAGCAATATCAAAATACGAAGAAATATTATACGTCCTACCTATGTCCTTAATTGCTAACGTTTAAAAATCGAATGTAAATGGACTTTGTCTTGAAGATAGACAACCCTAAACCACTATATTACACCCCCAATTCATAAGAGTTATATATCTGGTGAGTGGAGGCGCAGTGATTAGCGCGGGGTGCGGGTACACGGTTCCCGCTGTATTTGTGCCTGTTAGCTCATTTAATTTATAGCTGTTGAAACGTTCCTGTTAAATTGTTACAGTGATGGCCCAGAGCTCGGGCGAGCTAGGGTTGCCACGCGTATAAGGAAATATTTGCTTGAATTTATATTTTCTTTTACTGTACTGAACCGGGATCATGGAAGGAGGGTAGACAGGCCGTTACGGTGTAGTGGGACATTGGAGGCTTATGTATGTATGTATGTAATATTCATAGGCCACCATGGCGATTTCTACGAATTTTTATAGTATGTAAAGTTCGCCAAACCGCACTAGGCAAGCCTGGTGGACTAACTCCTCGCAATCGTATTCTCGATTATAGAGGAAGCTCGTGCTCTACAGTGGGACGATTACAGATATAGAATATTTAGGAAAAGGTCATATCTTCCATCGGCTGTAAACAATACTTATAAATAACTTATTTTCAGAATTTTGAAAGTGAAGACTAGGAACCGTCTTACGAAACCAATACGGTGACTTAAGGGCAATAAACAATGGAAAAATAAATCAATCAGAAAGCATTTGGATGAACTTATATCTGGTAGTCCGTATTAAAGTCATTTAGTTCCAAGACCTATTACTGTGACGTGTAGGAAATTATACGTATTTTCTTTAGAAAGGAATATTTATCTATTTCAGCACTCATAGCATTAGGTACTGAATATGAAAATGTGTCTTATTATTTAAATAAAGCAATAGTTTGGTAGTGAACTTCATGATTTTAATTATAAAATATTTGACACTTACAAGTCAAATAAGATTCCATAATTAAAACGAAACGTTTGACAGCCCTGCAAGGATCGTCCGCCTATTAGTTCCACGGCTCATGCTCGGAGGCGAAGTGGGAGCCAATTTGAGCACACACACTTATACAAATACATACACATATAGCCTCACATGTGTGTGTGTGTGTATGGGTAGTGTATGAAGGCTGTTTCATATCCCACGAATGTTTAGTATGAAAGCCTTTGTTTAAATATCTATTCACTGGCAGGCAAGGTAGGGTTTAAAAGTATTTAGAAGGAGTGATGATTACTTAATATGAAGTTACCCATGGTTGAAGATAGCATATTACTCTATAAAAAAGTGCAAATATAATGACTACTGTTTTACTAAAGAGTTGTGATAAGCACAAGCAGTTAAAAGGTATTCCATTTTTTTTAATATCCCAGGGTTGCCTACAATCAGTTCTTGTTAGGCGAAATGTCTACATTGTATTTACTTGAGGGTAGGTGTAGTACATTGCGTTATTTAGGCCTAGGAAAGGACAATTTTTTATTGCGAATTTTGGCGAGACAGGAATGCCATTGGCCTGAATGTAAGCGATACGAACGCTTAGTATAGTAGCAAAACCAAAAAACACCACGAGTTACAAAGCAATGCTTGGAATTGCACTGCGCTTGTCATACTGAGACACTAAATGTTAAGTCTCAAAAAATAGTAATAAAAATTGAGATAATACAATTTTGATGGGGCTAGTATAGAATTGATTCGTAGAGAATCAAACTAATTCTCTAGTTAGTATTCTCTATTAGTTTGATTTTCTATAAGTTAATTAGGGTAGAGAGAAGTGAATAGTTCTTATCCCTTGATAGACTCCGTCCACTTTTTCAATATCTGCTTCTATGCTGAAAGAAAAGCTTATTCTAATTATAGTATATAGTAATTATAGTTATAGTAAGTAATAAAACGCTTGATTTTTTAAAATTAAAACTCAGCCTAAACGCGTCTTACTAAATCATGATTATGTTTAGATTAATAATGTCGGTTTAAACACCGATGCGCGTAAACACATGGTTCAGTAGTCCAACCTTTACCCTTTTATTCAAACATATTTGATATTAATTTATGGTAATGCTTAGGTCTTGTTAGAGACTCATTAGGCTGACAATACTTGTCTAAATTTCTAGAGAATAATAATTTACGAATATTTTACATATTATTAATGCTAATCGCTGCTATTTAATTCAACCGTAATCAACAACCTGTTTTGGTCGTGTAATTTCATAAACAAATTGAAAAACGCGAAGCAATTAGTCCAATTTTACGACAATCAATTGGTCAATATTTTCGGTCTGTTTAATAACCTCTTTGGCATCCAGTTGGAAAATAAATTCCACTCATTGACTACGGAATCTTTGCTTTGTAATTAAACAAGAGTTGCGGTAAACGATGGCTGCCATAGAAGCATGGTGTTTACACAAACAGGCCGCTTCCTGTCCGTCTGTGTGTCGATGATGTTATTCCACGAAATATTTCATTTATTTGTATATCTTTTGAAATTTCCTTAAGTATTTCGTTTAGGGTTGAACGGGCATTTGCGTTCAATATTTTTTAAACTTTTTTTAGTATTAATTCATAATTAGTAATAGGACGATTGAATGTAAGTAATATTTTAGAGGAAAATACTTATTACGGTGTGAGCTATATGATAAAGTATAAGCAAGCTTTAACCATGGCAAAAAATCCTGAGGAATCCTACACAGCTTAGGCACTTAGAAATAATTTCTGTAATACCTAAAGTTCGCCAACCAGGTAGAAATAGTAATAGGTAGTCAATGCCCTGCAGTAAATAAATAAATACACCCAACAGTCACATACATAGTCCTGAACCCACACGAAGCTCGAGACTTGTGTCGTCGGTATCAGGAACTACGAGAGACTTTTCGATCTCACAAACACACAGACCCAAAACGAACAGGGATCGAAACAGCGGCCTCACATTTCACATTTAACCAACTGCGCCACGGAGGCTGGCAGTGGAATGAATATTATACTGGTTTATAGTATTATTATTAAGTTAATATAAGCTCTTCATTTACTTATGATAAGCTTAGGTATGACAATAAGTATTTTATTTAACAGTTAACACTAAAACAAACCTTTACCAATTTAAACAGCATTACATTCTTTCTCTTACCAAATAACCAATATTACGTCACGCTGGAAAAACGAGTATTTTTTTATAATTTATTTCTCAAGCTCCAAACCCACGTCACGGGATAAATTAACGACTAATTACCGTACCACTAGTTCCGAGTCGGAGTAATTGTTAACAGTACAAAAGTCACGATCAGAATGAATAAGTAATGCTTGAAAATTATTTAACGATAAAAGGTGTCGAGTTAAATTTGTTTTATTTGTATGTAGAATTGGCCGTGCGGGCTTCGATTCGGGTCTGTTCTTGTTCGTATTAAATTCATTTGAGAAACACATTGTTAAGTAATTATATTTATTTAGTCCGTCTTTAGTTTATTAAAATAATTGTAAAGTTATGCAAGGACGTTTGTTGGAGAATAGAATCGTCACATTTCACAAAAAAACGAAATTTTCTTCCTTCTATTTATTCCATCTGTTAATATTGGTCGATTTCAGCAATTTTAACACCGTTTCCGTAATTTTTCTTTTAAGTTGATTTCAATATTATTATACATATAACATTCTCTTTTAATTGGTATAATCTATTAGTCGACCTCTCGCATTCGTGGAGGAGCCTTGATTAGACTTCCATACTGAAAGCCGAACCTAGCAAATAAGTACTAAAGATTCAATTCCATCTAAAGAAACACGAAAGTTGGTTTATTATTTACTTCTTCTTCTTTCCAGTGCCTCTCCAGCTAGTGATGGTTGGCAGTCAGCTCCACATATTTCAATCTATCTTCTGCCAGGTGGAAGAGCAGTGAATTATTTACTATTATTTATAAATAACAGATATTCGTAATGTAGTTTCCTAAATCCCAGGTAAGTCGATATTTTTCTCATCTAAATGTAGCCGTCATCCCAGTCAATTTTACTACCGTCCAAACTCTTCAATCCGTCTCAAATATTTTAACCGTTCCCAAACAAAATCCACGTGAACTAGCATACCTCCGTGGAGTCGGGGGCGTGTCCGACATAATGCATTGCTTTTAATTAGCTATCTGACTGGGCGATTTAGTCGGCCGACTCGCTCGCACTAACTCACGCCTCGCGTCCAATTTCAATTATCACTAAACTTTGTGTTCCTACGTTTGTATTCGAAAGAGTTAGGATTGTGGGCTTAGAAGAAGGATAGATATTTTTGGTGAGTGATTGAGTTTTGGGACTAAGAGAGATGAAATAAAATGATAATGATTATTGAATCAATAAAATGTCATACATTATTTAGATTCAGTCACTTTTTTTCTAGTACCACCCGGTTCACAATGCTGTTTTCGTCAGAGAAGAACGGGCATGAAACTCTATAGAAATAGATATGTATTTTCAGAGTGCATAAAAACTCTTGTTGTTTTACTAATTAACATTAGCTGAAGTATTAGCTTCGTTTTCATGATATTTTTGACTTATGAGTTTATAGCGAAATAGTTGTATTCTTTCCTTAATCCAATGCATTACTCTGAGGAGTATGAATTGTGGGTTCAAAAAGAATAGGACTGGAGTTGCAGAGTATCATGAAATTGCGAGAACATAAGTTTTAAAAAATCTGATATAATGTTAGGAAATGTTTGTTTTCCACATTATGTCGTATACAAATTAACTCTTGTTTTTCACCAATAAACATTAGGCGAAGTTAAAGCGCGATATATTGGCTTAATGAGTTCTCTAACAGCTGAATAGTATAATTCCTTCCTTACTCCCAGACATTCTACCCTAGAGGGTCAGCTAAGCATCTACAGTTTCCCAGATCTTGGGAATGTTCTGGGCTCTTTAGCCTTGCATACCAATAAGATGCAGTCGCTTCTTTCCTTTTAGGCTAAGTGAATAAACAGCCATCACCCTCACCCTTGAATACTTTATGTAAGACTAGTAGTCCGACACGGCTCCACCTGAGTGAAGATACAATTTTTTGAAAATATTCTATCGCCTATGTTCATTAGCGATATTGTAGGATTGTAATATTGAAATAACGTTTTAAATCAGTCACGTGGTTTTTGTGCTTATGCATTGCAAACAATCAACTCATTCCTTTTTATAATGTTAGTATAGACATTAATAATAAGAGAGCCTCCGTAGAGCAGTTGGTAGGATGCCGACTGTGAAACGAGAGGCCGCGGTTTCAATTTTTTGGAAAGGAATTTGTTTAAGGCCTCCAGACCTTGTGTAAGAACGAAAAGTTTCTCGTAATTCCAGATACCCACGACACAATACTCAATTAGAGTGGTGTACTCTGTAAGGTGTATTTATTTATTAAATTCCTCCACTCTACACAAGATCAACCATCTCTGATCTCATCTCTTTCATCACCGGCCCGAAAAATCACACTTTGCCAACCACAAATCATACCTATTAATAAATAATGAATTAATTCGAAATATAATTTGCAGAACCCCAGACATCACGCTGCGCTGGATGAGTTTAGTGGCCAGTGCACATAATGAATTTCACGCCTCGTCCATTCGCGTACACTGTATGGTCACCTCGACGTCTTCACTTGCCATGTGTAATGCGACTGACGTTTGGTGATTTTTTGCGTATTTTGTACTGACTACATTGTATACAGAACAGTGGTTCTTAATATTTTAGTTATGAGCGACCCTTTGACAAAAGGGGTGAGGGGATCGTATTGGAGTCTGAATAAAAAGGCTTCAGCGATCAGTCCTTAGTTACTTACATGTTCTTACTTGCGCCATTCTCGTGCCAAAAAGAACTCTCTCAGTGTTGCCAACAATCGTTTTTCTCATAACGCCAGTATTGATACTTTGTGGGGGAAGCGGTTGGCATTCTAGGTATGTCGACAGGAGTATATCATATTCATGGTATCGGCAAAAAATAGCGTAAATCCCGATACTGCTTAAAATTATTTATACTACAGTACTTTATGATATAGTACTTTATGGTTTGTTCTTAAACGTATTCTGTTTAGTCCCGGGCGACAGATTTTTATAAAATAAATTAATTATCATAACATTTTACATTTTGTTCACAGAGCTGAAGGCAAAAAAAAAATTTTTCTTTAAATCTTCGCACCGATACTAAGTTTCATAGTAAAATGGGCGTTCTCCTTTCTGTCTAGTCAATGACCACACAGATGATTCACTAGTTCGCTTGCATTCATACAGTACCGAAATTCCAATAAATAAATGGTTTTTGATAGATAGATAGATAGATAAAACGTTTATTTTGGCTACAATAAAACACAAAAACAAACTTAATAAAGAGTTACATCAACATTAATATTAATTATAGATAAAAAACTTATATTACATATTGTAGCCGCAATCAGGCCCCAGCTCAGCAATATGCAATGCTCCATGGAGCAAAGCGCTGGTAATTCTGCTGGTACCTGGTATGCAGTACCAAGTAAATATTATATATTATGCTCCAAGTGGCGTAAAACTAAAGAAAGAACACAAGCAAAAAAAAAAATAATAATCACAGAATAGGAAACTAAACAACATAATAATATGTCTTATCACACTAGTCTTCTTTACGAATAGGTACTAATAATTAAATTGAGTTACAATGGCTTAAATTAACTTATTAAAAATTAAACTTACTTAAAAATCTAAAAAATATTTATGGCTGTCTTCGCTACGGTGAAGTGATATAAATACTACAAAAAAAATGCTTTCAGTTTTTGTTTAAAAGATCTGTAAGAGATGATATCACGTATGGGAGGGGGGATTATATTCCAGCATTTAGTAGCACGGTAACGAAAACTGCCCTTGAACGCTGCAGTCTTGTGTGCATAAGTGAGTAGTCTGATACCATGTCGGGAATTCATATCTGATCTAGACCAGTTGAGTTTACTGAAAAGATATTTAGGTTGCTTATATCTAATAATATTAAAAAGTAAACAAGAGAAATGTAGATCACGGCGACAACTCATTTTTAACATTTTTGCATTATCCAGAAAAGGTGTAATATGCGCTCGAGGAGGAACATGAAAACAAAAACGTACACATGCATTATGCACTCTTTGTAAACATCTTGCCGAGGATGACAACATGCAAGGTCCATAGACAACATCACCATAGTTAGCCATTGATAATACTAGGGTTTCACAAAGCAACTTTCGCATAACCACATTAAGATAGTCGCGTATTCTATACAGAATTTTTAACCTATAAAAACAATACTTTACTAAGTTCAGTACATGTTGACGAAAATGCAAGTGGCTATCCATTGTAATTCCTAGGTTTTTCGCTTCATTTACCCTCACGATCCTGCAGCCATTTATGAGGAACATGGATCAAACTGAGCGATATCGTATACTTATTTCTTTGATCCAAGTAGCATATATTTAGATTTAATAGGATTGAGGACCAAACAATTTCGATTAGACCAATCATATATATTATGTAAGTCATCATTTATAAGACTAACAGCAGACAAGGTATGCTTAGGATGAAAAGATGCATAGAGTTGGGTATCATCAGCATAGAGATGGAATCGACAATGTTTAATCTGCTTAGTGATATCAGCGCTATAAATTATAAATAACAAGGGGCCTAATATAGAACCTTGCGGTACACCCCGAACGACTGGCTTAGTGTCAGAGACAAGAAAAGACCCATCCTCCCTACGTATCCGTACATATTGCATGCGACCAGTCAAGTAATTTTTAAGCCACAGCAAACAATGCATATCAACTCCATAATAGTGTAATTTTGCCAATAACAAAGGAATATGGATGCAATCAAAAGCCCGCGAGAAATCAAGCAGGGTTAATAAGGTCCCCTTGCCGTCATCTTGCGCCGCTAAAATGTTATCAGTAACATCAAGCAATGCAGTAGTAGTTCCCCTACCTCGCCTAAAACCTGATTGAAGTTCCGGTAAGATATTATTTCTCTCTTATTAGGAAGCTCAAAGTCACTCAACGAGCTATGGAGAGGGCTATGCTCGGGGTTTCCCTACGAGATCGAATCAGAAATGAGGAGATCCGTAGGAGAACTAAAATAACCGACATGGCCCACCGGATTAGCAAGTTGAAGTGGCAATGGGCAGGGCACATAGCGCGGAGATCTGATGACCGATGGGGTCGGAAAGTGCTCGAATGGAGGCCGCGTAGCGGAAAGCGCAGCGTAGGACGTCCACCCACACGATGGTCCGACGACCTGGTAAAGGTCGCGGGACGTCGCTGGATGCAGGCTGCCTCCAACAGGTCTCTGTGGAAATCATTGGGGGAGGCCTATGTTCAGCAGTGGACTTCCTTTGGCTGATGGATGGATGGATGGATTATTTCTCTCAAAGAAATTGTTTAATTGTAAAAATACAACTTTTTCGATTACCTTTGAGAGGAAAGGCAAAATACTAATAGGTCTTAGTTCTGTCACATCTACAGGTGTATCCGTTTTCGGTATTGGATGAACTTGTGCTAATTTCCATATATTTGGAAACACAGAGGTCATAATAGATTTATTAATGATTGACGTTATAGTTCCAAGTGTGTGTGTAAGTGTTAAAAGAATTAAATCTCTGGATATCCCATCTGAACCTTGAGCATTAGTTTTAATTGAGAGTATTACTTTGGCGACTTCAGTATCAGAAACAGTTTTAAGGGTGAAAGTTTCATCAGTGAACTTATTATTGTTAAAGTATATCAAATCTGAGGAATTGACAGAGTTATTGCCTGGAATGTTGAGGAAGTGGTCATTAATAGTGTTAGGGTTATTAAAATGTTTTCTATCTATCTATCAATAAAACATGCATAATTTTAGGGTTAATCTTGAGATATTGGATTTTTCCATTCATTATCAGCCCAGAGTCAAAAATTTGTGCCAGATATAGCGATAGGCTCGCCACCTATCACATCTTGGGACGGAACATACAAGGCGAAATGTGGGTGGTGGGTGTCCTGGCAACTCTGCCTACCCCGTCTGGGAAAAAGGCGTGACTTTATGTATGTAGTCTTGGGATTGCTCTGCGGACCACTTGGGATGTTTCCAAGGTTCACTAGTGGTCCGTGGATCACCGATTAAGAACCACTGCTCTAGAATCTAGATGACTGAGGCGGAGTAACTTCTTCACGCTTTGCTGAAGTGAAAAGGTTATAAGGATGAAAGAATATATGATAAATATTCAAATGGAGTTTTGTAATGTACAGTCACAGTTGCTTTTTCAAGGTTGGGAGCACTTAATTTTATAAGGCTAGTATTTATGACAATGGAAATGGTTATTTGTAAAGGAGATATTGTAAACAATTTTTTAATTTAGGGTGACATGCTATAAACCAGGTATTCAAAGCTAGGCAAACTTGTCATAAATGCATTACTCTTACTTAGTATTTCTATCAATTTTTAGAGTAATTTCAAGCCTATTTCCAGAAACAAATTGACAAAAATTAAGTAGTTTCTTAACATATCACATCCGGATTACAAACTTAAAACTACTTCATCGAAGCTTTCTAGTCTATTCCGACACTGTCACAATCCTAATACAACACAATTACCCATTAAGAAGGTATTCCAGCGTGTCACAAACCCAACTAGATAATCTAACCGAACCCTTAAAACGGTCCAAAGAACCAACAAAACTCCGTACCGACATATTAATCATCCCAATCTCGATTGATCGTACAAACCGAAACAAAATTATAAGCGAAAAGCTAACAGAATCCAATGTAATTATCTTAGCAGTGATCAGGCAAACAAACGCCAACGAGGTGTTAAAAAACATATTGAGCCGAATAAAACTAGCACGAATGTATTGGAACGGGGTTAGTGTGACTGGGTATTTAATGGGAACGAACGAGACTGGGTTAAATTTAGTTTGAGGTGTAGTCTAGAAATAAGGTTTGATATGGTCTCGTTTCAAATGCTTGATTCCTGTGTGGAGACATTTTAAAAATATTTGGTAAATATGTTTTTTCAAATTAGGGTTTTCCGGGTTGCAAAGTTTCGGATACTGTTGATTTTTTGACATTTATTCATATCATATACCTTATTATGATAGGTATTTGTATAAGTATATACACATTTTCTGTAAGTTCGATAATGACTTTGACAATTGAGAGTCCTAAGGAAGAATTACCTAATATCGATATTCTTTTAAATTTATTTAAATTGAAATACAATTTTGTAAACACTATTTTAACCGATACTGCAACATATTTTAACAAACCAACACATCCCAAACTCCAAATATTGCCTGAAAATAAAAAATCTCGAGGATCTTTTTATAAAAGAAATCAGAATGCAGAATTCATATCCACAGCTAAAAATGACAATAAAAAATATTTAAATGTCTTCCCACCTTCAATAATCATACTCTCCCTACACATGGACAAAAAAAGACGGGGACAATCTTTCGGGATCTTAATTGGGCCGGGCGGTATGCGCGGAATCCGCGCGCCTCGGCACAGACACTCGCGGTTGCTCGTTTTGTGCGCATTTCGACGTACAACCGATTGTTTGGGCCCCTCAGTCCGTCTCTGTCACCAGACATCACTCCGCCAACTCTATTTTACTTTTAAAACGGCCGCCATATTTGTTTGTCTGTTCGCGTGAATGTTTGTCGGGATTTTTGCGGCTAACGGTTCTGGATTAGTTTTTTGTTTGTTTGCAGGTTTAAGTGGGAGATTAATTGTGAATTATTTTATTGAACCAAAAAGAGCAAAATTGGTATATTTAATAGTTAAGATTTCATTGATAATTTTATAAAATATTAAATTTAAAGTATAAACGCAATACTTTATATTAAAATTCCAGGAAATGATGTGCTCTTCTAATTTCTTTTATTTATACGTTTTTCCTTATGATTACTAGAAACGGCGAAAAATGCGTTTTTCTTTTGGCAAACTATCCCGACGCTATCCTATGTTCACTTTATTCTATTAACTCACCTTTATTAAGACATAATAATAAATCAATGGAGTAATATACTCATTATCCTCATTCTCAATTTTAACTTCATTCAACCGAGACAAGTGATTTTGCAAGTTAATTTTAGCACACGTTTTTCAAACGACAAAAAACGCATCACACTAAAAGCGTTTACGAATTCCAGTTCCACATGTCTTTAGGTGACAGACGGGCGATTCTCTCGAGCGCGAGTTACCGCCCGTCTGCGCAGGCTAAACGCTTGTCTGACAGTTTGCTAATTGAGCAAGCTAATTTATGTCACTTGTGTACAAGTTTGCGACCTGGTAGCCATTTCTTGGTAACAAGGTTTTGAGTGTATTTTTAACGTATGACGTAGTTTTTTTTTTAAATATTTCTTAGTATTAAGGGATTTAATTTAAAAAAATACATTATTAGGCTGCATCATCTTTGACTTATACTCTCCTATACTGTATTGTGCTTTATCATTATCATCATCATCAGCCCATTGCAGTCTGGCCATAGGCTTCTCCCAAGGTACGCTACAGAGCCCAGTCTGCTGCTTCATGCATCCAGTCGCTGCCGGCCTTCTTGTGCAAGTCTACCTGCCATCTACCACATTTATTGTGTTTACCATATAATCAATTTAGAGAACTTACGCTATAGGCGACTACGCTGATCTATTCAGGGTTGGCAACCTCCACACATTATTAAAATTATTTGTAAGAACTCCATGATATTATGGTTACCAACACCACAACATTAAAACTTACTTCCTAAGCCCCTAAAAAATAGCTTTATGGAGAATGCAATGCAGGTCTCCGAATCTCACGGTTGATAGCAACTTTACCACGAAACTAAACAAAACACCTGAAATAATATAACAAAAGTATGAAAATCAAGTACAATTAAAACAGATGGAACATAAATCCAGTCCACATCGATTCCCCGAGCAGTTTTATTAGTTTTAATAACATGTAGGTGGTTGATGAATTCCTGGTATTTTATGGGACAATAACACTCGTAACGTGTCTTAATTGTTACCAATATATTAATAGTGACTACCTATTCTATCGAGGAGCACATTCACACCGTAATGGGTTGGAGGTAAAATAACTATAAAAATAATGAAGTAGTGATTTCGTCGACTTCAAGTCAATAAAAACGGTGTATCACTGTAGTTCACATTATATTTTTGGAAGACAAGATATTTTATTGCTGTCGCTTTACGAAGATCTCAATTTTTTCCCAATAAACATTCTCATCCATCACACTTTGAGCATACTGGACAAAACTTGTGAAAACATTCATTTATATTTTTATATAGTGGTTTTTAAGCACTTCATTAAGTTTGAAGGTGGTTTAACAATCTCTTTGACTCTGGTTAAGTAATGTTCGCAGCAATATGTTTGCTTGTTCGTACTAAAAATCGCATCGGTGTGACTACCGTCTTAACTAACAAGAGTAGCGAGTGATACGGACAGGGCAAGTTAACAAGGTGCTAGTAAACCAATTATTAAGGGTTGTAAATGCCACACAATAATGGCCGGGGTTTATTCGGGGAAAAAATACAGCGGCCGTCATAAATCGAGCAATGGTCAAGTGTGAGAGTAAAATCCTACTATTTTATTAATAACTTTCAGTGGGAATTTTGTGTCTAGTGTTGAGCATCATTCAAAACCAACCTGTACTAGAAAAAATCTATGGTTTATAAAGGCCACCAACCGCACTAGGCCAACGTGGTCGACTTTATGGCCTTACCCCTCTCAATCGTAATTTCAATTGTAGACGTTCTTTAGTGAGACGTATAGGGGCTAAAGACAAGTTAGACGTTCCTGGAGACTCGCGGAGCTTCAATGCTCGGTGTCATTACATTGCGTGCCACTTGATCCTGCGACACAGGAGTTGCATTGGGTGTGAGGGAGGGACAGTTTCCTAGCTGTTCTTTGGAAATTATGCTTGTAATATCTACGCTAGCATAATGGTAGTTCATGGACGGATGTATTTTATCAGAACAGACGACATAAATTATGAGAATGATCTAGTAGGGCTCTTTAGCTAGTGGTAGAATGTATGAAGATTAAAAGAGAGTGAATTTGGATCCAAATATTTGTTACTTACAACTTTTCTTTAAAGGCCTCGACGATATCTATAGTCTAAAACCCATACATTCAGATATATTTGATGTTATTACGTTATCGCTAAACATAAATTGTAAGGTCTGGTATCCAATGAACCCAAAATTAAAACCAACCAGCTACCTACCACAATCCTTTAAATATCGCTCATTTAAATAAATTCCGAGGAACCCTAAGGGCAGTTAAGCGTTTTATACTGTGGTGTGTAATTAAAAATTGGCCCATAAACATTAATGGTTATATAGTTTTAGTTAGGTCCCTTACAAATGATTTAATTATGGGTCTTCGCTTTTTGTTCTGTTTGTCTTGTGTTACGCGTGCTCGGTTTTTGAGAATTAATTACCAATTTATCACTCCAGTTTTGGTACGGGTGCTAAGTCTTCGGTAAGTGGATTTGAATTTCATATGTAGGAATAACTTCGAAACTTTGAAATTAACGAGCCATATAAATATTTCAATTGCTCTGTACGAGTCACTATAGGAATTGTAGTCGGTTTATCGTGATTGTATAAAAGATTAATATACTATTCCCATTATGTCTAAAATATCATTAATTGATAATTTCATTAGAAGTAATGATGATAGAAAAAATTCATGATAAGTAAATTCAGCCATTCCGCACTAGGCCAGCAGTTTGGTCAATAATATAGTCTAACCCTGATTTAAGTATTCTCGATTGTAGAGGAGACCCATGCTTTACAGCGGGATGTATATGGGACCATACACAAACAGATACATCACTCTCAGCCACAAGTCCACTCCTGAGTATAACACTTCCAAATATTTCCATCCACCTTGTTCCTCCGTTTCTTCCAATGGCCTCCACTTAAGATTATTTTGACCCTAACGACCTCCAGTTGTTTGCAATTTTGTCCTTCTAATTTTTCAATTTTCTTCTTTAACACGAAATATGAAACAGAAGCCGATATAAGTCAAGAAGTAAAAAAATACATAGAATGTATTAAAAATTTTGACCAAACATAATTCGAATCCACACTAACTGCAGACCTAGCAACTCATCTACAAGTACCACAACATCAATCTCAGAAGCACTAAAGCCAGTAATGTATTGGAAAGTGGGTTAAAAGTTAAATTTTGTAGTTAATGGCGCAACAGATCGCGTTATTTGTTATGGTATAAACAATAATAAAGAAACTGGTAATGCCTCGAGTTTCCGGTGGAAAATGTCTGCTTAACTACCCGGTTAATATGCCGTGATTTACGGACAGAAAGAAAGGACAACAAAAATGTTGGGTTTGTTTTACATTGTTTATGCTGCAAGAAAAGATTTGTATAGAATGGTTTATTTTTTCTTTACGTAACGTTTAGCTAAAACATATCATAAGTTAAGATTTGGAATACTCTGACTTGATGGTGTTATTTTAACAGCCATATTTCGAGAATCAATGAGTTATTGTGATACATTCAATAAAATCTACAATGGCAAGTGAACAGGATTTCTGAAAAGTAACGAATCATTGTTTTAGGTTTGATCATGGAATAATCCACCATTCCGTATAACCTATTTATAACCCTAAAATAATACAAATAACTAGCGAAACGCGAACTAACATATTGGTTAACTGTTTCAGAAGTATATTTCTAAAATTGTACAACCTCTTTGTTAATCAGCTCATTGTTGATATTTTATTTAGATTCATCTCCATCACAGTAGTTGTCTATAAAGTCGTATATTCTACCTGTCTGTGTGTCCGAACGCACGTCTAGTCTACGTTCTCGTTCATTTCATTAGCGATCGTGAGCAGATATCGTTATTGCATGGTGTTTGCTTACGCAGTATACGCACCACTCACAGATCAAACTGACGAATGACCGTTAATTTTGAATTTTTAAATGTAAATTACGGGATAACCGAGGAGGAAATATTATTTTTAAATAATAATGAATAAGGCATTGTGTGGCAAAGTGCGTGGTGGCCTGTTGGTAAAAAAGTGCGTGGTGGCCTGTTGGTAAAACGGGCTAGACGTGACTGCCACATGTTGGCATTGTTCACGGTGGTCGCGGGTTCGAATCCCAGGGCACACCTCTGACTTTTCGGAGTCATGTGTGTATTGATAGTCAATCACCACGCACTAAAAACGGTGAAGGAAAACATCGTGAGGAAACCTGCATACCATAGCGATTTATAAACATTTCTATGGTATGTAAGTCCGCCAACCCGCACTAGGCCAGCGTAGTGGACTATATAGCCTAACCACTCTCAATCGTACTCTCGATTGTAGAGGAGGCCCGTGCCCTGCAGTGGGACGTATATGGGCTGATACAGATACAGAAGGCATTTACTTTTGGGTGATTTCATGGCCTTTAACAATGCGCAAATAAGCCTCTAAATATGTGGTCTCGTTGTTCACATACTACCGCTTAATAGTTTAGAATGGACAGCGAAATCCCACCAGCTGCTCACTTAATATTTGAGAAGAGACCATTTTAAACTTTTGATCAACTTAGTCAAGTGGGGCTTGATGTTGATAATAGTTCTCATTTTGAATTTTCCACCGAATTCAAAGACATTTCACATCAAAGACCATCAGTTCGATCATCGAGGTATCTAGGATCTCCCATGATATCCGCCACCTAATATGATGTTTGAGTCTTGAAGATTCTTATGAGCTTTTAAACTATATACGCCATTTGGTAAAAGATTTACCCCATTACCACTCTCATACCAACAATAAATTGATCAAACCACAGTTTATACCAAAATTGAGCATACACTGCGTACAAAACACACTCGCCTCTAAAACATAAATAAATAATTACATGATTATGTTGAATGAACTTTAATCAGCTGCTAATCACAGCTTTTGATGCACCAGTACGGCTAATAGCGTAATGACGGGGGAGAGGGACGGAAGACCGCGTGCGAGCGAGACGAAGCGTGCACCGACTACGCGAATACGAGAGAAAGTAAATTATACCCTGCGTTTTTGTATGGGGAAATTTGTTGTAAGTGAATTTCGAATGTGCTGACATGAGGGTTAAGGTAAGGGCAGTGTAAGAATTTCTAGATGTGAGGGTTAGAATGGACGAAGAAATAAAAGAGCGCTTGACTTTAGGTACCGGATGCTCCCTTTTCGCTGGGTTTAATTTTTAGTACTCAGATTTTTAATAGAACTTAAAGTATAAGTCAAAAAGTAAGATTCACGGCAAGAAGTATGAACTTAATTGATAGCTCAAAAATGGACCATAGATGTGTAATATAGTCAGACAAGGGTAAACTTTAATGCCAAATCAGGCAGTGAAGAGCCCTCTGGATTTCTTATTGGATAACGATATCTAATCGTTTAATTTTTTTTTTAAACTTGCGTAGCATTGTGACAACACTGTGCCTGATGGTAAGTGCGAATGCTGTCCAGGCAGAGTATCGAATTCGAATCTAATGGCATCAGACGACAGTCCCCAGACATTCGATACAATTATGCCGCCCTACTGAGATGCCTCTTTACACTACGGCGAAAGGACCTGGGATCATAGGAAAGAGGGAACACGCGTGACGGCAAACAATTCCACAGCTTGCTTGCAAACACTTGCAGAAGCATTGTGCACTTGACTGCACAATGCTTCTAATGTCCACCTAGAGGTTTGTTTTATATCATTGTGTTTTAACAGTTGTTAAGAATGTGTAATGGACTAAGGCCAACATATCCTCATATCTAAACCGAGGCTTGAAGAATGCAAACATTAATTAATAATTAGTAAATCAATAAATACACCCACAGTCACATATTTAGTCCTGATCCCACATAAAGATCTATTAATTTGTGTCGTGGGTATCAGAATCTACGAGAGACTATTTTTGTCTCAGACACACCCAGACCTAAGACTAATATTTGTGGGCCACACAAACATTTGTCTCAGTGCGGGGATTGAACCCGTGGCCTCTCGTTTCACAGTCGGCGTCTTACCAACTGCGGCAAGGAGGCTGTTCATTAATATATTGCTGTAATGTCTAAATAAGTGACCTTTTGTCGATCTCTATCACAATGCTTACGTGTAAAAAACTCATTTCTTAACAAAACGCATCTGCTGTCCTTCAGTTCTTCTTGACTCCGTGACAACTTTTGCCAACACAAATACATATTCCACCGATCTATATTAAAATTTTCTTATCAACCGCAAATCGGCCACAAATCTTTGCCAAACATGTCACACGGCGACGTATCGACAGCTGATTGATTTAAATGAATAGTATTTAGCCGGCATTGTATAGCAGATAATGCTAATACCCAAGCAACACACGTGTGTGCAGGGACCATTAGAAAGAGCGACGCGTTGTGTGAATCCTTAATGATCGATAAATATAGGTTTCCTTTACTTTCTAATTGCGGGTATGCAGATATTTTGGTTTGTTGTTTTGAGGTAGTTTGCTTTTAATCGATTATTGTCCCACGTTGTACTATACTTATTTATTTGGGTATGCAAAATGTAAAATTAGAGTTTAATGTTGTCAGCAGTAAAGTCAGTAGTTTTAATGTAGGACACAGAAATTTGCCAAAATTGGCAATTTAAAACATTCTTAAATCACTAATTCCCACCTGCTTCCTTGCAAAGAACACATAACGCGACATAGTTGGTTTGAAAATCTACCGTGGAGATGTTCTTCAAGAGATTTGAAGAAGAAATAAGAAACCTTGCCGCATTCTCGAAATAAGATACGTTATTTCAAAATACATGTATGTGGTAATCTAACTACACTGCACCTTATCGTAAATAGAATACCATCTAAGATATGTCACAGATGGTAATACATAATAGGTAATTTGTTATTCGTCTCAATTACCGTCCGCATGGACGTCAATGCAAGAAACTTCAGCAAGCTAATAATGCAATTTATATGTTTATACATTTATTATTATCCAACAGTCACACATATTTATAATGCTATATTTGGATACTCATCTTGTGCCATTATCTACAAAACTTTTTTATTTTTAAAGTCCATACTCGAACCGAAATTGTTCGTTTTACAGCAAGTCTTTTCACCACTGACTTATCAATATTGGCTGTTTCATTTTGTTCCATTACAAAGATCATAGTATTAGCAGTAATAAAGCCAATCTTCGTGGAATTTTGTAGGACTAAGCCTGCTCAATTTGATCGTAGAATTGCCACGGTCTCGCAGTAAACTGAAGTGATAACTTTGTTGTTATGTTTAGTTCAGTAATTACGATTGCTGAACTATCAATAACCCCTATCTCCTATTGTGCCTTTTTATTCCCTTTTCTCTGGCCTGGGCCTGGTGACCCATAATATGCAGATATAAATGTACACCAGAAAATAGCAAAAAAATATGGTTCGTAAATACATTGTTAAAAATCAAAAAAGAAACAAAATGTCATTTTATTGTTTCATAGCTATTCTTATTTCTCCGCTGATCTCAAAATTAGCAGATAGTCGTAATCCTTCCGTTCATCCATTACACCCTTAAAGTCAAACAGAAAATTAATAGACAATAATATCCACGTGTACCTAATCGTCTCGATCAAATTTGACACAAATCCAAATAATCGATTGCATACAGAATGCATAATTCATGGGCCCCACCCTGGTCGCAGGAAGCTAAATACGTGTCCATTAAATTATAAGCTACAGCGCACTCTGTGAATTCTGATCGCCTTCGTTGATGTACGTGTGACGGTATTGGATAAAAAAATACCATAGAGGAATGTAGAGTTGGACATGTTACTTGTCTATGGCTTGTGAATATGATTTATAGAGTTGGAAGAATAAGGGATGTATTAAGGGCTGGGTAGAGCTGAATTGTCTGTGATAAAAAAATCAATGGATTTCACGTAATCTGTATGCGAGCGTTAATGAAGTATCGACATTAAAAACGAAATTCCATTTGGTATTTCTTTTTGAGATTGCTTTTTTATAGCAATAAATGGAGACAAGCCTACGACAGCGCATGAACAGTAACAAAACCAAACAACAGCTTGAATTACAAAGCAATACTTGCCTTTCCACTGCGCTCGCCACACTGATATTTAAGATGTTAAGCCGCAATATGTCTAGTAGTAACTCTGGCTAGAATATCCTTGAAACCTAAACGCAACAGTACATTTACAATACTGTTTTGTACAAGAAATAGATTGCGGTGGTACCTACCCAGGCTGTTTTCATATACGCATGAGAAACCTACCACCAGTGACATGTTAAAAGTCCTTCTCAAATGCCGTATAACAATAAATAATGGTATTTGGTTTAAAAAATACGTAATCGTCTCATAAGAGTATTGAGTGCTAATTAGAACAAATATCAGTTGCAATATTAAAATACCCATACGTGCACTGTATTATGATAATAAAATGAGAAAATTCACCCTTTTATCCTTACTTATTTGACACTTACACGGAAGTTGGGTTTAACAAAGTCCTAGACAATGCAAAACGCTTTAGTTTATGAATTTATCAATGTCAAGGAATCACCTATCTTGGCAAATTTCCAAGTCGCTACAATTATGTTTGTAGAATTTAAAACATTTATGTATTGGCCTTGCACCCTGTTACTACTCTCTTTGCTATTTTATTTTATTTGTAGACATATAGGTTAGTCTGCAATTATTTATTGATCTTATAAGATATTATATAGCCTTTATACGCAACTTCATCTTTGAAAAATAAAGAATTTTACAGGTAGCAGTATTCAGGATTAAATATAAACTATGTTACTCGGAGGTCGAAATTCATAAACATATTAAAATTTGGTAGATTCGTTCGCTCCATTACTACTTAAGAAAGATTAAACAACACACACTTTCAGATGTATTAGAATCATTGCCTTGTTCTCCTCACCCATTAATTGTGACAACACAATAGCAAATCAAATTGATGACATAAAAACAAAAGAAAATTTTCCAAAAACAAATCCAAATAAATCACATAATTCAGTAATAAAACACATAACATGTTACAAAAAGCATTACAACAATAGTGATATAAAACAAGTCATTAACTTACTCTATGGTTTCACGTAAACCCACATTATTCTACGCGCGTCACTTCAATAAACAAAGTGGTATTGAATTGGAAAGATCACAGGAACACTCGGTGTGGTCAGGCAGCCAACGTATGCGCAGTGGTGCCACCATACGCACTTAAACATAACTAATACGTTGCGCATGCATTGAATATATGAATTACGATGCAGTGCCTTCTCTTGATCACGCTGGAGAGGTTAAAATTAGATTTATTTGTGGCAGTAGGAGTGTCCTATTCGTCGCTTAGATTAGGATTCTAAAAGTTGTAATGGAAACTTATATACAATATGCACTGTTCTGGGCTAGATATTTTTATTGTATACTATACATTGTAGTATATTGCAGTCGATAGGCATTCGTTTGCAGGCATTCCCTAAAAAATGGCTATTGTAATCCTTGAGGGATGGCTATATTATAAATAAATAAATAAATTACCGTATTACAACTATAACCGTAGCTTACCTTATGACAAGTGATAACAGTCGTTCTTGAACATACATAAAACCTATCAAATTAGAATTAATTGTGTAACTGGTGGGTGTATTAATCAATTTATATAAACAAAAGTATTTTCGTAAAAATTGTGCATGTCATTTCTAAAGATAATAATCAACAAAATAAAAGTGAATATACTCCACTCCATAATCCAATTATACCCATAACTAATTTCTCCTACCGAACCATCATGCGTAAACTTCTCGAAATTAGCAAAAATAATCACCTAAACGCTCACAAAATCGTTTCTCCTAACCGAAAAAACAAGCAAAAAACGGTTACACGATCCCCGAAACTGATCTATTACAAAAACTATTATTGTGAGGCTGAAGTAGGCGTGTTGACGGCACATCAGATCCTTGTAAACTGTAGCTGTTTTAATTGGCCGTATAATGTTTGGATTTCATTTCCAAAATAGGGACACGCGTTTGTGAAAAAAAAAAAGATTGGAATGTGCATCTGTCATTTCTAATAAACGGTTGATGCTTATGTTATTCTTTTTTTAAAATTGGTGATAGGTTTGGGATAGTTTTAAAGTTTTAAATTGTTTGTGGAATTGTTCGCGTGTTATAATGTTTTGCTATTTTGTCTTGGTGATTTTTTGTGTGTTATTAGATAATATGATGTATTTAGGACGAGGTCTGATTTTACATATTATAGTAGGCAAACAAGCATACGGTTCCCCTGATAGTATAGTGATCACCGCTGCCCATGAACATTTTAGGGCATGGAGATGTGTTGTCGGCCTTGAAGCTGGGAACAACCTCGTTTTCTGAAGGTCGCTAGGTCGTATTTATCCGGAAATGCAATAAAACTACATTATAGCCAAATAACAACTAAAGTGATTTGTATCAATAGAAAGATGCTTTTGGAAGGTACTGAATTACTCGTTACTCTTCTTGGACTGCACTACACTTACAATCAGGTGCCAGTGCAGTCACTTTGACTTGACAGTGTAAAAAAAATGGTAAACGCCGAACTTTTGTATTGAATAGTGATTGGAACGAATCCCTCCATGCCTTAACACGTTAAACCATTTGCCACGGTTGTTACCAACAGCGGTTAAGCAGAGTCAGAAAACCTATTAAACTACAGGTTGCCGAATATGTGCGATTAAAGTGGGGTAAGTAAAAATAATATGCAAATTGTATGGACAGATTGGCAAAAGGGTCATATAAAAAGTAAACATTCATTGAATCGCAGAGGGTTTCTGAGAGTCGTTAATACTTGCAAATGGGCCAGATTGAATGGCTTCGTACCAATGTCTTGTAGAAAACCCACTAAAACTAAGACCTTAGCTGTTGCGTTTTTTTTCGGCTACCGAGATTGCCGGTGACTCAAAATCAAATTTGCACCTACGTATGGTGAAAATCCCAGACACGTTTGATGGTTGCGTTAGTTCGCATTCTAGTCATAGTAGTATTAGCATAGAACAGTGTAAATTTCCTGTCGAGTTACGATTGGTCAGAACATTTTCTGGGGATCCAAATATTAAAATCCTTTATCTTCCATAATTCCTTCCATTCCAACTGGTGGTAGTTCTTTCATATTATATTACTGGTGGTAGGTCTCTCATATGTGAGAGGCTGCCTGGGTGGGTACCACCGCAATGTCTAATTCTCCCGTCAAACAGCAGTTTAAATGCACTGTTGTGTTTCGGATTGAGGACATTGTAGCCAGAGTAACTACTGGACATATTGAGACTTAACATCTTATGTCTCAGGATGGCGAGCGCAGTGGAATGTCAAGCATGCTTTGTAATTCAAGGTGTTGTTTGGTTTTGCTACTGTCCATCGTACCACTTATCATCAGGGGAATGGCATGTTTGTGTCGTCATCAACGAAATAAAAAAATCGTCATACTCAAAAACTAAGTCATCGTTTATGACTAAACCTGTCAAAGATTTTATATTATTGTAACGTATTGATTGAATTAGTATTCATAATGTATCAATGGTTATAGGTACCTGTGCTCATTGTTAACGTATTTTATGCAAATAAAATCTCTTTTAAATTTACCGAACTACGGTCACCACATTGTAAAAGATTTTACAAATTGAATTGCGAGAACCGAGCGAAAACAATATCAAATACACATCGCACCTTCAGAATTATAGAGACTTAACTAAAAAAATCTTATTTTTGGGAAACGTTCATTAAAGATTTGTAACAGTTTTAATTTTTGTACTTATGGAAGATACATCTAGAAGACCGATTTATCCATCATTTATACATCTTTCTGCCTTACATGCGTCAATAGGTCCTTCTTTAATAACGGGTTGATAGATCATTGTGAGCCAATAAATAAATAACACCCAACAGTCACATACATAGTCCTGACCCCACACTAAGATCGAGTCTTGTGTCGTGGGTATCAGGAACTACGAGAGACTTTTCGGTTTCACAAACACCCAGACACGGATGAAATATTTGTGGGCCATACAAACATTTCTCTCGGTGCGGGGATCGAACCCGCGGCCTCTCGTTTCACAGGCGGCGTCTAACCAACTGCGCTACGGAGGAGAACTGCGCTGCGCCAAAATATGATTAAAAGACAAAATCTATTTTTTTAATTCTAAAGGTGTGATTTATAAATAATTCTTGCAGTATTGAATCAATTTTTATTTTTTTATACTGGCCCGGCATAATGGCGGCATTGCACCTGATGGTAAGTGCTAATGCCGCCCAGGCAGAGTATCCATTGGCATCGGACGGCGGTCCCATGCCAATAGAAACAGTTTTGCCGGCCTGCTAAGGTGCCTCTTCACGCTACGGCGGAAGGACCCAGGATTGTAGGAAGGAGGGAACACGTGAGACGGCAAACAATTCCACAGCCTGACGGTGCGGCACAAAAAAGAATTCGAGAACCGTTTGGTTCGCGCCGGGATGGTGTGGACCGTCAAGCCATTACTGAGCACGAGACTAATATTTACAGTTTGAATGAGAGGGGTTAGGCCTTAGGCCGTCCTGATGGCTTAATGCGGGTTGGTGGACTTTACTTATAATTCTTGCACGTACTATATTTATGTTTATAACTTTCGATTCAAAATGATTGCCTATTCATCATTAAGCGCAGAATCCTTTTTAATACTACTTACATACATTGTATTATGAAACCCATTATACTATTTGTGTCTACATTGTCTGTTACTAAATTGCGTCATAAGCAAACTTAGCATACCTATAATAAACCATTAAGCTGTGCCTAGAATAAGTTACTGCAAATAATATTCACTTCCAAAGGAAAAATTCGCGCCGACACCGACGGCTATTAAACTAGAACCTTCAATGAATCGATTCATGGCACCAATGACCTCCAGCGAAGACCTACGTACGTGGTCGCATTACCACACAAGGCTATATTATGCCAAAACTATTTAATATGTATCTATCGAAAATCTAATCAAAATAGTAACTCTAACAACGCATACGGAATTAAACTCTATCATTCCTAATTCAGAGTTTAAATTACTATGCATACATGGTAAATGTTTGCTCAATGATCGATCAAAATTCATTCGAATCAAACTAATAAAGATCTCTCGATAAGCAAATATAGTACGATCGTTAAGACTCAATTATAAGCTGGTCATGTGTAAAACATAAAATTTGGCCCCGATTTTTACTGTCGCCGCTTCCTCGAAGCTAATTTTACGCCAACAAAAGTTTTGGGTTCGCGATCATTGTCATTTGTCAAACATTTTTTTGCCGGTAGAAATATTAATTTTATATTAACGCACCCGTGAAAAGGGATTGACACTTCGGACTGTATCGTTTTCCACTTCATCTAACCATTATGTTATAATACTCGCACCGAATCCGCAATTTTACTAATGCGCTTTGTTATCCTTGTTAGTAACCTCCATTTGTCCTGCGCAAGGATCAAAATTCCGTGTCTTCAGTTTCGACGGCTACAATTTGAAAATAGAACGCGGTGTAATTTATAATATGTTAGAACGAGACAAAAAACCGTGCGAAGAGATGTATCGATTTTTTTCTATTTTTTTTAATCCAACGCCCGGAGTCCAACTGCCAGCTTCCAAGAAGGTGTAAAGTGGTTTATTTTGTTATTTATTTTATTGTATTGTTAATAAGCATGCTAAGGGGGACCGTCGCCGGTTCGTAAACTATTATTAAATGGTTATTTTGAACTAAATAGAATATAATGGCCGTGAATAATCATTGAATGGGACGTGGCAATCAGCGGCCATTGTTGTTTGACGTTTGACGTCTCCATTCGTATTGTCATTGACAAAGTTAATGTTATCTATGGTCGGATTCAATTTTACGAAGAGGTTTCATGCGTTAATATATTGATTTTTATTTTGCACGGGAACTATACCGATCTATTGACAGCTGGACAGATAGAATTTAATGTAGAAATAATTTTACACGTATTGGCGCCTTCGTAGAAACTTGCGTACAATTTGTTGCAAATAAAATTTTATTCTTTGTTAACGTCACAATGTCGTTGTATGGAGTGTGACAATAAAGTTGAGTGCTTCAGGGCAGTTGTGTAATGCAGTTTGAATAGACATCTTAATAGATCACTTTCGCCATCTTTTATTAGGTTTTGTATGGATATACTCGTATTGTTAACTTATTATGTGTCGATATTGTATAACATTTGTATACCTCGTTAAGATTTTTGTGATATATTTGGGGTTGAGATTGACAACTAAGAAATTAAAGTCGTTACTTACTGCGTCCTTATATCGATAGCTCTTATAAAGCAATTTTGTATTAAATTATTAATATAAATCAAGGTTTATTAGAACAATTGAGTTAAAATCACAGTCTTCTGATTAGGATTATATTCAAAGTGGTAAGTGAGATTATGCCTGGTTTAAAATAATTTAGGTAAGCCTTCATGTGAATTTGATAGAAAGATAGATAAGAGTTTTTTCGAGAGTTCACAAGTTCTGCAAATTGGTGCATACGACTTAGCTAGCTCCTAAGTCTTTCTAATACAGGGCCCAGGCATTGACAACGGTCCATAGTAATTGGATATGTTATATTGAAGTATAAAGTGACCTAAATAAAATAAGAATAGTTAGTCAATGAAAGAAGATGAAAGAAATAGTCTTAATATACTGTCATTCTTATTCAAATACAGTTTTAAAAACTATTTTAGTTGAATGTTTTGTCTTCTTCGCTCAAACTGGGGGTCACTCTATGAAACGATACGAACTTTGAATGTTCTCATGTACGACGTACGGAGTAAGATATAAATTTTCCACTTATAAAAATCAATACTATTCTCTATTATACTTATCATTTTCACCGAACTTAGTCTATGGTTACGACGTACGACAGATGATTCTAATTTTGTGCAATATCTAGGCACATTAGTGAAGTTTTACGTACGGCGTCCGAATTTTCGAAATATCTATGAAACGCAGAGAGAACTCCCCTAAATTCAAAATTCATTCAAAAAGGACCTAACATTCGATAGCTAAAATAGATTTTAAAACTATTTATGAATAAAGCTGTAAATGTTAATAAAATATCCGAACAACAAAATATTTGCAAACCAAACTAAGACTATCACAAAAATAACAAAGCTAGCTTGTTTGTATAGAAAAAATCTTATCTAATTATACCCAAAAGTTAATGGTCGAAAACAATAAGAGTACCATAGACACGACCACAAGAGGCCTTTGTGACTATTGACAGACCATTAAATGCCCATATATTACCGGTAACCATAAATTAGGCGCGGTCATTATATCCGAAATAATTAGCAGAATCGCATATTGTTTGGTTATGGGAACTAGGGTGCGTTTTTGTGTTGCACAGGGGCGTAGTTTGGTATGTTACGGTTTTGTTTTAATATTAGCATCTTATCTCTCATTGAACTTCGCTTTTACTTCAGTGGCCGCAACCGCTTGTTTATCATATTTATCCTTCGATCAGTGTATATTTGATTGAAGTATTTATCACACAAAATTTGTTTCCGCCAATTTTTTTAAAATTCGGGTATCAACTAAACTTGTTGATAATATCTTAACTTACATCTTAAAAACTGAAGTAGAACCAATAATTCTAGAGACATAAGTAGAACTGAAGAATAGATAAAAAAACACAAAATAGGAAAACATTATTTTTTGCATATTCCAACAAATATTTATGCTATTTTACCATAATTTTCCTGTGACATTTTTATCACATATTAATGCATCTACCAAGATACTTATATTATTTAACAATTAGTCTACATGCAGAGAAAATAGTTCAAAACAAGTCTTTAGTACGTCCCTGTTCTAAGCAATACGGGTCGGCCCACCGGGGGGTCGCTGGGCCCCTGTCCATGTAACGCCTGATGTTCCACTTATACCAAGGGCTGAAAGTTGCTACTAAATTACTTCATTGCATTTCGGTTTATTGTTACTTATATGGACTAGTTGCGTGCTTTATAATGATGGGCAATGGACATCACATTCAAACCGTACCCCGTGTACAATACTTCAATTAAATCTCATTGAAATTTCTCGAAATAATAGGAAAATGTGGAAGAAATATAGTAGGTGATTATAATGCTGTCACTTATTGTCACGTTGGAAGGTGAAGTAAATTATGAAGAAACATGCCTATGTAATTCAGATATTTTTATGGTTTGACAATCGACTATTTTGCGATACGCCAGCGTGGTTGATTTTGTTTGGGCACAACTATCTATCAAGTTCTCAATAGAGTGATCTCGTGCCCAGCATTGACTGTACAATTATTATCTCTTTTCTGGCTATCGATTGGGACTGCAATCAACAAGACCTTTTCCTGTGTTAGATGTATTGCCGACTACTTTCGTGCACAAATGTTATTTGATCTTTACGTATTTGTTTCTTAATGCAAATAAACAAACATAGCGTAACGAAAAATCCAATATTTAAAAAATGCCCACCTTTTTCAACTCCAAGTGCGCACCCGACTCAAGCCATGCAGCCACACGGCGGCGGTTGACTACGAGTCGGTTGTCGCGCCCACTCGCGTCTAAACGCACAATAAACAAAATAAACATTGTCCCGAGTGTAACCCGACACGGCGCGCCGGATCACACGCTCATGCAGTACACGGGACTACTGGACACCAGGATTTCTAACTCCTGATTGTTTTCTTGATGGTAGTGGCCGTTTTGCGATTACTTTCTACCTTCTGTTAGACTTCAGTGACAAATTGGCTAAGCATTAACTCAACGACATCCATATTTATTTATTTATTCTTTAATTTACACAATAAATATAACAGCTAGTTTCATATTTCTTAATTTATACCTAGTTGTTAAATACTGTTTGGCAATGACTGCCTGAAAGGAAGAATTTTAAAACAGTTACAGTGTGCCAAACATGGCTATACTCCAAGGCTTCCGAATCAAGTAAATAAATATAATTATCATTGTATCAAATCCATCCCATGGTTGTCTGTAAGACATTGCCTTTGAGCGATAAGACCGCCAATTGTACTTTTATGATTGTGATTTTCATTTTAATTGTATTTTTTTTGTGCAATAAAGTGTATAATAAAATAATAAATAATGCTGGGTTACACTATAATACATCTAATACATTAATTAGATCAACAGATATTTACCTTTGCTGCCGCAATAATTTAAAAAATCATTATTCCTTTACACGTACCTGCATACTTATATTCGTAGAGATAAAGTCTGCCTTAGATTTTTGAGCATATTATCTCAGTTCTAAAAAGTAGTAGCGAGATATCTACCGTGATTCCTAGCGCGAAATCCAGTCCCCAGTACTTCGTATAAATAAGTTATTGGTAAACCCGAAAATTTTATCGAAACGGGGCATCCAGGATAAGACATAAGGTTTGATAAGTGTAAACTAAGTTTAAATAAATAAAACAAACCAATTAATGTGTTTTCTCCACACCCATTCAAAAGTAACATACCAATTGATAACTAAAAACAGTGACACAAAAGTTTACGCATATCCATTGTATCAGATAAACATTACCCAACAACGCCGGGATCATTTCCTCTCTCTCATTACGTACATAAACTACGTGTACAAAAAGAAAACACGATCAAATGGATGGCTCTAAATAATAGAGACATCACACTATACACGACGGCTATAACTTATTCAAATTAAGCGTAACACGATACGTGTTGGTGGTGCGGTGTGTACGTGCCCTTCTGATCGCTGATCTACGAACGGGGACGGATTTAGGGTGCTCTTGGGGGGACAGGAACCCCATTAATATGTAGTAAATGATGATGTGTTTGTAAATTGATTCAAATTCAGAACATTTTTTCATATTATGGTTAGAATTATTTGCATAGACCATTTTAAACTTATTTTATTTTGGTGAACGTTTTTCTTCAATTATGCCACTGTGTCAATACCCAAAAAACTTTGTACACAGTAGAATCATATTACTGTGTGACTGTTGGGTGATATATGTTATAAATATTTAAGAAACTATACATTTTAATATGAAACAGATATAAAACAACGTCTTCATTATTTGGAGAGGAGGCATCTGTTTATCATTGGGCTACAAACAACGAAGATAATATGTGATCTTTTAATAGTTTTCTTATTTCAATAACTTAATAAATAAGCAGTATATTTTGACAAAAAGCAAAAAAAAACTTGGACCTGAAATCTATTTTATACCATAAACTTTTATATATACAACGTGTAACAGGATTAATTCACAACCTCAGACACCCCAACTTTAAAATATTATTGCAATCATAGTTTATGCTTTAAAATCGTACTACCATAATTACAAAATCTTTTATTTATGAAATTAGTTATACCAAATGTAGGCACTTAAGATGGTCACCTTATGAGTTACAAATAAGAGTGTACTACTTACACACGCTCGCGGACACGCACACATGTACACAAGAGCCATTCACACGAGTAATATATTATACCTAACGCCGAACGCTGCGCCGGCAGAAACAGCTGACAATAAACGAAATACAAATTACGTACGTAACTGATTACTGGGTGGTTTGGTAAACAAATTATTAGTAATTTAATCTGTAAGCATAACATTTGTGTTTTAACTATAAAATCTAAATATTTTACTTACTAGATATAATGCGTACGAACCCAACATAAGACAATATTTTGCATGAATCGGCTATAAAATATTATTAAGTTCACTTCCGCTAAACTTAGTTCCTACAGGCGGGCAGGATACGGGCGTCATTTATTTTGCATTACTAATGAATAAGATAATAAGATAACGCAATATCTAACAACGAAGACTAGATTGGGAATCACAACACAAAAAAATACAACATAATTAACTTACGTGTTACATGGCACTCATGCGGCGATTTCTTTTTAAAATATGTTCGAAATGTCCACCACCTTGATACACTTTAATGCACATTTGCGTAATTGTTCACGTAATTTATGTAAAACTTCAGTGTCACTCTTCACTTTTAGGAAGGCTGCCTCTATTCTACTTTTTAGTTCCTCCACATTAGTACTTTCACTGAAGTATACCGATAGAGATTTATTACGTCCCCAGAAAAAAAGCCAAGAGGCGTCAAGTCAGGTGACCTAGTAGGCCATTCCACAGGTCCGCCGCGTCCTATCCAGCGCTCTCCGAACTCAGCATCGAGATACTCTCGGGCACTACACTGGTGCCGTGCCTGTTGTTAAATGTCCTGCACGCCAGTGATACATTATCACCACACAGTGCCAAAGTTCTCACCATTTCAGTGTATTCAATATTCGAATACCGAAAAGACATCGCGCGCGAAATTTATCGAAATATAAACTTAACACTTAAACACAAGTAGACACAGATAACTGCGGTGCACGACTAGATTTTTTTCACATAGTCGGTGCCCATTTAGGGATTGCAATAACGGGATATCCGACACACCGGGATTCCGCATACATTGTAGCAAAATTACAAACCGAATTTAATCACCATTTTTACGTTCCACGAAATTATTTTTCATAGAAATACCTACTTGTTGTTTCTTTTTATAGTGATTTTGTTACAATTTAATTTGTTTCATTTAAGTGCATGTATTGCGCGGGATTTGGATCGCCCGGTCTTGCGAATACCGGGAGTAATTTTTTTAGCGGCGCATCCCTATACCCACTTGCCAAACCTTTGATGTACCGCCGCGCCGCGCGCGCCATCGTATGTCGGATGGATCAAATTGCATTAAACAATAGCTGCATCCTGCTCTATCTAGTTGTAGTTAAATGTGCGGAAAAGAGAATATGATAGTTATTTATTTTGGTAGCTTATTACGTTTATTCAGGCTTATCGTTGTGTGCGTTTGATTAATGATAGATTTCTTAAATACACTTTATGACCATCGAAATAAAGTTCATTTTTGTTCATTATTTAGTTTATTAGAGTATTCGTTTAGTGATTCATTTAAACAAGATCTTATGTCCTGGAGTTACGTTTCAATTTCGTTTGTTCGGAGTACTAAATGAAAGAGTGTCTGTAATTTACTTGGTCTTAACTAATTATTTTGAAAAAAAATACCTACCAAAAAAAATGTTGATATCGATTCAGTAGCTGATTCTGAACGTACTACTTTCCGCTTTTACATTTAAATCTGTTACATGTTGTATACCCCCATTTAGGACCTTCTAACTCCGTCCATGGTAAAGTTGTGATGCCTTTTTCTTGTTTAGACGGCGCTTAGTGCGACTTGATTTATATTTTTAGTTATTTTTTAAAGAATTATATTGTATACGTGTTTTAGTAAGAAATTACTTTTTTCCGACGCGTCGGTGGTAACCACGGCTAATGTTTCTAAGCGTATGTACAAATGACCATTTCAAATACTTTATACCCGTGTTTCAATTCAAAGGGGTTGGGTTTTGAATAAATTGGTACATGCAGTATGAGATCATTGAATGTAATATAAATAGTTCTTACAGGGCCTACTCAATTCCCATGTTATATTCAAGAATTGATTCTGCAGCAGGTCGCTTGAATTTATTTACTTGGTACCATTTCTTTTTTTTTATTTACACTTCATACATAACTATTCTAATGAAGCGATAATACACAAGTTTATTTTATTGAACATCAGTACCCGGATTTTCCACAATTATGGAAGGAAAATAAAAATACAATAAGATAATACATCATATTTAATTTCGTAACCCCAAATACCCGCAATATTAAAGTTGAACTATATAAAAGTAATTTCAATGAAGCAGTTTTTTAAGAATCAAAAAGTGGATTTGAACGAAAATTTGAATAATTCACTAACCACCGGCCGTATATCTAATAAAATAGACGTTTTTATAACACAAAAAAACGGACAAACCCATTTTAAATATAGAAATATCATACTCACGGTATAAAGTAGCTAAAAGCTGGCGTACAATGGTAGAACACGTAAAACCGCGGGAGTTCTTATGTTATTGGTCTTATATTTTATTATAATTTCCCATACAGATGTCACTTTTAAATAAAAACGAAGTTTTTATGGACAGGTAGCTTTTTGACATTTAAATGGACTATCGCCGCGACGGCGTAGTGGTAGGGGATTTGACTAGGTGTGTTTAGGTTTAGTATTAGATTTTCTGCTATACAACTTTTTTATAGAAACACCAAAAGTTACGCATACACACTGTCACGAATACATAACAAAATAGATGTTGTTGTAGACATTAGATAAGAACTTAGCTCTTGGTACACCAGATCTTGAACAATTGAAGACTATCGTAGACATCAGAAAAGCACTTTGGTCCTGCAACTCCCAGACCCGGAACAAATATTTGCTGGCTACAAAGCATTTACCTAGTCTTGGGGATAGAATTTACACCTTGTTTCACACTACTGCTAGAACGTCTATAGTATTCTAAATATTCCCACGTTTTGTCCATGATAATGGGTGGCTGTAAAATAAATAAATTCCATGTAGACATATATATTCTAAAATATGATGTGCCATACTTTTGGTAATCTACGACTCAAATGAATTAAATAGATCCTCTCTTTATACAATAACATTTGAAATCATTTATTACTTAACAAAATCATTTTTCATACCATAAACATACGTCACGGAAACGTATTCATCTAAAAGAACATACAACAGAACCTTTCGTAAACCGTAAAATAAGTGTTTATCCATCAACCATTAAAATTTCACGCCGTATTTAATGTCCATTGTAACATAATTGGGATGAAATGTGCAAGTAACGACACATGTATTGTGCGGGTTCTGCGTAAAATTGTCTTTTCATTATTATACACCTGGGTATACGGATCGTTGGGTTTTAACTGCGTGAGTTGACTTTGAGGGTGATTGAGATGCTTAATAGATTTGATAGATTCGGCAAAGGCAAACGAATATATATGTATTAGGTAGGTGTTCTGTGCTTGGTCATCGTATGAAAGTGTATAAATCTCGGCGAGTCTCCGGGAATGTCTAACTTGTCTTTAATACGCAACGAAATCAATCACAAAGTTAAATTAATTGTGAGTTGGAAATAAATTATTGTCTACTTCCCCCCGTAGCAAAGTGGGTGACAAAACAATGAGCTAAAGGGGCCCATAACCTCGCATAAAGAGTTTTTCACTGCTCGAGAGCAGTATGGAACTTCTGTTACGGTTCGATTAGAAGGAATTTGTTGTTCTTATTAATGTAATATATTGGTGTAATTATTACTGGTTAATAATAGACGATACTAATTACAGGTAATTACAGTTACGATTAACGAGTACTATACACATATTATATTTAATATGTGCTAAGCAGTGTTGCTCCTTTTTAAGCGCAGGCGTTAAGCTTATTACTAGTATGATAAAAGCGATCTCTGACTACTTACTATATTTTACATAGGAATAAAATTATAAGTGATCATCGTCGGAAATTATAGATGAAGTGCGAGGCGGCCTGTTGGTAAACGGACCAGACGCAGCCAACATGTTTACGGTGGTCGCGGATTCGAATCCCAGGGCACACCTCTGACTTTTCGAAGTCATGTGTGTATTGATAGTGAATCAACACGCATTAAAATGGCGATGAACATCCTGATGAAACCACCTGATCAACCTGAGGAAACCTCATCATAACATCATAGCGATTTATAAGAATTTCTGTGGTAGGTAGGTAAAGTCCGCTAACCCGCATTAAGCTAGCCTGGTGAACTGTATGGCCTAACCACTGTCAATTGTACTCTCGATTCTCGAAGCGGCCCATGCCCTACAGTGCAGTGGGACATATATGGATGATACAGTACAGACTACAGCACAGTTGGTATTCACAGAAAAGCTGCTGCAATAATTCACGGGGGTAAAAAGATGGAACCTGAGAAGTACTCTGTGTTGAGCGTCGGCGTTCCGTCTCCTCTTGTTTCTATAATATACAGCTATTGATGGATAATAGATAGCCCAGCTGATTAGTAAGTTGAAGAGGCAAAGGGCGGGGCACATAGCGCGGAGAACTGATGGCCAATGGGGCCAAAAAGATCACGAATGGTGGCCACGTAGCGGAAAGGCAAACGTAGGACGTCCACCCACAAGGTGGTCAGACGACCTGGTGTCGGTCGCGGGACGTCGCTGGATGCTGGCTGCAACAAGTCACTGTGGAAATCATTGGGGGAGAGAACACAGGCGTTAGGACGAGGCAAGAGCCTTGCACGGATTCTAATGATCAGTTCAGTGGCATCCTTATAAGAGCTCTATACAATTCCTGATGCGGATGAAAAACATGTACATTGCATAAAACAACCTATGTCGAAAGTTTGACATGCCTTTCGAAGATAGGATAGCCTTTATTATAATTATATCTATATTCTGTAGTAACATCACTCTGTCACACGTTCCTTGAAATTGTAACTTTTGAAGCAAATTTAAAACCTATACATAAGTCACGTTTAGCGACACTGAACACACAATAGACATCGCAAATTGAACAAACTGACAATTCCACACCCATTACAATAATATGTATAGAAAAAGTGAATTTTTCACTATTTCTAAGCGCCCACAGGCACAATGGCGGTAATTGAAATAGACACTCGAAGTCAATAGCGGTCACTATACGACAAAAACTTCTTAGGGACAAAAAATATTCACACATCTGCTTGGGTTTTTTGTATATAGAAAATAATAAGGTGCGTGTTTTGTAAAAGTATGTTCGTTTGTAGGCTATTTTAGTATTATTTGTTATTAGCGCCGAATAAATTTATGGTGATAAATTATGATCGTTTAAAAAAAAAAAAAATTTTTTTCCTAACTAATGTTGATTTTGTAAATAAAACGTAAAATTAACCATTATACCCAAAACCATTTTTAAAATAGTCACATATTAATATTTCAAATCTATTAAACAACTGTATAACCAACTAAATTAAAACTAACAATTCTTCAATTATATACATGAAAATTCTAAATTCTTGCCTTTCTCTCAGAAGGGTTAGGTAGAGGTGCCACTAGGACACCCACATTTTGCCATGTATGTTCCGTCCCACGATGTGTTAGGGGGCGAGCCTATCGCCATATCGGGCACAAATTCCTGACTGGGCTGTTAATGAATAGAAATATCACTTTGTCCGACTCGGGATTCAAACCCGAGACCTCAGCTTTGCAAACACACCGAAGTACAACTGCGCCACCGAGGTAGTAAATAACAATACATAAATAAATAATGACCGGTAAATGAGCATTAGATTTCACCCCAGTTTGGGACGGGTGCCACCCCCGTAGCTAATTATTCGCAAGCAATTGAGCGTAAAGTGGCTTAACAACCCCTATTGATGCGATACCGATCATCCCTTGTATGAGAATTTGTTTCTCACAGTCACCTATCACACCGAAGCGTAATTTCGTGATTATTTTATATGTAGATTTTTTTGTACCTAAGTAATTTTGTGGGTATTTAATCCAAAATGGCAAATTGCAAGTGTAAAAGCAGGATTTGAAACTCTGTTATGGATGATTCGTTATGGCTGGTTATTTAGTACCGATAATTTAAATTAGATAAAATTATACTATTTACTCAAACTCATTTCGTAAAATATAAATAAAACACACAAAATATTTAAAATATTTTGCTGCTAAATTAGGCTAAAGATAAAAGGATGCTGTATTTTCCAATTCTTAAAACACGCATGATACTGATCAGTCAGAAATTGAGGGAAGTATTTTTATACTATCGCTTTGCTTCTATATTTAATTCGTCTTCTATATTTAATTTCCATATGAAGTTTAACAAAGATTTACATCACAACTGTCCTTATGCCTTATAATCACTTTGCCTTAGTATAACTATATTTTAAATCAAATCAAATCAATTCTTTAGAACCAGTATTACGGAACGGTGTGACGTACGCCCTATTACATCTATACAAATGTTTGTATTTAATCACCGAGCGAGGTTCTAGGAAGGGGAGGTCCGTTTGACAATATTTTACGGCTATCGCTAACTTATTTAACGGCTTTTAGCTATGATTAGTGAAATTTAGCTTTGATCTGCATCTTTTGTTAATATCTTTTGGAAACCTAGTTAGTGGTCAGAACGTAGAATAGGGTATTTGACTCCAATTTTTTTATTGTATTTATCAAAACGTATCCAACGCTAACGCTAACGCTATGGTCTAACAAACAAATAAATTATAAACCCATTCCGAATGAAACAAGTTAGAAACGTTTTAAATCTTGTAGTGGGGGTAACAGAAAAGAAATGCAAAACAAAGATAGTAACGTCACTAGGGTTATTATACATTACAGTGTGCGCGTGTGAAAGAGACAGCAAGATGTCTCCACTACAACCCTAATCTTTAATTTTAAATATTAAGATTTGCCTTATGTTACGAGCTAATTATATTGTATTATAGAATTATGGTATCATAAACTACGCAAAGCGATATTAAATTCATGAGCAAATCATCGTAAATCATATTCATTTAAAATTATGTCTCTACCTTACGTAAATGTGCAATACAGTCTGCTATAGGGATAAGAAAGGTCGGCCTAATACTTAATTTATGAGGCAGACACTTCTTGCCAAATTCTATCAAATTTACATAACAAAAACGATGTAACAAAGACATTGACAGTTTGTCACAGTGACCTATTAGGCGACAAGCCGGCTGTGACACGAGAGGCAGCCCATTCCTTGAGACAATTTTTTGTGCTGTATTTGTTCGTGGTCCGAGAGTTGGGTATAAAAAACCCTGGTGATTTCTAATAGCCATGACGCGAATGCATTTCATTCAATGCATTATATCCTCCGTGGCGCAGTCGGTTAGACGCCGCATGTAAAATGAGAGGCCGCAGGTTCGATCCCCGCACCAAGAGAAATCTTTGTGTGGCCCACAAATATTTCTTTTGGGTCTAGGTGTTTGTGAGACCGAAAAGTCTCTCGTAGTTCCTGATACCCACGTAATAAGATTCAATCTTAGTGGACTGTGTATGTGACTGTTCAGTGTTATTTATTTATTTATTTACTAAGAGATCCGGAGAATATGTGGAGTAATTTATTTTAATTAATATTATTACTTACTTAATATATCATCATACTTAATCTTATTTTGGCAATTTTGCTAATGTTATATATTAATGTTTCATCCTTTGAATATTTATATTATAGACGGAGTGCTGGTACTTCAAAAAGGTAGATAAAAATGGTGGTGCTGTGTCACAGTTTTCCGTCCTCCTAATGACAAGTATTTGACTAGTTGTCCAACATGCAGTGAAATATTTGGATAAGAAAATTAAGAATAAAATAGTTTAGGGCTTTTTAAATCCAATCAAGCTCTTTTTAAAAGAATAATAGCTAAATATACTTTCGGTTATCGGATATTATATAATTAAATATACTTCGGTTATATGGAGGAATTTATATGTTGTTAAATAATTCGTAAAGTTTTCACTAATACAGCTATCAACATTTTGAAAAAGGTCTGACCACGCTCCCTCCATAATATTATTAATCGGCTTCAAAAAAGGAGATTATTTATTCCATGTGTATTTATGTAATTTTGTCAGAATTTCACAGTTCTTGGATATGTTAGTCTATAGACTATACCAGAGTCCGATAAAAAATAAAGAAAATTGTTTATAAAAATGAAACCGACTTCAAAATTGAAATAAAAAGAGAGAAATTAATTTAATATTCTATTAAAAAAGTGTAGAAAGTACTTAGTACCGATTATAACACATATAACTAACCTATGTATAAATACAGGTGTTTTTCCACATTTGTTCAAAATATCCATAATTCATCCTATCCACAAGAGTGGATCAAGGGACTGTGTCAATAACTATCGTCCGATTTCAGTTCTACCAGCAATCTCTAAAATTGTCGAGAAGGTCATGAATAAACAATTACTTTCATTCTTAGGAAAATATAACCTCATATCTTCCAATCAATATGGTTTCAGAACTGGAAAATCCACTGTTGACGCTGTTACGGGGATATCTGACTACATTGCTCGAAATCTAGACCATAAGAATAAATGTATAGGCGTATTTCTTGACTTGGCCAAGGCGTTTGACACAGTCCCTGCTTCACAACTTCTGGAAAAGATGAACAAAATTGGTATCCGTGGGAAACCACTTAGTCTATTTAAAAGTTATCTGACTCATAGGATACAAAGAGTTAAAATAGACGATATAACGAGCCAGGACTCCCTCGTTAGATATGGGGTGCCGCAAGGAAGTGTTCTCGGTCCTAGCCTCTTCTTGATTTATATCAATGACTTATGTAATTTAAAACTTAACAATTGTAACATATATTCTTTTGCCGACGATACAGCATTAGTTTTTTATGGACGAACTTGGGAGGAGGCTAGGACAAATACAGAAAGTGGATTAAGGCTCGCAATGCTTTGGCTTCGTGTAAATATACTAACCTTAAACACTTTAAAAACAAAATATGTCACTTTTGGTATCTATCTTAACCAAATTCCAGATGAAAACTTTATTATCAAAGCACACTCTTGCAATAATCACCTGATTGCGTCAGATCTTCCATGTGAATGTAAGGTATTAGAAAGAGCAAACGTAATTAAATACCTTGGCGTCATGCTAGACCAAACCCTCACGTGGATTCCACAAATTGAAATAATTTCTGAAAGAATCCGTAAACTTATGTTCATTTTTAAAACTTTACGTCATGTAGCCGACTCTAAACTGTTAAGAGTAGTCTACTTTGCTATGGCACAATCTATATTATCCTACTGCGTGAGAGCATGGGGTGGCGCAAAAAAGACTCACCTAATGAAAGTGGAAAGAGCCCAACGTGCATTACTTAAGGTTATTAATTTCAAACCTTTCAGGTTTCCCACCGTTGAATTATATTCCCTATATGATGTCCTTAATGTAAGATCGTTGTTTATTGTAGATGTTATCCTGAACCAACACAAAAATACTATTTACGACGCCAAACAACCAAAAAAACGTAGAATTAATAGAGTGTGTCCTACTATTCCTCACAAAACATACTTTTTACGAAAATTCCCCTGTTTCCTTGGCCCATTTTTATATAACAAAATTAATCAACACTTAAATATACATCCCCTAAATAAAATAAATTGTAAAATTAAATTAACTAATTGGCTGAAAACGAAATCATATGATGATATCGAAAATTTATTCGTAGTAATAAAATGAACCTTATAGAATAAAAAAAATATATATACAAATATTATGTTGTGCATGTTTTTGTTGCTATTTTATGTAAACAAATATGCATATAACTGCATCTATATGTTTCACAAAATTAAAAGATCCATTTACTTACAAAAGTTTAAAATTAACACTTCAAAACGTCTATAGTGTGTTCTGAATGGTACACAGGAAGATTCTAGTATCTATAATACAGGCTAGGCCTAGTTTAGATACTAGCTTTAATATGTTAAAAATATGCACTAGCAATTAAATTAGATAATTTTTGAACAACAAACAAAACAAAATATAAATAAATAAAAATATTGCAGAGTCCACAGTTATAGTGGTCAATCTAAACAAGTTGTTGATGCATGTTTATTCGTGTTTACCCGCATTATATTATTACTATTAAGTCAAGCAAAAGTTAATATGTATTGTAAGTTTTTCTCTGTTAGTTGTATATTCTCGTTAAACAATAAATATATTATTATTATTATTATTATTATAATTAAATTAATATTTTAATAGATCTAAAATACCTAAATAGGCCAACAATTTTTGAGATCGGTGCCAACCTTAATGTTTGAGATCAGCAGCTGTGCCTTGCAGTTTTACTCGCATAGTTCGTAGCATTGAGCATATTCGTAAAGCTTAATAGTCGTCCAGCTGGCACCGACCTCAAAATATTTTTGGCCTATTTAGGTATTTTAAGTGCGTGGTGGCCTGTTGGTAAACGGACCAGACGCGGCTGCCAACATGTTCACGGTGGTCGCGGGTTCAAATCCCAGGGCACACTTCTGACTTTTCGGAGTCATGTGTGTATTGATAGTCAATCACCACGCACTAAAACGGTGAAGGAAAACATCGTGAGGAAACCTGCATACCATAGCGATTCATAAGAATTTATATGGTATGTAAGTCCGCCAACCCGCACTAGGCCAGCGTGGTGGACTATATGGCCTAACCACTCTCAATCGTACTCTCGATTGTAGAGTAGGCCCGTGCCCTGCAGTGGGACGTATATGGGCTGATCCAGATTAGGTATTTTAGATCTATTAAAAGATTAATTCGATTTCTCTCTTTTTATTACAATTTTAACTACTAATAAAATATAATTTCGCATATGCCACCGTATGCGACTTTAGAAAAAATCTTTAAACAATTAACCATTAGACAGTAGGAAACTTCAATGACTCATAAAACGTAATCTTTTTATCAACAACAGTACAGCAACAAAAAATACAGGTTTTATATTTTCGAGAAATGACCGGTACATCGGGGTTGTGAGAACCGACCATTCCGTTCTGAATTGTCAATTTTCATTGTGGAAACCGTTTTATTGTTGCGCTAATAGCTGTTATGAACAACAAAATGATATAAAATGTGGACGATAAGGCGTAACGTGTTCCGTTGCTTTGTGATGAATATGAGGATGACTTGTGACCTTAGATGCTAGGTTTATATGGAACTGCTTTGTTATTTTAACTTTTTTATCTTTGCGACGAATAAATGGACCGCCTTATGATAGTTAACCTTGTGATAAGCGATCATAAGCTTGTAAATGGCCATTAATACTCGAAGAATTTATGGTGAAGGGGTAAAGACACAAGACAAGAACATATTGTGATGATGCTTATTAATACTCGAATATACTTTTTTTGAACAGATCGTTCTTCTTATAAAAAGATTTTCTTAATTGTTACAGGTGCGAGGTGCGATTAAGCAGCTGAAGGTAGGTAAGTGCTGTATAATCCATTATTTAAAATAGAGATATGGTTTTTCTCTTATTAACATTAAAATCAATTAGGTAATTATGACCTCAATTCAACCATTAATTTTGCTGCTGATCTAGTATTTTTGGGTTCTATTTAATGTAGCACTACCGGGATAATTCGTCTCCATGTAAGCCTGTTCATTCCGGTAACTGAAGGAATTTCATCAAAGTTGTCACACGCCATACGAGCCGTGCGCTTGTCCACTGTCTCATCCGTGTCGACACGGTAATTGTTATCAACTTGGTACTAGATTAATATATTTTGGTTTTTTATTTTATATTACATAAGCTTTTAATATTTTACTGGGTAAATATGGTAGTGTAAACAATTAACAAAATAATCGTTGGAGAGTGTCTTCATTCTGCAGTATACGTAAGTGCAATAATAATTTGACACAAGCTTTAATATTTTCTGCGGAGAATAAGAGCGTTTCAAATTTATTTAATAGGGAAATGGTAAGCAAAGATCGTTATCGCTAATTTACAAACCTACATACAAACGGTATAAGAAAATCCCTGATCCACATCATTCTTTTTTTTCTTTTACATCTTCATTTTTAACATTGCAGTAAGATAAATATGTATACTAAACAAAAACAATGATATGCAACTTTATAACAAACATACTTATTATTATTCAACTTTTATTAGATACTTGCGAAGCGAAATGTCGGACGTCCGCCTACAAGGTGGACGGACGATCTGGCTAAGGTTGCAGGAAGTCGCTGGATGCAGGCCGCTTCCAACAGGTCATTTTGGAGATCCTTGGAGGAGGCCTATGTTCAGCAGTGGGCTTCTTGTGGCTGATATGATGATGATGATGATGATGATTAGATACTATTCATTTCTTTGGCATAGAATAGTGTAGGTATTTTTCGATTTCGCGTTCTAACAATAAAATAACATAACTAATATTATTATTATAAATTATTTATGAACTGCTCTAGATTCAACTAAGCTGCGACTCCTGTATAATCACTGTTTTGTAAATTTGTCTTGAAAAGAGCAACGCTTGAGTTTCTTGCTCGTTCTTATCTGGTGAAAACAGTCTTGTGAACCGAACGGTAGAGAAAAAATTATAATAAACATGATATTTTAAAGATTCGATAAAGTATTTTCGAATTTATTTTCACATATCCCACTAAATCTAAATCAAGTAATTTTTAGTAAGTCATCGTCAACCGGCTCTAATAGTCGACATGTTGTGTCGGACGTCATGTAAAACGCATTTTTACCAACGGTGCTTATCTAAACAGTTTCCGAGTAAGTACGTGATGCACAGAGCGAGATTATCGCCAAATGAGCCATCATTCGAGCCAGACTTTCCTTTGAAATCGTCTCGTTTCGCCAGCTTCCATAAATACGTGCTCCATTATGTTATGTGTTTGCGGAATATGCACAGATTTGGGGATTTTAGCGGGCTAATAATGATTTATAATGATGTACATGGCATACATGGTTGAGATGCTGAGTTTGAAACTAGAGGGTTAAGGTTCGATTTTCGCACTCATCATCATTATATCAGCCACAGGAACTCCACTGCTAAACATAGGCCTCCCCCAAGGATCTCCACAATGACCTGTTGGAAGCGGCCTGCATCCAGCGACTTCATGCAACCTTAGTCAGATCGTCCGTCCACCTTGTAGGCGGGCGTCCGACATTTCACTTGCCTGTACGTGGCCTCCACTCAAGAACCTTCCTGCCAAACGGCCATCGGTTCTACGAGCTATGTGCCCGGCCCACTGCCACTTCAACTTGCCAATCCTATGGGCTATGTCGGTAACCTTGGTTCTCCTAAGGATCTCCTCATTTCTGATTCGATCTCGTAGGGAAACACCGAGCATAGCCCGCTCCATGGCTCGTTGAGTGACTTTGAGCCTTTTAATGAGGCCCACAGTGAGAGGCCACGTCTCGGTGCCGTATGTCATCACTGGTAACACACAACTATCGAAGACTTTCGATTTTAGGCACTGAGGTATTTTGGACGAGATTTTCGCACTAAGCCGAGAATCAAAATAATTATCAAGAGCAATGGTCAAGACGGTCTAATATAGAAATTTACGGTATTCCGGAGAAGAAAGGTGAAAATCTTCTAACACTTATAAAGTCAATAGCCGAGCGGATTGACTTTCCTTTAGACACGGATCGTGATATAGATTTTATAACCCAAAGAACGAAAAAGCTAAAAACATGATTAAACCTTTAGTTGTTAGATTTTTGGCACGTTATAAAAAGGACGACTTCTTAAGTAAAGTCAGAAAAATTAAAATTAAGGCTTCTGACCTAGGTTACCTTAATAATAATAACTCAATTGTACATTTTAATGATCACTTAACTAGAACCAATAAGACACTTTTACAACAGGCGAAAGCTAAAGCAAAGGAAAATAATTATTTGTACACATGGGTTAGGAATTGTTCTATTATGGTTCGTCGTTCTGATACGAGTCCCTATAGTTCATATCACTGATTTCTCTGATTTAAACAAGATAAAGTGAGAGGTTTTTATTTTTTTTGTTATATATTAAGTTGCATTTTTACTATAATTTTTGTACATTTAGTTGTTGCTGCCGCTGTTTCTTTGATGGTTTTTGATGTTGCAGAAGTATTTCAAAGTCATTTCGAATTGGCCGATGATATTAATTTATTCGTTTATGTAATGGTTTGTCTTCTTCTTACGTATGCTTTAAGTCGTATCTATATCAGAACAATTGTTATTAATCTATATTCAATTGTAAAGTGAATAATCTGTCTATATATTATCAGAATGTTCGTGGCTTGCGGACAAAGACGAGCACATTTTTTAGAAATCTAATGGCTGTTGACTACGATATTGTTTGTTTGAGTGAAACGTGGCTACTTCCCGGAATATATGACGCGGAGCTGTTTGATAATCGTTATAACGTTTTTAGGTGCGATCGCGATTATGCTATGACAGGAGTTACTATGGGAGGTGGGGTTCTGATAGCTTTGCGACGTGAGCTCTCTCTAGTATCGTCTAACTCTGTTGTTTTAATGGATGCATCGGCTGACGTCTTGGAGGTCATTATTAACCAAAATATTATCTCTAATCAAAAGAAACTCCATTTGTTTTGTTGCTACTTTCCACATTGTCGTAGACATTTGGAAAACATGAATATATTTTTGGATTCCATCTCCAATGCCAGTGTAAATAGCCCAAATGACACTTATTTAATTATTGGCGATTTCAATTTGACAGCTGCAAGATGGTTAGACCCTAACACGTGCTGTAATGCCATGGAATGGAGTGAAAATAATGCTCTTATTAGTTCCATGTACAATTTTCTTAATTTTACCAATTTTGCTCAATACAATTTAATACCAAATATAAATGGCAGGCAACTTGATTTAGTCATTAGTGGAGTTAACTGTTCAGTTCAGCGATGTATTGAACCTTTAGTTTCGGAGGATGCTCACCATCCAGCTCTGCGCATCGAAATGCGTATAGATCTTCAGCCTTCGTTGCGCCCTCCTATACGCACCGTCCCCAACTTTCGTGCAGCGGATTTTGATATAATAAATAGAGATATTGCTCTGATTAATTGGACCAGTGAGCTAAACATAAATAATATTGAAGGTGCTACTAGGAGATTTTATGACTTAATTAATGAAATTATTTTGAAATACGTTCCTATTAGAAAAACTTATGGGTCAAAATACCCACCGTGGTTTTCTCGGGCACTAATAAAGATAATAAATGAAAAGTTAAAATATCATGGGAAATGGAAGAGATATAGAAGATCCAGTGATTATGACGCGTTTAAACTCTTACGTGAGCGCCAAAAGCGTGTGCAAAAGGAATGTTATGATGGTTTTATACGTAACGCTGAGGAAAAAATTAAAGTTAACAGCAAATATTTCTGGACGTTTATAAAAGCAAAAATATCTTCATCTGATATTCCTGACACCATGTATTTTGATGGTAGTTGTTCATCCGATGGTTCTGAGATTTATAATCTCTTTAATAATTATTTTCGTTCTGCATTTGAACCATGAACATTTTAAATATTGTAAATACTATTACTCGACTAGACTTAAAATCAAAAATTAAATTAATTTTATGTGCTTTACCATATTCAAAAAGTCTGACAGAAAATCAAAATAGGAGATTATTTGACATAAATATGTTAATGTTTAATATAAGTAAATATAATCAAGCAATCTCATTCTTTGACACAAATTTATTTGTTAAAAAATTTAGGTTGACAAAAGATAATATGTATCTTCCAAATATATATAGAAAAGAACTTGCTAAAATATTGGCATTTTATATATCAACTCTAAACACAAATAAAAATAATCATGATAAATACTCTTCACATGTAAATATGGTTGATGACATAATTCATAATAATCCTATTTCTAACAACAGGAATCCTTGTAGTTCCATTAATCTTAATACAATTAATGTTAATTTATGTACCAATCAAAATAATTTAAACTAGATAGTATGACAACGGCCAGGCTTCATTGCCTAAATATTGTACATCAAAATATACAAGGCCTGGCTGGCAAAGAATTAGAAATAAGTTTATTTTTGGAAAAATATAATGTACATGTATTCTGTGTGACTGAACACTGGTTAAAAAAATATGAGCATTTATATGTTGCAAATGGTAATTATGTGGTGCAGAGTGCATTCATAAGAGAAAATTCTAGCCGTGGTGGTTCCTTAATTGTAGTATCTTCAAATATAAGATGTAGACCCAGAAAAGACATAGTTGGTGTTTCTGTTGAACGCACAGCTGAGTTGTCTTGTGTAGAACTTGAGCGACACATTGTAATTTGTGTATATCGACCTCCACTTACGGCCGGTTTCTATAATCTATCTATCTTTAACAAGAGATTTCTCTCGAAATTTCGATATTTTTTTTGCTTCAGTAAAAGAAGACAGAGATATTTAGATAAGGTGCATATATTTATACATATCTAGGCAAGATAATATTGTATGTCTATCTTTGTTTATTGAAGCATACAGTGGTATCGACATAGTAACGATATCTATTTTAACCTCTTGTTAAAGATAGATAGGATATAGAGAACGGCCTTTAGTGACTTTAATTTATTTGAATCAATTATCGAAGATGTACTTGCAAAGATATGTAAAACAAATAAGGGGATAATAGTGTGTGGTGATTTTAATGTTAATATTTTAGAAGCCTCTTCAATCAGTACCAGGCTGTTGAACTTATTTAATTCTTTTAATCTAAGTAACATATTTCACACACCAACCAGAATAACATCACATTCATCCACCTGCATTGACAACATTTTCACAAATTGTATTTCAGTTGCTCATAGTATTCTGAGTAATTTAACATCTGATCATTGTGGTCAATTGGTTGTGTTTGAAGGTATTCAGAGTAAGCTTCCGAGTAAAATAATTTCTAGACCTGTTACAATTAATAAAATAATGAAGTTTAAAAACAGTATTAAGGGAAAATTGAATAAATCATTGCTAAAAGACAAAGATCCAAATAAAAATTATAGAGACATTTTTAACATCATTCAAAAAGATTTCCAATTAATATTTAAAATTATGGAATTCAGTGTCAGTAGTACCTCTAGTTTTAATGAATGGGCAACTCCCGGAATTTATAAAAGTCGATCTAAATTATATGAGCTATATGAAATGAAAAAATACAAATTCGACAATAAATTCTTGCAATATGTTAGAAATTACTCTAAGACATTTAAAAAAGCTTGCCATACAGCAAAATCAAACTTTATTAGTAATAAAATTAAAAACTCACAAAACAAAACTAAAATCACCTGGAACATTATTAATAAAGAAACCGGAAAGATCCAAATGAAAGATAAACAGTTTGAAATAAAAGTTAACAATAAAATCATACATGATAATGTCGAAGCTGCTCAGGAATTTAATATTTTTTTGCTAACATACCTGTAATTACTACCAGTTCCTTGAACTCCTCACCTGAACTTTCCGAATCTTTACTTAGGCGGAGCGTATCAGAATGTAAGACCTTATTTCAGTTTGAGCATACTACATCGACTGAAATAGTTAAGATTGTTAAAGAATTAAACAAAAAGAAAACGGGTGACTTTTGGGGCATTTCTGTTTATATTATACAAAACATCATAGATATTGTAGCCCCATATTTTTCCAATATTTTTAATAAGTGTATTGATATTGGTATTTTTCCAGACTTAATGAAGCTTAGTAAAATTATACCCTTATTTAAATCAGGAGGTAAAGATGAACTTTGTAACTTCCGACCAATCTCAATCCTACCAGTATTTAGCAAGATTTTTGAGAAGCTTATTTTGAAACAATTAACTAACCATTTTAATACAAACAAGCTCCTGCATAATAATCAGTTTGGTTTTACAAAGGGACGTTCAACAACCGACGCCGGTGTTGCACTAATTAAATACATATTCGAAACCTGGGAGAGTTCTCAAAATGCTATTGGGGTGTTTTGTGACCTCTCAAAGGCATTTGACTGTGTGCATCATGCTACGCTCTTGCGAAAGCTACGTCATTATGGTATACGTGACACTGCCCTTGATGTTGTTTCGTCTTATCTTAGTGAGCGAGTTCAGTGCGTGGAGATAGGTGGAATGAAATCCAAGGATCTTCCTGTAAAACTGGGTGTACCCCAAGGATCTATTCTGGGTCCATTCTTGTTTTTAGTTTATATTAACCATTTACCTTTTTATTTAAAAGATATGTGTAATGTTGTACTATTTGCTGATGACACTTCCCTCCTTTTTAAGGTAGATAGGAATAGAGACAATTTTGACGAAATTAATATTACTCTTTCAAAAGTAACGCAATGGTTTACTGCAAATAATCTTGTCCTTAATGCCAAAAAAACAAAGTGCGTAAAATTTACCACCCCGAATGTTACAAACTTAGGACCAAACATCATTTTAAACAATGAGATTTTGAACACCCTCGATTCTACAATATTTTTAGGTATTACGTTAGACAGAAAACTGCAATGGGGTGCACACATAGCTTGTCTTGCTGGGAAACTTAGTTCAGCCGTGTATAATAATAATAATAATAATAACACCCAACAGTCACATACATAGTCCTGACCCCACATTAAGATCGAGTCTTGTGTCGTGGGTATCAGGAACTACGAGAGACTTTTCGGTCTCACAAACACCCAGACCCGAGAGAAATATTTGTGGGCCGCACAAACGTTTCTCTCGGTACGGGGATCGAACCCGCGGCCTCTCGTTTCACAGGCGGCGTCTAACCGCCTGCGCCACGGAGGCTGTCTGTGTATGCTATTAGGAAGGTTAGACAGCTAACAAATGTGGATACTGCACGTTTAGTTTACTTTAGTAACTTTCATAGTCTTATGTCTTACGGTATTTTGTTGTGGGGCAGGGCTGCTGATATTGAGAGTATTTTTATTTTGCAGAAACGAGCGATTCGCTCAATATATCAGTTGGATACTAGGGCCTCACTCAGAAATGTTTTCAAGAATATTAATGTCTTGACCGTAGCTAGTCAATATATTTATGACAATATAATGCATATCAGGCATAATATTAATTTATTTAAAAAAAAAAGCGAGATACATTCTTTTAACACTAGAACTAAAAATAAATTGTGTACGCAATTCCATCGTTTGGAAAAAGTACATTCTTCTTTTGTGGGGTTGGGTATTCGCTTCTTTAATAAGATACCTCTGCACTTGCAAGAATTGCCAATAGAAATTTTCAAACAAGAAATCAAAATACAGTTAATACAAAAAGCTTATTACAATGTCACCGAATACGTTAATGATAAACATGCCTGGTCGCCATGTCAGAAATACGCTGGTACCCTATAATATTGTTTTCCCACTATTGTAACTTAATAATAATTGTAATGATTAATATATTTATAATGTATGTAATGAATTTAAAAATGATGACGTGTAAAAGTGCCCCTAGTGGCCTATTTACAAAAACTAAATAAATAAATAAATAAAAAATAAACCCGCACACGTGTCACAGAGCTATGTGTCCGATTCTTCGACTGATGAGTGCTATCATCATAACGGAATCTCGATCAGTTCCTTTAATTTGACTGCTGGGACAGTAGAGAAATACTTGAGCAATCTAGACGTCCGCAAGGGTGAGGGACCTGACGGGATACCACCAGTTTTGTTAAAATCATGCCATAGAACTCTAGCGTTACCCTTGTCTTTGTTATTTCAGTTATCTCTTAGCACCGGCTCTCTACCTGCTGTTTGGAAGCAAAGCTTTGTTGTCCCAGTATATAAAACGGGTAATAAACAAATAATTCGGAACTATAGACCTATCTCCAAACTCAATACTATACCTAAGTTATTTGAAAAAATCGTATACGATGTGATATATCCAATTTTGAAATCCAGTCTGATCGATGAACAGCACGGTTTTATTAAAGGACGATCCACTGAGAGTAATCTCTGCGAATTTATTCATCGCTTAGCATCGTCGATGAACAACGGCGGCCAGGTGGACGTCGTGTATACCGACTTCTCTAAGGCTTTTGACAAAATCTGTCACAGTACCATCATTTATAAATTAGAGAGGTTTGGTATTCATGGCGATCTGTTGCGTTGGTTTGAGTCATACTTGAGAAATAGGACTCAAGCCGTTACTATTAAGGGTTTCTGTTCAACTTTTATTCCTGTTACTTCAGGTGTACCACAGGGCTCACATCTTGGACCTATTATTCAATATTTATATTAATGACATAGTAGCTTGTTTTCGAAGCAGTAGTATACTACTTTATGCGGATGATTTAAAGATATTTAGATCGATAAAATCACCTCAAGACAGTACCTTGCTCCAAACTGATCTTAATAACCTATGCACTTATTGTAAAAATAACTATTTGACACTGAATACTGATAAATGTAATATTATTACGTTCACAAGGAGAAGGAAACCATTGTTGTTTGATTATGCAATAAATAAAAACGTTTTGAAAAGAATGTATGTAGTCAGAGACCTAGGTGTAGTTTTAGATTGTAAGCTAACATTTTCGCATCATTTTGAACAATTAATAAATAGAGCTTACAAGATGCTAGGCTTTATCCTGAGAATTGGCAGAGAATTTAAAAAATGTTCTAGTCTAATCATACTTTTTAATTCATTGGTACGGTCTATACTGGAGTATGCGTCAATAATTTGGAATCCACAGTATGACGTATACATTAGTGGGATCGACCATATACAAAATAAATTTTTAAAGCATCTGCGTTATAGGATTGGGAACTCATGTATTGATGAATTAAATGTGTCCTCTTTGGCCGCACGTCGACGTGAGAGAGATCAGATGTTTCTTTTTAAAATTTTAAATGGCTATGTAGACAGTAAGTTTCTGTTAAGCAATATACATCTAAAATGTCCTCGGTTAAGCTCGCGCAAGCAAGCACTATTTCATGTACCTATTTGGAAGACGAATTATTGCGGCAACACATTTTTGTATCGGGCATGTCGTGAATATAATAAAAACTATTGTAATTTAGATATTTTTAATGATAAATTTAATTCATTTAAGAAAAAAATTAAAAAGGCTATAAGCACATCATTAAATTGATGCAATAATTGTTATTTCTGCAACTGAATTATTTATCTTTTTATTATTATAACTACTTTTATTTTTATTTTATTTTTTGGGTTTGTTATTAATTTCATGAAATTTTGTGTTTTAATAATTTAATTTTTCTTTTATATTTTTATCTAATACTTTTTTTTTTAAATTTAAATCTAATAATATAATTTGTCAATTTTACTGTTTTCGCAGCTATTGTATATGTAGAATATTTGTTCATTTTTTAGTGGAAACTTTGCTGATATATGTTTTTTTCTAGAAACTTAGTCTTTAAGAACTTCAGGATTGTATGTTTCCCAAATAAACAATAAATAAAAAAAATAAAAATAAAAAGCCAAATATATACCACCATATTTTAAATTACATATTGTATACTATATAAATACCTAGTCAGGTCATAAATTCTGTCACATGTTTAATATAAAATAATTGAAACAAGTTTATTTATTATGTAACCATTTATATACCAAAATGAACTTAACAAAACATAGATTCTTATGACACTAAAGTTTATTCAAAATGACCACCGTGATTTTAAATACAGGCCTTCAATCTGCGCGGCCAGTTGTCTAGCGCAGCACGAACGAGGTCCATGTCAATATCGCCGGTGCCTTAATCAAGGATGTCTTGAGTGACTCCAAATTGAGATGAGGCTTTGAGCACGCCTTTTCCTCCAAGTGTTGCTATATCTTGTAATCTAACGGATTCAAATCTGGACTGGAGGAGGGCCAGTCTTCGTGCCGGGTGAAGTCGATTTCACGCGCCGCCAGCCAGTCTTGTGTGCTCTTCGCTCTATGAGCTGGCGCCGAATCTTGTTGGAATACCCAGTGCCTGTTATTGAACATGGTATGAGAAACAGGTTCCACAAGGTTCGTCAGGACTGTATTTTAATACACAACTGCATTCCTTTTTACACCTTTCTCACAAAAATGTACCACTGTTAAGCCCCAATAAGAAACTCCCAACCATACCATGAGCGAGTATGGAAAATGACCTCGTTGGACACGCGGAATACGGTTCCTCGCTTCTTCATTACTGTGCGCGTACACCTTATCATTTTGTTTGTTGTAGCTCTCTTCCACGGTAAAAAAAAAACATCTGAAAAAAGAATTTCCCGATTTTTTTTCCCGCGTACCGCTTCAACAAAGCGCGGCATCTCTTCAGTCTCAGGTCCATTAGACGAGCATTCAAACGATGTCCTGTTTTTCTTCGATATGCCCGAAGCCCTAAGTCTTCATTTAACACCCTTTTCACCGTGGTTCTGCTTAACCCCATCTGAAGAGCCAACAGTTTCTGCTTACGTTTGGGATTTCTTTGAATTCGCGCCTTCACAGCTTTTATCACTGCTGGAGACCGAGGGCGGCCACTTCTTGACCTGTCATCTACACTAGAGTTTTGTATCGTTTGATGGTACGATAAACGAATCTTTTGGTTATATTCAAATTTTTCAGTATGTAAAAAATTTGAATTGGCGCGTAACCGCAACGATGCAACGCAATAACTGCAACACGGTCTTCTTTAAGCGTCCACTCCATATTTAAAAATGAGTAAAATTCTAAAAAGTATACATTTTTATTTTCATGAACAATTCGAAATTCGAGTTCAATACACTTTTTTGTGGCCAGCATTCTAAAAGAAAAGTTTTTACTGTGTGACAATACTTATGACCTGACTGTGTATAATAGAAATATATTATGATCTCTTTGCATCTCTGCGCCAACCTAGGTTCGACTGGTAGACAATACCTCAAGTATGAAGTCCATCTATACACAATTTGTATTTTTTTTTTAAATAAATAAAAATAAAATATAATATGTTATTCATAAATCTCATCTCTCATCTCTCTTCATCTATTATTAAATGATAAACAAGTCATATTAGGCCTTATTAAAAAACATATAACTTGATAAATATGCGTGCGAGCTTATTTCCATCCTAATTATATTTCCGAAAAATTCCATTATCCTACCAATCCTTACCTTCGGCTTGAAATTGCATATATATATATAATTATTATATACTAGCTGTGCCCACGACTTCGTCCGCGTGGAATTTAACAAAAAAATTATTTTTCTAAGAGATTTTTTCTAAAATAAATGTAGCCTAAGTTACTCCTTATTATATCAGCTACCTGACAATAAAAGTCCCGTCAAAATCGGTCCAGACATTTCAGAGATTAGCCGGAACAAACAGACAGACAAAAAAAAACTAAGGTCATTTTCGTTATAGGTATCGTGTATATAACGATATGTAGTTGGATTTTTTTTTATTTTCACTTTATAAACAGACACTTCAATTTTATATACCCTGTATATAGATTCTAGACCATTGAGCAAACAACATCATAGTTACTCAATAGCTAAAATATAACTTAGCCATTTATTTAATATATTTATTTCAAACCGCAGCTGCCAACATACAGTCATATTATACTCCATTTCCGCGTATTACATATAGAATTTACATATAAATGTATCGCAGAACAGTATTTATGTGTTTTCTATCGGCATTGAATAGTGTGGGTAGAAAAGGTGTCTTAATGGGTATTTGTGTCAATTTTTCTTGTCATACACATATGTTAAATGTGTAGATGCCACTAGAATCTAATAGACTATAGGAAACAAAAGGAGAGACTTCGGTCTCACAAACACCCAGACCCGGAAGAAATATTTGTGGACCACACAAACATTTCTCTCGGTGCGGGGATCGATCCCGCGGCCTCTCATTTCACAGCCTACCTACAGGGCACCTTAGGTACTTCAAATAATACAGGGTATATCAAGAGTGCTTCCGAAAACAAAGCCGGGTGGTAGTTTTAGTGACACCAGACACAATGCAACTAAATTTTGTGCAAAAAAATTGCGACAATTTTTTTGTTATTTATTTTCTATCCGTGTATTAGAGTAAATAGTATGTTCTGAAATAATAGTGCACACCCCTTTATTTTTAAACACGCCATGGTTCGCAAGGCTTTAAATTATTATTAAAACTATGGATTTACCACCCAAACTCGACGGTATTTAAAAAATAATAAAAAAAACTGTCGCGTTATTTAGTCAAATTTTTAGTTACATTGTTTTTGTAGTCACTTAAACTACCACCCGGCTTCGTTTTCGGTAGCAGTCTTGATATACCCGGTATAAATGTATTCAAATTGTTTGTTAATTAATAAAGGTAAAATAAAACTCACTGCCATGTAAGAATGTCCATACCCCTTTCCTCTTTCCATCCTTTTTTCCTTCCCGCTTTTCTCCCGATTTGATGGGCCGGCAACACATCTATGATCCAGTGTTGTGAGTGTTCATGGGCGGCAGTGATCACTTATCATCAGGTATATGGTCTTTTGCTTAGCCTATTGATTAAAACAAAACAATGGGACTACCCTAATTTGTGGAATTTATAGTTTTGAAGTCTAAAATAAGTGCCAAATTTTTGCTTACAGATAATTTAAGTTTTGTGCTGCTACTGTCAAAGGATGTTTATTATGAGACCTTAACCATAAAATAGGTATTGTTTATTAGACTATCATTAAGATAGAGAAGACACTTTCGAAGTATGCTTATTATTATATGTCAGGTCTACAACGACTTCCAATACTAAGAAATAGGGTACATAAAGTTACATAAAAATAATTTAAAATAAACAGTTTTCCTGAAACCAAGTGATCCTGGTACCACGTCCGACATGTACCCGTCTGTTTTTTCTGGAATAATGCGTATAAAAATAATAAAACTACATTATTGGAAACCATTAAACGGACAATGCAACAACATTACAATAGTGAAACGAAATTTCTTAAAAACATCTCGTGCGCGCACGGAATAACAAATCGACGTGGATTGGTATTCATAACGTAAGGCTTCTTGTTAATATTAACTGATCTATTTCATTGTCACAGTTTAAATGTTAACTTACGGTAAGATTTGAACTTGGGTAAATAATGCTTAATTACTTGACCAGTCGGACAAATTAAACAACAAAATAATTACACTTAAAAGTCAGACATACGTCGTCCTGATGCAAATCTAAGTCTTGTGTTTTAATACCTAAAACCATTTCAAACTAGGTTGTCTTACAACACCCAAACGCAAAACAAATAATTGCAAAACTCAGAAATATGTATCATATTATCGCAATTGAATTTGCGCTCTTTCTTTACTCAGATGGCCTAACTAACTACCAACCAATTAACACAACAAATGGTACTACCGGAAATTCTTCCTACCCTTTTAATGACAATAGCGTAAGCTTACACAGATGATGTCACCACAAAGTCCCAAGTCCACGTGATTCGTGGTGGGAATGCAACCGCCAGTTGCCACCTACTGTAATATTCAAATTAACAGAATGGCCGAATTGTTCTGTTCCACGAACGAGAGGCAGCATTTAATTGCGTATCACAGTGTTATCCTGAGGATCACAGGCTTGTGTTGCACTGGAGTTAGTGGGCTATGCTATTTTATAGCTTATGTCAATGATTTAAGCGTTTTATTAGGCTTTAAAGCTTAGTAAATTAAGGCAGTTATGTTATTTTTTTGTACAACAAATAGTCATATACATCAACTAAAATAAAAATTATATCTTTACAAATTACAGACTTTGAGTACCTACTAACACTTAAAAATTATAATATTTTATAGCTTATGCTATTACTTTGTTTGATTTGGCTTTCATTTATATTTATTTTTTATATTGACTACACAATTATTACAATGTACATGATGCTAGTACTTACTTCAATAGAAATTAAGATGGCTCAAGCCGTTTGACATAGTTATGGCGGCCTGGTTGTAACCAAATATACAGCGGCTTATTGCAATATACACACTATAAAGAACTTTCCACTATTACGTACGGTGACTGCTTCGCGAACCGATGAAAATATATTATCACCAGCTTTTGAGACTCTGGAAAACTTTGCAACCCAACTAAACATGCAGCATTTATCAATATATTTTTATATTACGTTGACTTACGTCACAGCGTGGCACCACTCCAATAGAGCCGGTAAGCATCTTTGCAACTACCAGCAGTCTCTCTCTTGATCATATGTTGCAGTACACAACAATCCTAATATTTACTATGCGTAAAGGAGTCGCGTTATTGCCTGCCACTAAACTGTGGCGCGTGTATGGCGTACGTGACGCCGTCCGTTAGGTGCCGAACACACGTACTGCTACTGGAAAATAACCTAGCTTGTAGCTCCAGTGGCCTAACCCTTCTTCATTGTTAAAGAGACCTATAAAACCTATTGCTAACTGGTAGGTCCAGCTGGTAAGTTTGTGCCCAATGTGGCGATAGGCTCGCCCCCCTCACATCGTGGGACAGAACAAAAGGTGAGTCTCCTGGTAACACATCTGCCTACCCCTTATGGAAAAATGCTTAAGTTTATGTATGTATCTAGGCTATCTGATTAGGAACCGCTTTGACTATTTCTGTAATAACTGCCCACAAAGAAAGATAATACCTGTAACCACTCTTGCCTCGTACTTTATTCGATAATGTGAGGGCTCGTACTGGTTATATGGCACGTCAAGAGTCACAAGACTATTTCTCAGAGTGACTTCCTATTATCATTATCAGGGAAAATGATGAGATGATCTTGAGGCTGATGGTAAGACTCACGTTTTGCGTAAACAGTAGTAACACCGCTCAAATCCTCTTATTATACTCTGCATGTTACTAGTAAGACATTTTTCTATTCAATTGACAAACATATAACAAATGACAGCCTCCGTGACGCAGTTGGTTAGACGCCGACTGTGAAACGAGAGGCCGCGGGTTCGATCCCCGCACCGAGAGAAATGTTTGTGCCGCCCACAAATATTTGTGTCGGATCTGGGTGTTTGTGAGACCGCAAAGTCTCTCGTAGTTTCTGATACCCACTACACAAGACTTAATTGATCTTAATGTGGGGTCAGAACTATGTATGTGACTGTTGGGTGTATTTATTTTTTTAATGATTTCTTAGGTTTACGCGAATATTACTCATTGAAATAAAACTATTATTTATGGATTTTATCGCGGATTTGGCGATGACCGTGACCACGAAAGCTGTAAAGTAATCGAAACGTCGGGAAGTCAAAAATGTAAATATTAAACCAAATCCCCGATAAAATCCTTAAATAATAGTTTTATTTCAATTTATTTATTTATTTATTCAATTCTACCTAGAACATTAGGTGAATCTTTAACAATTTCCTTCAAATTAAAGAACATTATGACGCTTTTGCTATGCTGCTTACCGATAGAAATAGTCTATTCAGTGGTATTATATTCGACTAGCAGTTTTACCCGTCTTCAACCTGGTGCATACACATTTTTGTTAATGTTCTATCTTCTATGTCTATCAGGGATAATTTAAGATTCTAATGGTGAAATAATTTTTCATATCGGTGCAGTAGTTACAGAGCCTATTCAATACAAACAATCAAATCTTACCTCTTTATAATATTAGTGTAGAAAGCCGCAATTTACCACAAACTAAGTAAAATTGAGACGCTAATATCTAAAAGTAGACAGATCAAACCAATGTACACTGGCCTTACAACAGGTCCTAATAGCCGGAATAGTTCAAATTTTATAGTGTTAAAATTTAATGATCGATTCAGTCACAACCAATTCTGAGAAGGATATCTATTGTCCATATACATCGGTTGGCCAATGGCGTTTGCCCTCGCATCCTGTACGGGACATTATTTAGATTCTAAATTGGTTAATTTCCACATATTATATAATGTATGTAGCATATAAGTGCTATGTGGAATATTTTATCGCGAATATGGTGTTGGTATGTGACTATTATTTTATTGGTTATATTATTTCTTTATTGGTCTAGCAGTGGTTAGATCACGTATTAAATTGAAGTCGTCTGAAGAGCATTCTTAATATATTGCACGAGAATGAAGAATAGTTTCATCATTATCATCATTATCTCAGCCACAGGAAGTCTACTGCTGAACATAGGCCTACCCCAAGGATCTCCACATCAACTTGTTGTCGTCGGCCTGCATCCAGCAACTTCCTGCAACTTTAGCCAGATCGTCCATCCACCTTGTAGGCGGGCGTCTGACATTTCGTTTGCCTGTACGTGGCCTCTAATGGTAATTTATATTAGTTATTTTTTAAACCGAAAAACTCAGAACCTCAAGATTTACAGCCCATAGATATAGCTAGTAGCCAAATTAGTTAACATATTACAATATAGACTTCTATTATATTCAACAGTTTCCATTTCCAAATTGATTCCAAAATGAACAATTTAATTTAAAAATCAATTACAGACGCAAATAAAAATTCTTACATATTAAGTTAATTCATAAATAAAATTAATTCAATTGCTACCGAGGTTATAAAGAGTTGCTTAGTGTAGAGACATTCCGTCTCTACGGTAGTCCGGTAAAGACCTCATACTGTTTTAAGATATAAAAGTTTGAACGACACTAAAATGTAGAGATTTGTGACTCACTACCCCTCCAGTTATTGAATATATTTTATATTTTGTAAACTGTTATGTTAAGAGTATCCTAAACGTTAAAGAATACATACATACATATTTATACTGTTAGCTACGTTACGTCAGTAGCTACTTTAATGCTCTTAAACGAAGTAACTATGGCTTCTGGAATTTTTACCAGGAGTAATTAAAACTTTTAAATAGTTTTTTAAGCATTTTAGTTTTTGTAGGTTCCGTAGATTAGATTTTGGAGTTCCCTGAAATTTGCACGATATCGAAAAAACCTACCTAAAAATGTAATTTGCCCAGAAATTGATATAATTAAATTTAAGAATTGGCAAATGACAATAATAGTAGTTTCGTGACCACTGAATCAAAAATTATAATTATCATCATTATCAGCCCATTGCAATCCACTGCTGGGCATGGCCTCTCCTATAGTACATGACAGAGCCCGGTCTGCTTTTTTTACGCATAATATTCTATCGACCAAGTCATGTTCCATAAAACCTTAAATAAAAAAGCGTAAAGCCTTTACGAGCGATACGAAAATATTTGAATAAAAAAGTATAAATAAATCCATCCTCCCACGTTATTCATCACGCATAAACTAGCGGGCACCGGGCAGCGAGCACAAAAAACCAGACACCACTCGTATCCACTATATGGTATAATTAATGGCGTTTTATGGCTTATTAATGGGCATTAGGCGCGTTTATGGGCATTTTGTGGAGAGCTATGCGCCCGTTGATTTTATGTGACAACGTATAAAGCTGTTTTCTGTTTTGAATAAACTTTGTGTGGTGTTTAATGTGATTTTTTAGGTGTTTAACCCGCATTAACTTTGGTTTTGGGTTTCGATACATCTATTTCGTAAAGTCAATGCGCAGGTAAGCCATCGTTAAATTTCAAAAGTATTGATCCCAGTTGTGTAGGTAAGGATAGCCATTACATTTGCTAAGAGCTGTTTTTAAACTAAAAACAATAACTGGACAGTCAATCAGTACTTATTTTGAAGCCGTAATTGAATTGCTTAGAGTAAAAGTAGTGCGGGTTGGCAAGTTAAAGTACATGTAACGATATAATATTTTGGCTATCTCTACTATTAGCCTAGCCTCATCCCATACTTTCACTGTATCTTAGCAACTTTCCTCGCATTTTTACAGTTTTTATATATTTCGGTCAAACCACAGTACATCTGACACAGCATTACAGTTTGCTACAGCCACAGTACATCGTAAGTCACGCCCAATTATCATGTTGAACAAACACGTCAGACGCGCCCATACTGCACCTTGTCGCGTCTCGCATCTGTCCCGATAGTATGGACCACGCTTGTGTCATATTTAGGACCATTTTTTGACTCTACACGCTGACATGATTGTGACCTAAATGCAATTTTATAGGGATTAAAAAGAAACAAAAAACAAGATAGTTCGTGTTGCTGAAGGAGTTCTTGCGCCGTTTCTTGTTCAAAGCTACAACATGTTCCGAAGTGGTGGTAGCAGAAATTAACGATTCAAAAGATCTTGTGGGAGACTATTTGAATAAAGAATATTTAGATTTTAATTGATTTGACAATAAATATTTTGTCAGTTAGTAGGAAGAGATCGTCGCCCATTGTAGCAAATATGCTATAACTAATAACTAACTAATAACTTAATAACACAATAAAATATTATTGTGTTATTAAGTTATTTTCGTAGTTGAGAAGTACAGCAAATAATAAATAACACATATTTTGAATGGCGATAGACGCCGATGAAAAGTTACATTCTTCATCTATGTCACTCAATGTAGGAACTAAGAAAATTAGCAGGTTTTTACTTCCATTATCCATTGTAACATCGTATTAAAAATTAAGTCTAAAATAACCCCAAGAAGGCTGTAAGACTTCATAAATAAATACAAATGAATACAAGCTCTCTCCACAACAGCGCGTCGCTCGAGACGTTTATATTAACCCGGGAATAAGTTATCTCGGTTATCATAATCTAACAAAGGATCACAATAGAGTGTTACAGCATCATCAATATATTACTGTGCGTACCTCCACGCGCCAGTCTTGATACTTACACTTAATTTATTTTTATTGCTGTGAATGGACGAGCATGGGATTTGCGACTTTGTTTTATACTATGTAGTGATATTCTTTTATGATCGTTTACAAAAACACAGAAACACCAAGACAACGCTCATCCGTTTTTACATCAATTCATTTCTAAAAAATAAGAATACATTTATAGCATTTCAAAATTAGACTGCTACACATAAATATTATAAGCAAGAGATAGAAGGATGTAACAATATTAATATTAAAGTATCAAAACCGTTCAATCCCGACACCCGCATCACAATCCAGATTCACGGAGGTGTGAGCCGCGTGAATTACCGCCGCAGCGGGGGACAGGCCCCTGCGACTCCCTCGGTCTCCCGCACACCTCTCCGACCCTCCCCTGCCCTCCCCATATCTCTTTCGCCCTCCCCGAGCCTTCTAAGAACTGATGAGGTGATACGCACAGTCCACCATTTGTCTACGCTGCCTAGTATTAAAACTAAAGATGTTATGATTTTATTGATTTGTGGTAGGATTTGATTGTGACGTGTAGGTTGTGGATTCGATTCTCGGTTGCGTATAAAAACATGTGCTTTATTTTTGTGTGTTGTGTAATGAAATTAAAATCCCATCAAAAACATCCTGTAAAAAAATTCCAAGTCTCGCAGCTCAGTTTTTCTACCGCAAAAAGTTGTGAGATCCATGAAATACCAAGTCGATTAATTTATTTAGTCCTTGATTAAGGGACCTTCTGTATAAAGTTATTATCATATCAATATTACAAATTCTTTACGTTGTAAATAAATAGATCGACTTGGCCATCGCATGAAAACATAATGTATCGTACAATTTATGCATAATGCTACTGGCCAAGTCGATCTATTTATTTAAAACGTAAAGAATTTTTAATATTGACATGATAATAACTTACGTAATAACTTTATACAGAAGGTCCCTTAATCAAGGACTAAATAAATTAATCGACTTGGTATTTCATGGATCTCACAACTTTTTGCGGTAGAAAAACTGAGCTGCGAGACTTGGAATTTTTTACAGGATGTTTTTGATGGGATCTCACGTCTTTTTGTAGAGTCCTAATTTATTCCTTTTCGGTACTTTTTATTTCTAGAATATTATATAATGATTTTTCTTAAAGCCTCTGTCTTATAGTTTTTTCTTATTTTTGTAGGTATCAATTTATCACAAATATAGTGGATTTGATTATTAGTGTTATTTCTTTCATGGTGATTGTTTTCGAGCTATTTAGTCTATTTATTTGCAAGGTTATCTTTGTCATGTTTTTCTAGAGGAATGTTGTACAGTTTAATGGGCTGAATACACCCTTTCCCTCTTTATACCCCCCTCCTGTTATGCCTCATATATAATATATATATAGATACCAATCTACAACTATTATTCCATTATATACGGGTACAACGTATCATTAACTGCAAATGTATCTTTGTAATCCTATACATTTATATGAGATTACAAAGTTATTCACGCAGTTGGTGTATCTAGAAAACTAGACAGAAATTATGAAATGTTTGATTTTTTCCTTACTTTAGACACTAAACACTAATTATATTCTAAATTTGAAGGTTCTATGTCTGCTAAAAGTGCCTTAGACTTTTGATGATCGGTCAGTCAGTCAGTGAGTGACAAAATTGCGAAAGTTTGACAAGTTATAATTCTTAAACTACTGGTTCAAATTGAATGAAATTTTAAATATACCGTCTTTACACAATGCCTAATTAGTAACTGTAAATTCATGCTTCTTGCTTTAACCACAACGAAGTTACGGGGGGTTGAAAATGGTCTGAATTGCTTCGAGAAAAGGATAGTACGGCTGTGCCGCTTTTTAGCTTGACTTGGAGGGGGCACTGCCGTGCCCCCAGATTTTATAATGCAACAATGAATAGTAGTAATTTACGAGAAGTAAAAAAACTTAGTCAATAGTTCCATAAAGACGGTGCAGCATTTAGATACTTCTGTTCTCAAAGAGCTTGTATTTAGCGCTGCCAACTCTTTTTTCTTTATTATTACTTGAGATATAGAAATAAGTGCAGAAATCTTCAAATGCGCTATATACACGCAAACATCTTCTTTGTGTTTCAATACGCTTATATTTGTGACTTTACATCTAATTATATTTATGGATTAATATATTAGTAACTAAATTTCCATTATTAGACTTGTCTAATTTTTATGCCACAAAAAGTCCACTCACCTCATGCTTTTCTTTTAAATTAATTTTAGGGGAATATCTCTCAAATACACTATCAAATGTTTTTAAAATACATTTACATATTTATACAGCCTACAATGAAGCAATATTTGAAAACACATCCTATCTGAATGTTTAATCAAGAGTTCCCAAACAGAATGTTTAGTAACCCGACACCTTCAAATAACGCTTCGCTTTAAGGCTCTTTTATGTCTCCAAATTGTATCTTACTATGTAAATGTGTTTACTGGGATTCCGTAACTATAATGATTGGAAATTACGTACAACTTAGCCTCTGTGGCGCAGTAGGAAGACGCCGGCTGTGAAACGAGAAACCGCGGGTTCGATCCCCGCAGACAAATGTTTGTGTGAATCATAAGTATTTGTTTCGGGTCTGGATGTTTGTGAAACCGAAGTCTCTCGTAGTGCCTGATACCCAGGGCACAAGACTCGATCTTAGTGTGTTGTCAGGACTATGTATGTGACTGTTGGGGTATATTTATTTATTTAACTTAACCTCTTAAACTGGGAAAGTACAACCATTCTTTCTAGCGTTATTCCTCCCGGTAACGTATTTACGATTTGACTTCGAGAAGCTCTGAACTTTGAAGAATGCTTATTTTTATACGGTCTTATTCATAGACGTTTTTAAAACCAATTTTAGTTATCAAATGTTTTGTCTTTCGAACGGCTTTTGAATTCAGTTTGAGCGAAGAAGATAAAGTATTCCATAATTAAAATGATTTTAAAACTGTTTGTGATTAGGTCCTTAAAGTTTATTGGTAAGAATCTTTATGATATACGTGATGAGAAAAAAACGCGTTGATAACCCACCCAGAAGAAAGACGGCCTAATAGAGATTGCAAGACGTCGAGTTATGTCGATTCCAAAAGGTTGCTACGGATCCTTCTTGAGATTCTTGGATCTTTCTTGGGATTTTTAGTCTCACGAACAACCAAATCAGACCGTATTGAACCCACAACTTCTCGTTTCACAACGGATGTCAAACTAACTGCTCCACGGAGGCTGGTGCATATCCATAAGTTTTCCTCTAGACAAACACATAAAATAATTATACAGAACCCCGGATTCATCCTGTGTCCCGCAGTTCCCGTATCCACAAAACAAGGATGTTTTATTACATCTCGCAGGCGTTGGATTGAGTTATCCTCGCACAAAGAATTCCAATAATCGTGTACCGGTGATATATGGGACGAATTAAACACGACATATTGGTATTTTTAACGTTTTAGACTTGAATTTATAAACTTATCGCCCGGTGTAGTGTTACGTTGAACGTTATTCGCTTTTATCGATTACCATTAGGTTGTTAATGTGATTTTTGCAGACTGTCTTGTGAATTTGATATCGTAGGTGACTTCGAAATTTGAATTTGGGATTATTGGGAAATATAAATCAAAATAAATACTTTTTTGGCGAGGCGAGCATGCCGTTCGCCTGACGGTTTAAGCGATACGACCGCTCATGAACAGTAGCAAAACCAAACCACACCTTGACTCGCAAAGCAATGCTTGGCATTTCAATGCGCTCGTCATCCTGAGACACAAGATGTGAAGTCTCAATTTGCCCAGTAGTAACTGTGGCTATCATGTCCTTCAATACTTGTGATGATTGCATCACATACATCTAAACTAATATTATAAAGCTGCAGAGTTTGTTTGTTTGTTTGAACGCGCTAATCTCTGGAACTACTGGTCCGATTTGAATGATTCTTTCAGTGTTGGGTAGTCCATTTATCGATAAAGGCTATAGGCTATATATCGTCACGCTATGGCCAATAGCAGGAAAGCAGTAGTGATATTTCTAGCAAATTCGAGGAAATTTTGTTCGTTTTTCGTGGTCCGATTGGCGATATTCTAAACTGATAGTCAGAATTAAATATTTTGACCGCCATTTTAAAACGTGTATGTACCCGGGCGGAGCCGGGCCCGACCGCTAGTTTTAAATATGTATCACTAGCCTTAATTACCAACTATTAAGATTTAAATTCATCTTTTCTTCACTCTCAATAAGAACCAAAAGATAAGAATTCAAATTCACTTTACTTTAATTAAGTAGTACATTTATTTTAACTTAGATATAACTCAAACGTAGCTAATAATTAATTTCACACTACGCTGCATGTCATATGCAAATTGATCTAAAAATAAATTTAACAACCAAAACACGGAAGCCATATAAAAATCATCATTAATCTTACCCATTATTACAATTATCTACCAATTCAAAACTCAACAATTTTTATGACCACAATTAAACATTCCCAAATTGCCACTAAAAGAATTCCAAAATCCAAAAGTTTGAAAACAACAATAAAATAGGCGATATGTCTATCTGTCGTTGGCGCGGAGAGAAGCTATACGTTTGCATCACTGTCGCGCCGGGCTAGTTTACTGCCGGTGTCACGTTACACGGCGTGATGATAATGACTCTATTCCCCGGGACATCTTGGGAAACATCGGTATCCTATTTGAATTGATTTGGAGGGGTCAGTGGACGTTGAACCATGATTAATACATTATTTATTATAAAAAATAGCATATAATATTGTTTTTGACAATATCCAAGATTATAATAATTTCAAGTATAAACATTGTTTAAAGCAAAATCCAAAACTGTCTCTTTAACTAACTAATCTAATTTAATTTTAGAACTAATTTTTCTAAACTAATTTTAGAACTCTCAAATCTGACTGTTCTCAACAGGTGAAAATTATAACAGATAGCTTAGAGTGCACATCGCGTAAAAAACACAACATGAACTAATAATTCTAGTAGTTTTTCTTGTAATTTTCAAAATATTATTACACAGTCCCCAGTAACCAGCACGATGTCCACTGAAGTGTTATTTTTGTTTTATTGCACCAATTGCAAGTAGATATAAAGATTAATAATTCTTTACAACAAAATATTATAAAACAAATGTACCATCAATAGTTTTTCAATCGAATAAAATTGAAGCGCATAATAAAAACATAATAAATTATTTAATTTGCTACATACAATGTTATTGGTATAAAGTTGCGAATTAACAGTTTCAACAGTTTACCTAGGGACCGTCGACTTTTTTTTACGGTTCTAAGCTGCCAGGTGGCAATATGTTCTAGGTTTAGGCATCATAACAATGAGAACACAATGTGGGCCACATTGTGTTCTCATTGTTACTAAGCGATATTGACTTGAGGCTTTCATACTGCCTTCATACGAATGTTCGTATTGAATGTTTGTAGTAAGAACTAAGGATCATGTCTTGCCAGATCCATTACATAATTTTTGATGGAAACATTTCAACTAGGAATCAAATAAAAATAATCATACCAGTGATTGATTAAAATTGTTCCAATGCTTAAAAAATATTTCTATGTTTGCCTGGCTTCAAAATTCTAGATAATGGCTATAAGTTTTGGATGACAAAAAAATACTCTTAAAACGCTATAAAAAACAAGTGGAAGAATGACAAAACTGATCATATAAGAGATACAGGCCTAAACACAGCTTCCCCAACGTCTATTAATTACACCACAAATTCCAACACATTACACATTTTAATATTTCCCAAAATCACATAGTTAATCATACAATAATCGTGTTTTATTATACGCCATTATGGCTTGTACCGTTCTTAAAGATCTCAGCTTCGAGATGGGATATCGCTGTCCTTGCCTCTCATGTTGCTTGGATAATATTCTGTCCCTTTCAACATAGCAAGTTGTGTCCATTCACACCTGCGCATTATTTAGTTTGTTTATTTGTTTGAAGTTTTAAACGATCTTATTTTACTGTCTTGTTAAACGGTGGACGCTGGTAGAGACGCAACTGGAATTTTTTATAGATTTTATTATTTTGATTATTTAGGTTTATTCTTGTTAGTGTATTTTTTTTAATTTTAATTTTGCTTGTCTTAATGGATGATGGTAACGACATAACAACTTGCGTTCTCTACACTTTTAATAAAACCTATATAACATATTTTATTAGCTATTTCCTTAGGTATATGTTTTCTAAGAAATTATGTTCTGTACAACTAATTTACAAAACCCGTATGGATTTTGTCTTTACAATTTTTCTGCTTCCTTACTTTGTTTTAGCCTTAATATAGCCTTAATTATGTATGTTTAGAGCGCTTACAAATGTGCTCTTGGAATTAATTTTAGTATTAAATGTCTTGCTGCAAGCAGAAAACTCCCTATCGCCTTTTTCTAAAGACTAAATCATGCCTCACCATATATTCATACCACGAGCTTAAAAACAATTAGATTTGCGATTAATTAAGCTACGACACAGTCAATTACCAGAAATTACATTATTTCACATCTTTCATTCTACTCAAGCTGTACCTAAAATTCACCATAAATAACACCAAAAAATAATTCCATAACAATCAAGTTGCGTAGTTATGCGCGTGCGCACCCTGGCCATACATCTCGTTAGCGGCCGCTTATAAATTTGTCCGCGTGTCCGTCTGTGCGCCTCGGCGTATCTCACCGCGCGAGTTATTGTGATCGGTAATTAAATATTGTGTTTTTAACCATACCACTTGGAGTTGATTTATTTTGTCTCTTGTTTGTACTTGTTTTTTGTCGATTAGGTATTAGCTGAGCATGTCTGAGATAGTTTAACATTTGTAAGTCACGTTGTATCCCGGAATGGGTAGGCAGAGGTGTTGTTAGAGCTTATAACATATAACATTCGCTTAGCTCATATTCTTCTCAAGATGTGATCCAGTCTCAGTCAATTAAATATAATTTTTCAACCGAAAGTTTCACACCATGGGACGGAATGAAATATGAACCCAGGATTTTGATAAATACAGCCTATTAACATTACCACAATACCAGGGAGCCTATACTGTATTAAAATTGAATATTAGCATGCTATTTCTTATTATATTTGTTGTTGCTACGAATGATGATGATGACTGAAACCTTACAACAGTAAGGAAATGACTATAACAATCCTTATAATATTTAACGCCTATAGAGATCTAGAGCCACGATATGGTATTTATATTTGGTAGAGGGAATCTCCCAAATTCAATATTTAAAAAGATTCTGTATGTATATTTTATGTTATTTTGGCCCGGCATAATGACCACACTGCAACTAGTAAGCTCAAATGCCGTCCAAGCAGAGTACTGGTTGGCATCACACGGCAGTCTCATGCCTATCGATACAATTATGCCGGCCTGCTAAGATGCCTCTTCACACTACGGCGAAAGGAACCAGGATTATAGGAAGAAGGGAACACGCGTGATGGCAAACAAATCCAAAGCATGACGGTGCGGCACTAAAATGAATTTGCGAACCGTTTCTTTCGCGCCGAGATGGTTTGGACCATCAACCTATGGCTTCGCAAGCCAGCGCGCGTTTCTGGTTAGGAATGGAATATTAGCCCATATAGAGCCGCCACTGCACGCACGTGCATCTTCTGAAATGAAATGAAATGAAATTGGTTGGAATTAATTTAGTGCTTAATAATTGATTATTTCGTTTTAAATTAGTTGATTTGATTAGCCAGTACTACCGAAAGTATGATTGAGAGGGATTTGACCATATAGCCCACGCTGGCCTAGTGCGGATTGGCGAACTTTACACACCATAAAAAAAATTCTTACAAATCCCTATGGTATAAAGGTTTCCTCACGATATTTCCCGTTATAATGCGTGGTGATTAATCAATATTCACATGACTCCGAAAAGTCATAGGTGTTAGGTGTACCCTGAGATTCGAACCCGCGACCACCGCCTCATTTCAATCCTCGTTAAAAAGCCTCATTCCAAGCAAATTCTAATTATAGCCATTCCGTACCGAAGCTCGAATTACATTTGAAAACACTTGGAACGTATTATTTTACCCAAATTCCTGCAAATGGCGTTTAACAGATTCGAGCAAAACATATTCTATATTACGGTCGTTTCCGAACAAAATGTTTATTATTTAATTATTAAACAAAATGACCACATTTAAAGGCTTTTACGACGAGACGTGATCGTAAAGGACTGACTGAGGTGCGTTAGTGCAGTTTCTGTAGGCTTAGAACACACTGATTGGTTTGATCGAAGTGGTCGAGAAACCGAAAACAATAGTTTTAGTTGTATATTGCTGTCCTTCTTAAATAATTGATTATTGACATACTACAATGTTATGAACTTCGATCAAATATACACTAGATTATAAATAACAGCCTAAAAACGGCAAGGGAAATAAGAACGCAAATAAGCGTGTTATTTGATTTGAGTATGATTCAAAAAAACATAATAAATATTAATTTATAGAAATAAGGTTTATTGTTTCCTGAAGTAGATTATAATTTAAGACTTTTTGCTACATAATGTGTACAAGTATAATTTAATTTAATAGGGAAACTCTACTAGTATGTGAATTGTTTAGGTATCTAAAATTCTAAATAATATTCAGAGATTCAGAGAACATGGATACGTTAAAAGATTTTATATCATTTGTGTGAATAGGGAATATGCACCAGACTTCAAAATAAGTCAAAATAAACTCATTTGCAAAAAAAAACGGGCACCTAAGCAATGAACCATTTCAAATGTTACTATTGGTTTGTTTAATTATTATAGGTAGTTTTACTTTTACAATTTTGTAAATTAATAACCAAATAATCGTTTACGTCAGTATTATCATAAAATTTTGATAAAATTTATGGGTTTTAATGCTAAAGTTCACTAGTAGTGTATGCTCGCTAGTAGTGCATATGCTCGTGAAGTAAAAGTTAACAAAGATTTTTGTTTGTTTTTTCTTTAATAAAGTAAAAGCAGATCAATGTTTAGTATCGAGTGTGACCCCCTCTAGCTGAAATCACAGCTTGAATTCGTCTGGGTATGCTAGCGAGGATATCCCGGATACTTGCTTGCGGAATACGTTCCCACTCCGCGGTAATCACATTCTTCAGCTCTCTGACGGTCTGCGGAGCTGGTTGTACTTATCTCACGCATCGTTTCAGAACGTCCCAGACATGCTCTATAGGATTGAGCCTGGTTCTGGAAGAAAACCATGTACCCAACCACGGGATGATCGTTTTCTTGTGAGTCGCGCATTGAGAAATCGCAAGTCTTCGTATGTGGACCTTAAGAACAACCTCGAAGAAGTAAGAAATGTGCATATTAGTCTATGGACGGTCAGGAGGAGGCTTCTCGCGGCCAATATACGCAGTCATCGCCCGGCCCGCGGCCCTAAGTTACTCCGTGAGCACAGAGTTGCCAGCCTTAGGTTTGCTCGAAATTGTGAGTCATGGACTCAAGAAGACTGGAATAGGGTATTGTTCTCCGATGAAGCCAGGATATCTCTGTTTGGTGAAGATCAACGTCGGCGAGTGCTACGAAGACGAGGAGAACGCTTTGCAGAGGCATGTTTTGAAGAAATCACAGGGTGGGGGCTCAGTTATGTTTTGGGCAGGAATAAATTCAATGGATCGTACAGAGTTAGTCTTCATTGAAAACGGCTCACTGACTGGACATCGATACATAACGGAAGTTCTAATTCCTCATGCACAACCCGCATTGGCCGCTTTAGGCGAAGACTCAATTTTTATGGACGACAACGCTCGCGCCCACCGGTCTGGCGATGTGGAAGCGTATGTGCAAGAGGTCGGCATTCGTCGTTTGGATTGGCCAGCTCGAAGTCCCGACCTCAATCCTATAGAGCATGTCTGGGACGTTCTGAAACGACGCGTGAGATCAGTACAACCGGCTCCGCAGACCGTCAGAGAGCTGAAGAATGTGATTACCACGGAGTGGGAACGTATTCCGCAAGCAAGTATCTGGGATATCCTCGCTAGCATACCCAGACGAATTCAAGCTGTGATTTCAGCTAGAGGGGGTCACACTCGATAGTAAACATTTATCTGCTTTTACTTTATTAAAGAAAAAACAAACAAAAATCTTTGTTAACTTTTACTTCACGAGCATATGCACTACTAGCGAGCATACACTACTAGTGAACTTTAGCATTAAAACCCATAAATTTTATCAAAATTTTATGATAATACTGACGAAAACGATTATTTGCATATTAATTTACAAAATTGTGAAAGTAAAACTACCTATAATTATCAAACAAACCAATAGTAACATTTGAAATGGTTCATTGCTTAGGTGCCCGTTTTTTTTGCAAATGAGTTTATTTTTTTTGTAATCTTTATTAATATACAAATATAACTTAACGATATTTTTTAAATTTATCAACTCTAAATCGGTAAAATATATACTTAAAAAAAGACATTTCAAATTTGCCGCGCATTTTTTCCGAAACGCGATCTATTGCTTGAAAAGGAAAGTGACGACAATGGGCACGTTCTTATGAAGTTTTAGCTTGTTGAGTGTATTGTTTTACGTTTGTTTATGAGTTATTTTGTGCTTTCTTTATACTATTAAATAAAATGGATGACTTTGTCACGAAATACAGTTCTGTAGCAATTCATGAAATAAACTTAATCCAAATACTACGTTGTTCATATCGTGCCCTCTGACGTCACAACGAGTTCGCGCCAACAAGGCGTTTAAACGCTTCGAAACTGATAGCAGTTTTGATTAATTTTTTTTTTTTACTTTTTTTATTGATATTTTCAAAGACTTATATTTTTTCCGATAATGTAATAACATACCTTTTTGGACCATAACTAAATAACATACCGTTGGACCTTCCGACTATCACAGTTACTGTCCGAAATCTGATGACTTTCTATAAGTATGTATACTTTGAATTAAATAACATTTTGTCATAATCCACTTACGACTTACATTATATCAACGGACGTATGATGTCACCTCAACTGTTACTTTGCATAATTAAAATTAAAAAAATATATGACTCCATTCTTTTACCTTAGTTACATTAGTAATAAAGTTATTTTTAACAAGCATTGCTCCCCTTCGGCTTGATTCGCTATCGTTCCCTCGTGTACACTAACCCTAACTGCAGTTTTATTATTATGTCTTTAAAGGTGACAATCAGATTTCAAAGGACATCATTTTATAACGACATAACCCGCAAGCATCGCAAGCAATTATATACCTTATTCCTAGAACTATACTGTTCATTTTAGTTAATAATATAAAATCACTTACGATATTGTGTTGGAACAAGAAATTTGAGCCAAAGAGTGTCATACGGATAGTTTATGCGAAAAAGAACTTAATTTGTGTCTTTTAGTCAGTTTATAAATGACTTTTTGTGTGTGTCACGGACAGATTGCGTGAGTAGTTCGTTTGTAAAATGCCTGCACTTATGAAATATGATTTTTAATTTTGAATATTATGTTAGCCAAACTTATTATGCTTTGACCTACATATTATGACAGCCTCCGTAGCGTAGTTGGTTAGAGACCGACATTGAAATGAGAGGCCGCGGGTTCGATCCCCACATTGAAACAAATGTTTAGGTGGCCCACAAATTTTCACAAGGACATGGTAGCCAGAGTAACTACTGGACATATTGAGACTTTACATCTTATGTCTCACGATGACAAGCGCAGTGGAATGCCAAGCATTGCTTTGTAATTCAAGGTGTTATTTGGTTTTGCTACTGTTCATGAGTTGTCGTATCGCTTACCATCAGGCGATCGGCCTGCCCGTCTCTTCAATCATTGAAATAAAAATATATATTTGTGTCGTAGTTTCGGATAGCCTCGACACAAAACAAAAAATGGATAAATGGTTAAAACAATAAATGGATTTTTGTTGATGTAATGAATGGAGAGACGAGCATGCCTTTCGGCTATTGGTAAAAAATACGATCGCTCATGGACAGTAGCAAACTGAAACTACACCATGAAATTACAAAGCAATCCATTGCTCGCCATCCTGAAATATAAGATGTCAAGTCTCAATATTTCCAGTAGATACACTGGCTACAATGTCCTTCAAACCGGAACACAACCGTGCATTTACGTTACGTGCCGTTTGGCGTGAGAAATAGACAATGCGGTGCTACCTACCCAGGCGGTCTCTCACATATAAGAGACCTACCACTAGTAAAACCAGCTGTTTTGTAAAAAGAACAACCAGTATAATACGTCTACAACGTTCGTGTTCCACCATCGATTTGTCCCAACGCCTACATTCAGTGTTTTTCGGCTCTAAATCCAGGTTTATTGGTCAACACGTTGGCGATATGGCCATTTTGCTAAAGTACCTCAACACGGGCCCCCCACTTTATTCAATAAGCGTTATGAATGGTGCACATTAAAATTATTTCGTTGTCGTTTAAAAATTTTATTTTTTTTGATCGAATAATTGAGGATTGTAATTGACTTGTGTTAAACGATTAACTGATGCAAGATAAAAATATTTTCTGTATCAAATATCCTGGATACGTAGAATTTGTATTGTGATCGTTTTAACCGGAATTTTTACAAAAAGTAATTATGTCTTACTTGAAATACTTTGTTGGCCTAGAATTATTCTAAAGATTTTTACTGTACTAACTCAGAATGGTTACTCTCTGTATTACCAAATACTGCTATCTTTTTTAAAAATTCCACTCTACCAAACGCCGTTGAAATTATGGACAATCACGTACTAAGATTTTATTGTTAAACAACAAAGTATGGCATCTTTATCACTGAATAAATATTAACTGTTCTCCCTCAATATGTACCTGAAAGATCTATTGCAATTCCCAACCAATAACTAGCTATATTTTATTAAAAATATACTTTTAGTTTACAAAGTCACACAATGAGAAACAACCTTTAGGGGTCGCTTATATCTCGTACTAGGCACAGGCCCTTACACCGCGCGGCTCCAAATGACTCATTACAGTACAAATGATAACATCTTATTTAAAATAAAACACGCATCCCTCGAATAAAGTATTAAATGACTCGCCAATCGTTTAATCTTTCAATAAAAAACGACACGTAAGCGTGTGCAATGCAAAAATTAATTTTCTTCCGAAGTAGAAGCAAAAAGGCGGTGTAAAGCGAAGCTTATGCTGTTAATGTCAGTCGAGGTGTTCTTTACGACCCGATATCCGATGTGTAGGGATTGTACGCGGGTTTGCTTGCACTTTATTGATTAGAATAGTTGATAATTATGCAATATGATTTGGAATTCATTAGCATTTGTTTTTTTACAATGGCCCGGCCTATCGACCACACTGGGCCTGATGGTAAGCGCAAATGCCGTCCAGGCAGAGTCGAATGGCGTCAGATGACAGTTCCATGTCATTCTATACAATTTTGCCGGCCTGCTAAGTGCTTTAATGTCGAAAAAATATTAAATCACATCTTTCTGAATGTCCAAACCCATTTGAGATATGGCCATCCATATGACTCATGTCTTAATATGATAAAATTGTTTCACCCAGGTACGATGACCCAATAATATTTCACGAACAGCTAAGCGGTTGAAAAACTATGCAATATGCAAATTAAAAAACAAATACGGCGCGTCGAACATCGTGGTCTATTCTTTGCCGATAAAATAAATAATTGAATTCGTTTTGCATTTTCATAGGAAGCATTCATCGAAACATAAATACATAAACTCACGCCTATTTCCGATAAGGGGTAGGCAGAGGATATCCCGTTCATAGGCATTTCATATTTTTTCTGAGTTTTGCACAACGTCTTAATATGATTGAAATAAAACTATTATTTACGGATTTTATCGCGGATTTGGTTTAATTTTTACATTTATTAACTTCTCTTTTTAGTATGATTTTACAAATTAATACATACATAAACTAACGCCATTTTCCAAGAAGAGGTTAAGAGAGCTGCAATTAGGAAATCCGCATTTCGCCTTGTATTTTCTTTCCCACGATGTGGTAGGAGGCGAGCCTATTGCCATGTCGGGCACAAATTCTTAACTCCGTGCCGATGATGAATACAAAAATCCAACATCACTTTTTCCAAATCCCGGATTGGAACTCGAGACTACAGCTTTGCAATCATCTGTATCAGCCCATATACGTCCCACTGCAGGGCACGGGCCTCCTCTACAATCGAGAGTACGATTGAGTGGTTTGCAATCATACCTTAGTACAACTGCAGCACTGAGGCAAATCAATACAAACAGACAGAAATAAATATTTTTCTAAATGAATGCACGCTTGTGTACACAAACAAACTGATTACAAGCTAATATCGATACGGTGGGACGCGCACAGTTTATCTCTACATGTATTTAATTCATAAAAGTTTCTTGTTTGCACTTCGATTCTCGCAAAATACAAATGAATTTACGTCAAGTTTTTAAATATACATCGTTTGAATATGTATTGATTTAATAAAAATATATTTGAGACTGTAGTCGCATAATCATTAGTTTTCGGTAATTGGAACACGAAACCTCTGTTTTTGGGGGTAGTTGGTTTTTTTATCGCTTCGAATGCTATCAGCCACATCTCAATGCAGACGAACCAATTGGTTTTGGAAACATATCTTGCAATTTGGATATGTATGTATGTTAAAAATAATAGTAATGATAACCTACAGGGTGAGCAGTGCAGATTACATATTATCTTACTCTGATTTCTTAAAAACCTTGCTTTATTATTTTCTCCTTATTATTAAATAATATATTTTCATTTAGCATCTATGCAAAATCATTATCACACTTACCATGAAGCTATGAAAAATTATTGATACTTTGTCAGCCACATAAACATTTTTATTGCAATAAATGTTGTGACGAGCATGCCAGTCACCTGATAGTAAGCGATACGAACGCTCATGAACAGCAGCAAAACCTAACAACACCTTGAATTACAAAGCAATGCTTAGCATTTCACTGCGCTCGCCATCCTGATACTTAAGATGTTAAGTCTCAATATGTCCAGCAGTTCCTCTGGCTACAATATCCTTCAAACCGTAACACAACAATGCATTTACACTGGTGTTCAGCTTGAGAAATAGACATTGCGGTGGTATCTACCCAGGCGGCCTGTCACACATGAGACGACCCACCAGTAAAATAAGAGTTAAATAATTAATAACAGCGTTATAAAAAAGGCTAGGATGAAATTCCATGGAGTCAATACGGTATGAATGCTATTTTTATCTGTTGTTTATCTACTAAAAAAAGTACAGTAATTGCAATGTGTTAAAACGTATGAGCGCATTTAAAATGTAATCAACATTTTGTGAATGTACATTGATGAAGATCAATTTCTATCAAGCTACTTGCTAATTAACCATTCCTACAATGTCAAAAAAACTAAGAAAGGACTTACTTTTAACGTATTTCAATTAATTATTTTCCTTTTGTAAGCACACCTTGTAGAGCATTTTTTTCTTATTTCTGCATCCTATAGTTGTATAAGATATTTTGAGAAGATAAAACCGTCATTTGTACTTTTCCTTTATGTATTTATATTATGTATCCTTGTTAAATAATTGGCGAATTTCAACAGAATGTATACTGATCCGCAAAAAAACGGATCGGAAAGTGTTAACAATATAATAACATTACGAAATACTCGTACACAATTAATTATTGTTTATTATAATTATTTGCGATACTAATAAAGGTTTAATAAAATTTTACGAAGTCCCAACGGTTTTGGATATTGTAACGTTTTAATTTTACTCTTAATGTATGAATTTACTTTAATCTTTTTTAACACATTTAAATTACCCAGGTGGTAAGTTCCTCTCTCTTTATAGAAGTTTCCAGCATTCTGTGTCAATCACGTCATTGGAATAAGTGTACGTTATTACAAAAATTGTAGGAACTTCCTACTTTCTTTAAATATGCAGTTAAATGACTGCATGAGATGAGAAGGTACTTTAAGTGAAAAAGTATTGGTGAAACAATGCTGTAATTTCAACTGTAGTATAAATGGGATACTAAATTAGGACGATACCGTTGTCTTACGAAAATTTTACATCTAATAGAACCTTTTAGCCCAAGGACTTAAGAGTATACTGATTCTTCGTTCTGGGCGATTTTGCTTCACTCAGCCATAGTAATTATAATATAATAATATTCGTATTAAAAATATTTTTAATAAACTGCTCTGATTTAAACCAACTTGTAAATTATGTAATAATCACTAAATTGTAAACTGGTTTTGAAAAGAGCAACACTAGAGTTTCTTGCCCGTTCTTCTCTAGTGAAAACCGCTTTCCGAACCGGGTGGTAGATAAAAAAAATGACTGAATCTAAACGATGTTGAACATTTTAATGGATTCAATAAATTATTTTCTTTTCATTTCATTACAGTTGGTTAGACGCTGGCTGTGAAACGTGAGACCGCGGGTTCGATCCCCGCACTGAGACTTATAAAAAAAAATATGGTGTGATCCCCAAATATTTGTTTCAGGTCTGGGTGTTTGTGAGACCGAAGTCTCTCGTAGTTCCTTAACCCACGATACGAGACTCGATCTTAGAATTGGATCTGGTTTATGTATGTGACTGTTGAGTGTATTTGTTAGTATTTATTACTCATAGTGCATCTTTGAAGCTCGACAATGTATTTTTTTTTATCAGCCCATCCCACATCCCACTACATGTCATGGGCCTCCTCTACAACCGAGAGTAGGACCGAGACTGCTATGGTTACGCTGGCTTCATACGAGTTGGCATACTCATGAATCAATACTCCGCTAGAGATTTGAATTATTCTTAGTCTTTGCATTTGTGGTTGATAGTGATCCCATAGCCTATCCCATAGGCTGCCAAAACCCCTATATATAACTATAGCCCCTATTGAAGTCTTTGGAAGCTAATGATCACCAATGAAATACCTGTAGTTGAAGGTGATAAACCCAAATTTTCACCACAACATAAAATTCAATCACCTTTTTCGACAACGCATCGCTAACCCGAGTTCTTTTAAAACACCATTAAGGCAATCAAATTTGCATTTTCCATATTTTATAGCCCCACATTAATATAAGCGAGACGGAAGACCTCGAGATACGCTGTTATTATACGTAATCAATAATAGTAATAAAAATATCGCTGTCAACTCAACCGCTAACAGTATTTGCGGTGGTTGGGCAGTGTCGGGGTTTGATTAATGTAAATCACATGTATTCAATAGATTACATGTAATAGATCAATAAACTCACGCCTTTATCCTTGAAACGGTAGACAAATGTGTCAAAATTGACATATAATATTTACAGCTTCCGTTTCAAGTAAATATTTACAAGGATTCGGAGATAGTCTTTTGTTCTCTACTTAAAAGCAATTATAGATCAAAATTCTTAAGTACCTACCTTTTGCTCATGATTAGAGTTACACATCTACCAACAAAATGAAAAGTAGAGCTAACAGAAAGGGCATGGAGGCTTACATGAGGGAGGGGAGAGGAATGGAAGGGGTGGCTGATAATGATGATGAAACATTGCGGTAGATCCTCTGCCATGCACGACCTTAACTCCTTAAATGCACGTCCAAAAATAGTCGTAGATGGTGGTCATACGGATTCTTCATAACGGGAGGACCAGCAATGGTTTTCAACGGGACAGTCAAGTGTTTTAGTTATTATGCTGGCGTAAGTATTGTTAGGGTAACAGCTTGAAATGAAATGAAATTTATTTATTGGTCATTTAGGCTATTAAAGAGCTCCTACGACAAGTTACTTAGTATTATTTATATTAATTTTTTACTTTTATTTATTTATTACTTGGCCCTGATAGACGCGTTGTACCGGGCTGGAAGGTCAGTGACAACCCCTTTTCGGCCTCCCCTTGGTTTCGAAAGGATAGAAAAGTAGTGAATCGGAGCTTAATAGCTTTTCCTCTTTAACAAAAAAAGAGATCAAATAAATATTACCTATTGTATTAGAAGAGTAAACCCAAATATCGACACCAGGCCCCATTGTCAGCACTGATTAAATTTCTCAACGTTAGTCGATTACAAAACGTGCGTTATCGACTGAAATCATCGATATTCATTATAAATAATAACATACGAAAAAAAAACGGTGTACAATTATAAAAATTAACGTTTTATTGGTCAATTATAATAAATGATTTAGAAAACTGTGCGCCAGTTAACGACCCGATCGGTGACGGCCGGTGATTAAAAGCTTTTAAACAAAAATAATCGACTTTGAAAAATAAATACTTGGCTCTTTTCTCGAGCTCGCCACTGCGTTGTTACAACGCCATTATGTTGGCTGTCCTGTTTGGCGCGAAACGAGCTTTTATACCTGTCTCTTTTTTGTGTATGGTCGTGGAGTACTGTCGTCCTTGTCTGGCATGTTGTTCAATTTGCTGGCATGTTGTTAAGTTGCAATCAATTAGCATGCGCAAACAGACGCCTATGATATATCCAATTAAGTTGAGCTGGCGCGTAAGGGAGCGACTGCGAATTTCGGTGGGGATTTTTTACATTGTGAATGCGGGTTGGGATAATACGGGAGCAATAGCCGTTTATGTTAATTCAATTACGCGTTATACACTTTAAGTTTTTGCACAGGACCTTGAATTGACCCTTTTTACTATAAATTATGGCGAAAAATTTATATAACTATGTACTATGTAATACTATTAATAGCTGTAGTTTGTCCCGAGTGAGTTTATTTATTATAATATTTTATTTATAAGCTCCTTTCAATAGAATAATTTTCATTCGTACATCTTAAATATGTTTTTACAGAAGTTGTGTTATTGTAGTATTCCGAAATGTATGACTAACAAACAAATTAAAGCTCTGATTTCATTGCTTAACTTATAAATATGACTTTAGAGGTAAAGTTATAGATCATAAGATTTTCCTTTCTATGGTAATAGAGTTCTTCTCGCCTTGTGAGGTCTAGTGCGGACTGCGGGCAATAAGAAACTTTGTAAGTTATCTATAAAATATTTAGCTTAGGTACCAAGGAACACCCATACGCAAGCATGAATTATACGTAGCATATCTACCCATTTCAGATCCAAAATATCATGTGGTCTAAGCTGCAATGGCCCTATTTCACCGAATACTAGAAAAACATTTAACCAAGAGTTCCACAGAAACCAATTCAAATCCTACATAATTTTAACCGGAATAAAATTTAACAATTGTCCATCGCCGCTTTATGCATGCAGCGCGTGCGCCCAGGTAACGTGAAGAAATTTACCGTGTATTAAATCTCTGAACAAACAAGTTGTTAGCGCTTACGTACACACACACACACACACACGAACACACACACATTTTTACGATCGCACACATTTAAACGCACACACGCGCGATTTTTCTTAACAACTTTAAGTATGAACAAGGCGTTTCTTGAGAATATTGATGTGTTTTGAGTATATAATGTATACGGTGGGTATTCTGTTTGCGATGTTTATGGCGCTAGTAGCTTAGTTGTTAACATACTGTAATTGAAACGTATTCGAGTTCTGGGAGCTTTTTATCGTATCGACGTATCGAGAGCTTGGTCTAGTAATATTACCGCCGCCTAAGGATATTGTGACATGGAATTTGACAGTGCAGTCGGTTGAGAAACCTGCAGTGAGTGCCAACGGGTTCGAATCTTTTGTGTCCCTGAAATATATGTTTTGAGACTGGGTGTCTCTCAGCAATTGAACTCCTACGGAGCTTGTGATATCTAAGTTATGAGATATGATGTACTGTGAAACTACTATATGAAGGGCATTGAGCCGGCGTTCTTGTTTAGAATAGGTTGTCCAAGTTTCTGACGCGTGCAGCACGATACCATGGAAAATGAAAATTGTCCAGCATCAGAATACGGGTATCCTAATTGTTATTACTGTTACGCAATAGAATTATACTACAAACACTGCGACAATTATCTATCAAGATGATGTTGTCAATGATCATGACGACTACCTTTATCTAGGTGCAAACGGACGAGTGGTATGAGAAAAAAGCCGTTATGTTTCTGAAAATATTATTATTAATGTTGAAAAATCTACGGAGGAGTTACCAAGTTGGTCTCCTTTTTTTGTATACTAGCTTGGCATAGTGACCACACTGGACCTGATGGTAAGTGCAAATGCCATCCAGGCAGATTATCGATTGACTTAGGGTCTTACTAAGTTGTAAATATTTAAAGAATGATGTCTGTAGGCACTATCGTATTATCTATTTCTTTCGCCAATAAGGAACATTTTCCTACAATAACATAGTCTTCTGTGGTTATATGAGAATCATGAAAGAATTTTCTACGGGCTATAAACTCGTTGTTAAATACCAATTGCTAAGTCAATATTGTGTATGTTGTATAAATTAATTTTGTATAAAGGAACTAAAATAAGACATTAATAGGGCCAGAGGAAAGCAATAAAATAAATATCCAGAGTAACTACTGGACATATTGAGACTTAACATCTTATGTCTCAGGATGGCGAGCGCAGTGGAAGGCCAAGCATTGCTTTGTTACTCATGGTGTTGTTGGATTTTGCGGTCCATGCGGTTGTTTTGTCCATGAGCGGTCGCATCGCTTACCATCATGCGAACGGCAAGTACGTCTCGCCATTCACTGCATAAAAAATATCATTCCAGTTAATTATTTTCAGCCACAGAAAGTCCTGCTGAACTTAGGCCTCCCCCAGTGATCTCAACATTGACCTGTTGGAACCAGCCATTAGGCCGGTTTTAATTAGTGAAAAATACTTTCCTCCTTCCGCCATTTTTCCTTCCATTTACCCTCCTATATTGAAACGCTGATGCTGGATCTAACATCAATTTTGTAAATATTGCGATCATCTTCAGTGGTTGCTCGTTTGCCGAGCCTTTGTTTCATCTTCATGAAACGTTGTCTATTATAGCAGTAGAGCATTTCGCTCCAATCCGACCAACCCGTTTAAAGGCTCGGTTTGAAGGACGTTGGTAGGTTTGCTCATATGTGAGAGTTCGCTTAAGTAGGTACCACCGCAATGTCTATTTTTCCCGTTAAACAGCAGTGTAAATACACTGTTCTGTTTTGGTTTGAAGGAATATTGTAGCGAGAGTAACCTCTCGACATAATGAGACTCTTCATCCAAGCATCTTATGTCTCAGGATGGCGAGCGAAGTGGAATGCCAAGCATTGCTTTGTAATTCGAGGTATTGTTTGGTTTGCTACTATCACTTACTATCAGGCGAATGGCATACTTCTCTCGCAATTCCTTGCAATAAAAAATATTACGGCCTATAGCTCGACTTGGAGGGGGCTCGGCCGCGCCCCCAGATTAATAACCAATGTATTATTCTACTAAACTAACAAAACAAACTTAATTAATTTCCCTTCTAAAAACAAAAGGCTTTAAAGAATTTCCTCATTTAAAAAATCATTCTACCATCACGCAATTAAACACTTAGAAAATGCAAATCAGAAATTTCTTGACCTAATTATTTCCAACACTTTCTGTAACATAACTCGTAGCTCCCATCCTTTGACGCCTGAGGACGGACACCATCCAGCTTTAGATATTGACTTATCTGTACCCGCTCATAAATAATTCAATGCGAATTCAAAGTCTTGTAAACGTGCATTTCACTTGGCCGATTATCATAAAATTAATTTAGACCTTGAAAAGATAAATTTGTTTAAAGAATTCCAGTTTCGAAATGATTTAGAGTCTACTGTAAAATACCTTTATTCCGTTTTAAATAAATTAATACATACATATGTTCCACTTAGGCAAATAGTTTCAAACACCAGATATGCACCTTGGGTCACGCGTCCTCTCATAAAGTTACTAAATGAAAAACGTACATATCACCGCAATTGGAAACGTTACAAAAACGATATGGATTATTATACTTTTTCTGTTATAAGGCGTAGAGCTCAAAAACTTGAAAAGTCCTGTTATGAAACCTATACAAGGCTAACCGAAGAAAATATTAGAAGAAACCCGAACTATTTTTGGACTTATGTAAAGTCTTAGACTTAGACATAGGTAACCGTAGTATGCCACAAAAATGTGTTTCAATGACATTACCAGTAGTGATAGCGTAGCAATTTGTAACTTATTTAACAATTACTTCAAGTCAGTTTTTATAGAACCTAGTGTTCCTTTCAATGACGATTCAAGCTATGGTTCGTCTACCTCTAGTCTAAATACAATATTAAACGTTAATAATATACATATATCTCCAAGTTTGGTATTAAAGGAATTAAAAAGTGTTGATGTCAGAAAGGGAGCCGGGTATGATGGTATCCATCCTTTGTTTATATCTAAATGTGCAGATAAGTTATACATTCCCATCACATATATTTTTTCCCTATCTTTAAACACTGGACATTTCCCAGATATATGGAAAAAGTCTTTGATTACTCCCATCCCTAAAACTGATAAAACTAGCGATATTACTCAATATCGACCGATTTCGAAACTATGTGTTATTGGTAAAATATTAGAGAAAACAATGGCTGGCCAGTTGTCCTTTTTAGTAAAAAATTTATTACACCATCTCAACATGGCTTCATACGTGGACGATCAGTGGACACTAATTTGGTAACTTTTGTAATTTTTTTGTTGAAATCCATGGCCAATAAACATCAAGTAGACGTAATTTATTCAGACTTCTCCAAAGCCTTTGACAAAATTAATCACAGTATGCTCATTAATAAACTTTGTAAAGCTGGAATACAAGGCGATTTGCTACGCTGGGTGAAATCATATATAAGTAACAGATCTCAGGCCGTTTGTATTAAAGGTTTTTTCTCTGACTTTCTGAATGTACCTGATGATAAATTATCTTTTAAATACCATTATGATCATATGATTAAAAAGGCGTACAGACAACTTGGATTTCTTCTTAGGGTGTGCAAACCTTTCAAAAATGTTAGTACTTACAAAATCCTATAATACAGTTTAGTAAGATCCATATTGGACTTTGGCTCAGTCATATGGAGCCCATATTATTCATGTCATATTAATAGAATTGAAAGAATACAAAAAACATTTATTAGGTCTCTTGAATATAGAATTGGATCTCAGTTTGTCTCTTATAATAATTCATTGGTAAAATATATAATGCTATCCTTGTCACTCAGGCGTCAATATCAGGACATAATGGTTTTATACAAAATTGTTAACAATATTATTGATTCCCCTAACTTGCTTGAGCAAATAAAGTTCAAAGTACCCACCAGCTCAATGCGTAAAATTAATAATTTGTTTGTAGTTCCGTGTTGCAGTACCAACTATACCTCCAATACACTTTTCTATCGTGGTTTGACCGTTTATAATAAACAAATATCTCATATTGATATGTTCAACACTTCATTAGCACAATTTAAAAGAAAATTAAAAGAGTTCTTCTTTAGTGAATTATAAGAATTTTGTTCTAGACGCATAAACGCTATGTCTTTTATAAAAGTACACTAACGATATGTGTGCATAGTTTATATTGTGATCCTTTTTAGTTGTAATGTAATATCTAGCTTTATAATTTAAGTGTTGGCACTCAAAGTCTGTAAGTTGTAAACATATAATCTTTTTTTTTGTTGATGTACACGACTGTTTGTTGTCCAAAATAAAATAAATAAATAAATAAATCACATGTGGGCGCACGCAAAAACAAATTACTATTCCAATGAACAGTCACCAGGATATTGCATAACCACAATGTAACGATTATGTAACAAAACCATTCTTTTGTTTCCTTTTAATCTCCATCTAATAAGTTGAAGAATGTTTAACCAATTACCAAAAGTGCTTATTATGAGTAATGGCCCTCCCTCGATACGAGGGGCGTATTTAGGGAAATTACCCCCAAAAATGGGGATTTAAACACCCACTTAACCCATCAACGGTGCTGCCCGCTAAATGGGATAACGCGAGCGGTGCGCGTGCGCATTCTGTCACGGGATTTTTATGCCGTCTAGTAATTTCGTAAGCACTATTGCGTGACTTTGTAGTGTAAATTCGAAATAATAATCGGAATAATATGCGTATTGATAGTCAATCACCCGCACTAAAACGGTGAAGGAAAACATCGTGAGAAAACGTGCATACCATAGCGATTTACAAGAACTTATATGGTATATAAACTCCGCCACCCCGCATTAGGTCAGCGTGGTGGACTATATGGCCTAACCACTCTCAATCGTACTCTCCATTGTAGAGTAGGCCTGTGCCCTGCAGTGAGACGTACATACAGGGTATATCAAGACTGCTACCGAAAACGAAGCCGGGTGGTAGTTTAAGCGACTTCAGACACAATGCAACAGAAAAGGTTGCAAAAAAAAAGCGACAATTTTTTTTGTTATTTTTTTCCTATGGCCATATTTGGGTGGTAAATACATTTTTTCCTAAAATAATAGTATATACCCTTTTATTTATAAATACTCTAAGGTATAAAAGAGTTTAAATTATTATTTTAGCAAAAACTATGGATTTACCACCCAAAAATGACGATATTTAAAAAATCATAAAAAAAAATTGTCGCGTTTCTAGGACGAAATTTTTAATTGCATTGTGTTTGTAGCCACTAAAACTACCACCCGGCTTCGTTTTCGGTAGCAGTCTTGAGATACCCGGTATAGGGGTCAATGAAAATTCTGAATTATAAAAATCTCATAAACGAATAGTTAGATATAAAACTAAGGAAATATTCTGTTGCCCATCAAGGTATTATTATATATTTTTTAATAATATTTGTTTCAACCAGTGTCAGAATCTTAATCTGGACCGTTTCAATCATCAATGAATATTTTTGTATTTTATGGTAACATATGGTTTATAAAATTGCGAATCAATTTAATTTAACTATACGCCAGTGAGTATTTTTGTTTGTACTTAAACAAAATCATGATTGAGGAAGCAATATTTTTTAAACAAATATTATGACTATAATGGCCTACATATATGAACAATATACAACTTATAATAACACATTTATGAAATTAATTTAAAGCAATACTTGTTTACATATAAAAGGACACACAGTAGTTATTACTTACTTTTAAATGAACAAAGTCATTACGACTAACCTTTTACCTTCAGATGTCATAATTTATTATTTAATTCTTAAATATACCTTATTTACATGAAATTTTAATTAACATAACAATGTGAATATGTAGTTTGTATACTGTCAGAATACGTGATAAGTTTATTTAACGATTATTATATGATTTCCATTGGGAAAATCGATAGGCAGTTTACTGATATTGTACATAAACATTAAATACAAAAAGTAAAGATCCTTCTTTCACGTTTGATTATGGTTTGGAGACTGGAATAGATTTTTCCAACAACAATTGCCAATAAAGGACTCCAACATGTCCATGAAATGATTCAACCCAATCGTCAAATGGAAACGCACACCCCCAAACAGTTTAGGCGTACCCATGTTTAATATAAATATAATTTAGGTTCCTGTTCGTTTCGATAACAGATCGTTGCTCTAACTCATTAAATGTTCATTTGTTAAGAGTTTCACCTTTGTTTCTGCTGACATATGGTGGTATGTTTGCGGTTTCCATCAATATTATTACTTGGAGGAAGTCGGCTGTTTAATTTTTAAACTTATATGCGGTCAAGGTATATACTTATAGTACATTTTTACATAGTTTTAATCTGATTGCCTCGGTGGCCCAATTGCACTATAGGTTTACAACACTGAAGTCTCGGGTTCGAACTCCGGGCAAAGTTATATTTTTTTATTATTAATTAAGGGCGACCAACAGCATGATACAATGTTAAACGTAACATTTTATACTTCAATAACTAATAAGACCTCTTACTCGCTTTTGGATACATAACACATGGTGGGACGAAACACAGGGTGAAACAATGGTAACACTTCTGGAAAAAAGGCATGATTTTATGTATGTATGTAGCTTTAATGTATCAAAAATGGAAGAAACTTTATTGCAGAAATTCAATAGACTAGACTTTTTTTTATTGCAGTGAATGGCGAGACGAGCATGCCGTTTGCCTGATGGTAAGCGATGCGACCGCTCATGAACAGTAGCAAAACCAAACAGCTTGGTATTCCACTGCGCTCGCCATCCTGAGACATAAGATGTTAAGTCTCAATATGCCCAGTAGTTACTCTGGCTACAATGTCCTTCAATCCGAAACACAACAGTGCATTTACACTGCTGCTTGACGGGAGAAATAGACATTGCGGGGGTACCCACCAAGGCAGCCTCTCACATATAACAGACCTACCACCAGTAAAAAGACTTTTAGACTTATTTAATTTAAAAAAATGCCGGCCTATTATGGCAATGTATGATCAGTGTTGGGTCTTTATCAATTCCACTTACCTAACGAAACGCTTTTATTTCAATAAGGCTCTACAGGCAGTAGAGCTTTGTTGAACGAAAAGCGTTGTACTCTCTCTCTCTCTTCAAAATTACGCGAAGCCGCCTTGTCTAGATATTATATGCATACACAGTTTTTGAATTTTGTTCTATTTCAAAATCAAAATATTCTTTATTCAAATAGTCTTTCACAAGATCTTTTGAATCGTTCTTTTCTGCTACCACCGCTTCGGAACGTGTTGTAGCTGTGAAGAAGAAGCGGCGCAAGAAACTTCCTCAGCAACACGAACTGTCTTCTTTTTTCTTTCTTTTTCTTTTATTTTTTTATATCGCCATTTACAAATAAAATGGTTACAATAATGTTAGTTTTAAAATATCAATTAATACAATTTGTGCAAAACATGTGAAATTTATTCCCAAGCAGTTTTATCTTCCACATAATCTGAGATTCTATAATATGCCTTTTTACACAGCTTAACTTTTATTACTTTTTTAAACTTATTAATTGGAAGTTCTCTTAAACGGTTGGGAAGCTTGTTAATGAAGCGTACACTTTGACCCTTTCGTCAGCCGTCAATGAAAGACAATGGAAAGATAGATCATTTTACGTTGCTTGGTCGTGGTAGCTTGACCGGCTTTTACTTCACTTTCTCCCCACAAGGCTCTACTCCTTACAAAGTTCTACTTTCTCTTTTTCTCTCTTCAGCAAAAGAAGTCCACTGCTGAACACAAGCCTCCCACATGAATCGCCACATAGACATTCTGCGACTTCCTGCGACCTTAACCAAGCTCTTCGTCCACCTTGTAGGTGTATCGCACATCGCTTGCCTGTTGTTGCGTCCACTCCAGAACATTCTACTAGTGTAAAATGTTAAGGTTAAGGTTTGTTCATATAAACTGTGAAATGGAGCTGTTATATTAATAATATTGCTCCTAAACTTTAGACGCTTAACCCAATTACGCACGGGAATCACCAGGAATTAAAGGCTCAATTGGAATAATTTTACTGTCTCTCAGAAAACTCTTACAGCCGTTCTCAATAATCTATCTATCTTTAACAAGAGATTTCGTTAGATATTTAGATGCATTTTATGTTTCAGTTAACAGAGATAAAGAGGTAGGAACATTTTGCACATATTTATAGACAGCTAATTATGTATGTAATTATGTATGTATGTATAAACATAATATGGCTATATTTATATTTTATGAAGCGTAGTATTGTACCGACATAGTCAGGTAGCTATTTTAACCCATTGTTAAAGATAGATAGCATATTGAGAACGGTCGTTAGTAATGAAAATAATGATGTTGGTTTCGCATGTTGAAGCCTCCAAATCCCGATCTTCTTTTTCTTTTACTGGTCAAAGGAAATATATCTTTATGAATGCAAATGTAAATTTTCTTTGGATGGTTTTCTTTCCATCAACAAAAAATTACCATTCATTATCTCTTGGATTTGTGGACTTTGAATTCTTCTTAAGGATAAAATTCGAACACCTTTGGCTAAATAAACCCGCAAGCTACAGAAAACTATAAAAGCTTATTAAATTGATAGTCAACCACTTGTAAACGTAATCTAAACACAACATCCCCTTAACACACGAACATGATAACATCCATGTTAACCTAATTGACGACAAGCCTAAACCCGAATAACCACGACCAATATCTAATTAATAGCCTCAAATCTGATACGTTTCGGTAAACATCATAAGGCATTAATCCAAAAAGTAACAACCATAGACAAAACTACACCTCATTCTTACTCTATAAATAATAGAGTCTATGGTCAGTTTTGACAGGTGTAGTGACTGTGCTTGGTAGCCGCGCGGTGACATCGTTGACATGTGTCACGTTGACAGATACATTTTAAAATATGGACAGTTGACGTTAGTGAAACGTGGCGTTTAAGAGGCAATTAAATTTTATATGAGGTATTGATCTTTATTACAAAACTGTGATTTGTTTTAATTGAGCAATTATTTTTGGGTATGTGATTGTTTACAGCATAACTATTTGACAGTTCCTGTCAAAGACAGACCAATATATACCTAGCATAAGAATGTGGATGTCATTTTGCATTGCAATTTTTGACATCAAGTAAGAAGTAAAAACTTACAGCGTTGTCATAGATAGTTCTTAAACCTATTTTAGTTTTCCAATGTTTTGTATTTTTCGCCCAAACTGAATTCGAAAATCGTTCGCTAGCAACATAATATTCGATAACTAAGATATGTTTTAAAACTGTCTTTGAATTAGGCTATTTAGCTTCCCAAAAAAAACTACTCAGTCATTTTAATATAAACTAAAATAGACAGCTGCTGACAAATCAAAACAATTAACTAGTGTAAAGTAACTATGCATGTGTAGCACTCAACATTTTACATATCATTTCCGTTTACCACAAAAAGTCTGATATTACAATCATACAATAACTATATACAACAAAAAGCTAATTTAAAACTCACAATTCGCCTTAACAGCTCTCAATACTCTACAAACCATTGTCGGCCAACCAAAGATCGGGAGATAAACAACAAAACAGACAAATATAACTTGACAGCTCCATAAATTGAAAACGGCCCTATTTCAAACCAAAATTCATAGACACGACCGCAGTTTTAATTTTGTCGACGGTATGTATAAATTGGTTGCGTTACACTGGCTATTTACTGCTATAATTTGATTATACTTATCTAGATGGAGCTGTCAATTGTTATTAGATAGACGTCAGTTTGACAGGCGCTCGGCCAATCGCAGCGCGTCTCCGCGTTCCAAATTTAAGGTTACGTCAAAAACAGTTTTTTGAAAATGGAATGTTGGTTAATACATTTTATAATTTTGTGAAATGCTTGAGCAATTGTCTAATACTAATGCATTAACATTCAGTCCTATTTGCAATTTTCATGTTCATGGGCGGCGATGACTATCAGGTAAGCACACAAAAACCTCGTCGCAAATAAAAATAGTAATTGCCGCCTAAGAGGCATTTCTCAAATTCCATTACCGAAAGCCAGGCTTAAAAATACTGAAAGCCTATTACAATAGAAAAAAATAACAGTTTAACGAGCGAAATCTGTCGGTTGCACGGCCATGCAGACCGGCCTGTTAATAAATTAAATAGTATTAACGTAATCTCTGCCTTTGGCGACTTTAGAAACACCTCTTTTCAACTTAAAACGGTTGTGTTCAGCAGTGAAACTATAACATGTAAACAGGGTTCTGTATAATATTTCTATAAAACAGCTAATAGTGGTACTTACGAAAGGTAAAATGATATTCAAATTAATTATTGAATTTATGTAAAGCCAACAAGGTAGTAGTAACGAAGGAAACAACAGGTTTGGATTTTACTTTATGGGGGGCTTGTGAAACTCCATTAATAATTATTTTGAATGTATTAACACTAATGACCCTAAAAGTATCTTCTTTCCGAAGGGAACTTGTTTTATGACTTTTACCGCCCCAGATTAAGGATAAAAGCTAGGTAATCGACCTCCGAGCCCAATGCAGAGGTTAGTCTTGTCTGAACTAATGCAAATTATCATATCATTGACATTTCGGACCAAATTCTTTAACAGCCTTTATCTCGTGTATGGAAAAACATGAATGGCCCAATATTCAGTCAGCATAAGTCTTCATTTTAAAAATCAAGTTTTTTATTATCAGCTGCGTTCTGGGTCCCTTCTTTTTTAAACGGTTTAATTAGCTTGCTCTGGCCAGCGTGGTGGACTATATGGCCTAACCACTCTCAATCGTACTGACGATTGTAGAGTAGGCCCGTGCCCTGCAGTGGGACGAATATGGAATGATATAGATAGATAGATATATTTATTTGTTTGTTACTTTGGCTCAAATAATAAATAACACCCAACAGTCGCATACATAGTCCTGATCCTACACCAATTTCGAGTCTTGTGTCGTGGGTATGAGAAACTACGACAGACTTTTCGGTCTCACAAACACCCAGACCCGAAAGAAATATTTGTGGGCCGCACAAACATTTCTCTCAGTGCAGGGTTCGAACCCGTGGCCTCGCGTTTCACAGGCGGCGTCTAAACGACTGAACCACGGAGGCTGTCAAATGTAGTTATTATATATTAAAAAACAAAAAAGATATGCCATTTTGTAATATGTTACAAGGACCCCCAAAAAATCAAATTTCTCACTTCCTTATCTCAATGGGTTGTTTGTAAAATCTATAATGTCATTAAAATGTGCCACCCGCGACGCTTCGTAGAAACTTTCGGCGCGTCTGGGAATCAAATCCACTACCTGCTCCTAAGTGGATGAGGTAATCCTTACGGTTGACTCTACGCGCATCACTGGAGCCGCACTTTAAGCAAATTAACTAAATAAATTACATTTCTATGCGGTTTTTGCAAAAAAAAAACTTTTTGCAAAAGTAAAAAATGAATCGCACGCTTTATTTCGAAACTGTATTTTAAGTTATTTAACTGGATTCCTAGGGGCTTTATTGAAATCATGTTGGATTTTAAAAGGGATTTGAAAGATTAAAAAATAAATCAGCTTTTTAAGTTCTTCAAGATTAAGTGGTACCGTTAGTGAAATAAGACCGGCATTGTTTGTACTTTGATTGTCATTAGAAGCTATTTGATGTGTCCTGTTAATCTTTAAACAGTACCCAGATTATTATCCTGAGCGGGACCATTCATAATGGCTTTTTAATTTTTATTAATCTATATTTGATGTATTACAAATTTATTATTGTATGGGGGTTAGAAAATTATTAACTCATATAAAAGTACAATTAAATATTAGCAAATTAGCAAAGAATTTCGAAAATCTATAAGTATTTCTAAAATAGTAGTTTTACTTGCAGAATATATTCTTTCTGGGTGAATAATTTTATTTTAATATTTTTAGTTTCTGAATATGGTATTTGTTTTTTATGTGTACACTAAAGATTTAAATAAATCATCATCATCATCATCATATCAGCCACAGGAAGTCCACTGCTGAACATAGGCCTCCCCCAATGATCTCCACAATGACCTGTTGGAAGCGGCCTGCATCCAGCGACTTCCTGCGACCTTAGATCGTCCGTCCACCTTCTAGGCGGGCGTCCGACACTTCGCTTGCCTGTACGTGGCCTCCACTCGAGAACCTTTCGGCCCCAACGGCCATCGGTTCTACGAGCTATGTGCCCGGCCCACTGCCACTTCAACTTGCCAATCCTATGGGCTATGTCGGTAACCTTGGTTCTCCTACGGATCTCCTCATTTCTGATTCGATCTCGTAGGGAAACACCGAGCATAGCCAGCTCCATGGCTCGTTGAGTGACTCTGAGTCTTTTAATGAGGCCCACAGTGAGAGGCCACGTTTCGGTGCCGTACGTCATCACTGGTAACACACAACTATCGAAGACTTTCGATTTTAGGCACTGAGAGGTATTTTGGACGAGAAGACGTCGCGAAGTTTCCCGAATGCTGCCCAACCGAGTTGGATTCGCCGATTGACCTCTCTCTCGAAGTTGGACCTGCCTAACCGGACCACTTGTCCTAAATAGACATATTCGTCTACAACTTCGAGAGTCGAGCCCCCAACTCCAATGGGGGTGGGCACAACATGGATATTCGACATGATCTTCGTTTTATCCATGTTCATTTTAAGACCCACCTGTTGGGAAACTCGATTAAGGTCTTCGAGCATAGTGCTAAGGTCTTCCAGCGATTCTGCCAAGACTACAATATCGTCGAAATCGAAGGTGAGTGATATACTCGCCGTTGATGTTGATGCCGAATCCTTTCCACTGCAAGAGCTTGAAGGCATTTTCCAGCGCGGCAGTGAACAGTTTCGGAGATATGACATCTCCCTGTCTCACGCCTCTCTGTAGTGGAATAGCCTTCGTGCTCTGATCCTGTACTCGGACCGACATGGTGGCGTTGTTGTATATACACCTCAACACTTCGATGTACCGATAGTCTATGTGGCACCGCTGAAGAGACTGTAGCACAGCCCAGGTCTCGATCGAATCAAAGGCTTTCTCATAGTCCACAAACGCTAAACAAAGCGACAAGTTATACTCCTCGGTTTTTTTATAACCTGCCGTAGCGTATGAATATGGTCTATGGTACTAAAGCCTTTTCGGAAACCGGCTTGTTCGGGAGGCTGGAAGTCATCCAACTTGCCTTCGAGACGATTTGTGATGACCCTTGAAAACAACTTATAGACATGGCTCAGGAGCGAGATGGGCCTGTAGTTCTTCAGCAAAGTATTATCACCTTTTTTGAAGAACAGTACCACCACGCTCCTGCTCCATGCATCCGGCGTTGAGCCCTCGAGGAGAACGGAATTGAAGAGCCTCTGAAGGACTTTCAGTATCGGCGTTCCGCCCGCTTTCAGAAGCTCTGAAGTGATTCCGTCCTCACCCGGCGCCTTGTTGTTTTTAAGTTGTTTGAGGGCCATCTCAATCTCAAACTGGCTGATGTCCGGGATATCATCGCTAAAGTGTCGGATTAACTCGGCTCCCGGGTCTTCGGCCGAGCTAACAGTAGGTTCGGCAACCGAGGTGTAAAACTCTCCGTAGAACCTCTCGATCTCTCTTAATACCTCTGCCCTAGTCGATACCACGCGGCCATCATCCGTTTTCAGCCTAGACAATTGGCTTTGCCCTATAGACAAGTCTCTTGCAAAAACACTTTCATATTGAGACTTAACATCTTATGTCTCAGGATGGCGAGCGCAGTGGAATATTGCTACTGTTCATGAGCGGTCGTATCGCTTACCATCAGGCGAACGGCTTGCTCGTCTCGCCATTCTATGTAATAAAAAAAAAAAAAAACACTTTGGAGCCTCCGTTCCGCTCAATTGTCTCCTTAATACTCACAGTATTGTGAGCACGGACATCGTGTCGCAAGGACTTCCAGATTCGTCTATTGAGCCGCCGATATGTTTCGGCGTCAACGGAAGACTGCAGCGTCAAAGATCGACGTTCGGCCATGAGGTCAAGAGTGTGGATCGAGAGTTTTTGTGGTCTATCTCTACGGCGAGGTCTAAAATATTTAGATCCCACCGTATGGACAGCTTCTACCAAACCGCTGTTTAACTCGTCCACTGCAAGGTTTTCTTTTAGACAATCAAAGCGATTTGTCAACTCGAGTTGAAAGCTCTCGGGGTTTTGGATAAAATATATAAGGATAAAATATATAAGGATTTCGACCTTGTCAAATAAATCTCATACATACATAAGGTCACGCCTTTTTCCCAGAAGAGGTAGGTAGAGTCGTCGTCGAGTTACGTCTTGTCTGTTCCGTCCCCCGATGTGATAGGCGAGCCTATCGCCATATCAGGCACAAATTCCTGACTCCGGACCAATGAGATGAAAATCGTAAATCACTGCCTGACCCGGGATTCGATACCGGGACACTGCGCCACCGAGCCAGTCAAATAAATCTCACCATGGCAAAACTCCACTAAGCGACAATATATCGGACGTTTTATCGCGCACTCACCGCGGATGTATCATGTAACGCACTTGGACTCGAACGCTGGACGCCGGCTTTATGGTCCATAAACGTCGACACTAGAGCAAATTATCTACTGCGGTGGACATACTTCAAGACTACATTTTGAATAAAATCTTGTGGGTGTGGAACGGTTGATGGTGATACAATGGGTTATGTAAGTTCAAATCTGGGGTAACAAGTAATATTAATAATGGAATATATGACTAGTTTCTATGTGTTTTGGAGAGTGTGTTTAGCTGTCTGTCTGTTTTGCGTTATTTTTATAGAACAGTGACACGTTCTGAAATGTTATTATACAGGGTATATCAAGACTGCTACCGAAAACGAAGCCGGGTGGTAGTCTAAGCGACTTCAGACACAATGCAACAGAAAAAGTTGCAAAAAAAAGTGAAAATTTATTTTTTGTTATTTTTTTCCTATGGCCATATTTGGGTGGTAAATACATTTTTTCCTAAAATAATAGTGTATACCCTTTTATTTATAAATACTCTAAGGTATAAAAGAGTTTAAATTATTATTTTAGCAAAAACTATGGATTTACCACCCAAAAATGACGATATTTAAAAAATCATAAAAAATAATTGTCGCATTTCTATGCGAAATTTTTAATTGCATTGTGTTTGTAGTCACTAAAACTACCACCCGGCTTCGTTTTCGGTAGCAGTCTTGAGATACCCGGTAGACTTGAAACTGGTTCAAGACTAGCCTAATGAATCTAATTTGGTTTAATTCAAATAAAACGCAAATTCTGAGTGATAGACCTAGACCCAAATCTCTTTACTTAGCATGTATTAAGTGGTTCCTAACAGAACGGCAGATACAATTATAAATGGATTGTAAACCTATAATAAAGCCTAAGCAGTCTATTGCAATTAGAATAAAACAAAGTAGGATAACGAAGAAGGTAACATTTGGTCAATAGATGCTGCAGACCAAGCGATGTGGCGGAGCCTATGAAGAAAGACGAACCTAGGCCCCAGCCGAAATTACTTTTGATAGAATAATATCGGGTGTTGCACAATACTCAAATTTAGAGTTAAATAAAAAGCTGATCGCTACAAAAGTCTTTCAAATATTTAATATGAAAATCTCCGAATCGCATTACGAATTTTACATATCCGATATACTTGTTAAAAAAATAACTGAAACCAATTTAAAAGCATTTTAGAGCTGTCACAACACTTTGAAACTAATGTAAATGAAATGAAAAATGGTTTTGAAAGTGCATGCCTTAGGAATAATCTCAATGTTTAACAAACACTATAAAAGAAAAATTGTTTTCGCATTTGCTGTAATCAATAACATTTCAGAAATCAATCGGAATTTATCGCTTGTTTGTTTTGCTCGCGGATATGCTTTTAAATTTAGTTAATAATATTAAACACCCTTCATAGTGAATACATACTTAAATTATATTACTTTTTTCTTGCAATAGAAAATGTATAAACGAGCATGCCAATCGCCTGATGGTAAGCGATATGACCGCTCATGAACAGTAGCAAAACGAAACAATACCATGAATTACAAAGCAATGCTTGGCCTTTCACTGCGCTTGCCATCCTGAGGCTGAGATGTTAAGTCTCAATATGCGTAGTAGTTACTCTGGTTACAATTCTTTCAAACCGGAACGCATTTACATTGCTGTTTGGCGGAAGAAATAGACATTGTAGTACATACCTAGGCGGCCTCGCACATATGAGAGACCTAGGTACAATCAAGTCAAATCAATCAAGTTTTCACCAGTTTCCAAAGTGGTGGAGCCATACTGTAATTACCTAGGACTATGGAAGAAATGATTATGTTCAGCAGTGGACTTCCTGTGGCTGAGAAGATAATAATGTTGATGATGATGGTCAGAATGAACTGATATACCAGGATGGCACAGAAAACTGAGGTGAAGTGATGTGTTTTTGTTTCCATTTTTCAGTAGGACGGAAGACCAATGCCCATTTTCTCCTCCTTTTGTTTTTTCTGTCATTATATATGACACCGTCAACATACCTTTGATCCTAGTGTGTATACGTGTTCCCTTCTTCCTAAAATCCTGGGTCCTTCTGCCGTAGTGTGAAGAAGCATCTTAGTTTAGTTTTAGGAAATTAAATCAGTTTTAAACTATGCTTCATTTGAATGAAGTGGTAATTGCATTTTCTAGATGTGACTGAATGCCGAAATGAGCTGTAAGGACATTTTTTATATAATGTAAACTTCTGTATTCTGTATCAGCCCATATAAGTCCCACTGCAGGGCACGGGCCTCCTCTACAATCGAGTAATGTATAATGTAAACTTGTATTTAGGTAATTCAGAAGTAGATGTAGTATGTAGCTAAAGCATTCGCTATTGTGTTGTGTTTTCGTTTTTCTCTAAAGTTTCGTTTTTTATGGTTTGAAATAAATAGTTGATGTGTGGGCCTATAAATGGATATTTCTATATTAAAACTTTTTCTCGGAGGAGGAACCGAATGCTAGACTTTATGCTTAAAATCCCGCAATTAGTCTTGTTTATGAGTGGTTGGCAATGTATTCGTTATCCATCTTTATGAATCCACAAATATCCATTTTTCAAAATTTATTCAACGAAAATGTCAACGAACAAACAAAACACACGAACAATGATGTTATTTCCATTTAGGCTAACAAAATTCCACCGCATAAAATACAGGAGGCAGTAAAATGAAATCTGATAAAATAAAGAACAATAAAATCGATACCGCAAACAAAGGGTTTAATGCATTAATTTAACAATATAATATGGAAAATAACATTTATTCGGCAATAAAAACTACACCGGCCGAATATATGAGCGAGCCGCACTCAAACGCGACTTTTGGAAAAAAGAAAAATGAATAAACACATCAAACACATGCACACATAGTCCTAACCTCACAGCAATGTATATAAGACTTCTGTTGGATGAAATATTTATAGACACATACTACAGCTAGACTTGAAAAACAATTCTGTAGGCTATAGATATTTATTTTATTTAAAGCGTCGTATACTGAAAGTATACATACATACATAAACTCACACTCCACTCACTTTCCCAGAAGAGGTAGGCAGAGGTGTCAGGACAGCCACGTTTCGCCTTGAATGTTTAGTCCCACGATGTGATAGGGGGTGAGCCTATCCATATCGAGCACATATTCCTGAATCCGGGCTGATAATAAATAGAAAATTTCAATATCTATTTGCCTGACCCGGGATTCGAACCCGGGACCTCAACTTTTTTTATTCTATTTCATAGCATGGCGAGATGAGCATGCCGTTCGCCTGATGGTAAGCGATACGACCACTCGTCAACAGTAGCAAAACCAAACAACACCACCAGGCCACCTGGGTAGGTAGCATCGCAATATCTATTTCTCGCGCCAAATAAAAGATTTGAAGGACACTGTAGCCGAAGTAACTATTGGACATATGGATCTTAACATCATACGTGAATGAACGTGATGCATATTATGCATCACGATGGCGAGCGCAGTGGAATGCCAAGCATTGCAGTATGTTGTTAGTTTTGCTACTGTACATGAGCGGTCGGATCGTTATCATCAGGCAAATGGCATGCTGGTCTCCGGTCTCGCCATTTATTAATTTAAAAGGCAAGATTAAATCTGTTACTTCATATGAGTTTTCTATTAGACAGTTTATCTCCAGTCTCTATACTTACTCTTTATAAAGTAAATTGTCAATTGTAATTTCAATTAGGCTACATTGGGTCCAGGTCTCAAAAATACCAAAATATAAGTTTAATGTATGTCGAGTTTTATTGTAGTCTTCTTTTTCGGTCAGATCTGCAAGAACTAGAATTTGACGAATTTAGTAGTAAATAATTTAGTACAATGTAGAGACCAAATTCGTCAATCAAGGGTACATCAAGGCTGCTACGTAAACCGAACGCGGATGGTAGGTTTAATGACTTCAGATACAAAGCAACTAAAATGTTTCCAAATAAAAGCTAAGATTTATTTGTTATTTTTTTCCTGTCGTCTTAATTGGGTAATAATTACATAGATTTTTTCTTAAATAATAGAGTATATTTAAAGACGCTATGGTATGCAAGAGGTTAAATTATTGTTTCAGCAATAACTATGGATTTACCACTCAAACACGATAACAAGTAAAAAATAACCACAAAAAATGGTAGATCTTTTTTAAAAAAATTTAGTTGTTTTGTATCTGAAGTCACTAAAACTACCATCCGGCTTAGTCTTCGGTAGCAGTCTAGATACATATGTATATATTAAACATTTCTCAACACTTAAATGATAACCTTAACATCCTAATAGTCTGCTAAACGCTATTAAAGATAGGCATCGGTAACGTTTAGTTATTCCACCCGCGCCCTACTCTGCATGCAGGCGACGCTTGTTGTCATCAGCCGATGCACGCGCTGACGTCACCGCGAGCTGTTTGTGTGGTCTCCAGGCATTAGCGAAGCTTCCATCAATAAATACCTATTAAAAACTTTTTCGTCTTTTTGTACTTTTCTTAAATGTCAGTAATTTGTTCGCCTTCGATCAAGTATAAACTAGATATGAACAGGCTCCGAACAAAATCACACGCCAAAACTGGCCGAAGTTCGAAATTCAAAAGTTATACATTTGAATTTCGAACTACGAGATGTAGCAAACAGTCTTAAATTATCATCAACTTCAGGTAATAATAAACCCTATTCCTTTAAATTTAGATTTTAAATTAAGAGTAAAATAAAATTAGACCACACGCTTATGGGTGCTGTTATTTCTCTTACCATTTTTAGGCAGTTATTTATAATCTAGTGCATATTTTATCGAATGTGTTCGTAGACGGTGACTAGTTACCATCAGGTGGAACGTATTCTCTTATGGCCAAAAGACGGTAAGTTTGGTGAAGTGTTTTACTGGTGGAGGTCTCTCATATGTGGGAGATCGCCTGAGTTGGTACCACCGCAATGTCTATTTCTCCCACTAACCAGCAGTGATAATGCAGTGTTGTGTTTCATTTGAAGGATATTGTAGCCAAAGTAACTACTGGACATATTGAGACTTCACATCTTATGTCTTAGCATGGCGAGTGCAGTGGAACGCCAAGCATTGCATTGTAATTCAAGGTGTTGTTTTGATTTGCTACTGTTCATGAGCAGTCGTATCGCTTATCGCGAATGGCATGTACGACTCGCCATTCAGTGCAATAAAAGATGGTTGGTATGATTGAAAAATGTAATGGTGTCGATCTGTTTTTATTCTTTGTTTAAAAATACAACAGCTCTGTATGAGACTTCAGTCCACTACGCATATTGCAGCAGGCCGGACGAGGTAATGAATACTAACCCTGAATTCTCATTTGTAAGGTGAATTAAAAAAATGTTTTCCTCATGGTGTTTTCCTTTTCCGTACATTAGCAAATAATTTCTAACTATGAATACCGACCTTCACGAATAAATAAGCCTTAGGATCGAATTTATGACTTCATATTGTTTGGCTGTCACAGAACAGAAAATAAATGACTTCTAAATCGACTTAAGATCTTTCTGCCTGGCATAATTTCTTCTTCTAATATAATTGCCGTTGAAACTTCTCTTGGGTAAGTAAATATTTATACCCTGTATTACTATTATTGTTTTTGTTAATATAAATGGCTAAAACATTATTTCTGGAGATGGAAAACTGTTATCTAATCTGCGCTTAGTGTCAAAAACTTGCGTAAACTTAGTTCTGCTTTTGGATAGGTAGTTTTTTTAAATATTTTTTCAGATAAGCACCGTTATGATTATTATCTATAGATATTTGTTTTCAATAAAATGTTAAGTTAAATAAATGATCTTCATCTACATCTTCTTCAACATGTTAGTCAAGAATAAAGTATAAATGTACCTTATTGCCATCGATTAATCAATTCAAAATTCGACGTGGCTCAACCACCTTTTTACTAAGGCAAACAAACATTTTGTATTAATTTATTTTAAAATTTAGGGAAGCAAAAAATAACACATATTAAATATAGTAAAAACATATATTTTATATCACTCGTCGTTACTACAGTGAAATAGCGCAGACGAACCGCACACGACAGCAGAATATACACACAAACATACATACAAGTGTTTATATGTGCCCCGTAACGATTGTAATATTCCGATCTTAAAAAGAAAAATATGTACGTACAATATATAAATCTTAAGCTAAGTAGGCAACCATAGATTATAGTTTGCATCCAAACAAAATGGAACCGAGTAATAACCGGGAATTGTACGGAATCGTATGGTTGTTTCTTTATCAATTCAGTTTGAAGCCCATTATATTAAAGTAGTACCAGCCCAATTTAATAATTAAATTTAAAATATCTGAATAGAATAAATTAAGATGTTTGGATACATATTTATATTTCTCAGTACAGAAAACATAATATAAACAAATTTAGACAAGATATCGTGCCATAACCATATCAATTTACCTATTCTTCATTTTAATTAAGTAAACAGGACATAAACCCTACAACCTAAGGGCACATGTAAACATTTGTATGTCCACAAAAAATTGCATATACCTATGTAACTACAACGCATATTTACATTTACACTAAATTAAATAATGTACAGCTAGTCTAATTTAATATTATTCATATTCTATAATATTTACATGTATTAACTATGGCATATTAAACCACATGAGAAGGAACATTTTATTCGGCACTGCTTCATTGCTTCTTATAAGACTATTTTTTTTTTATAATTTTTAAGTCAACGATTGTCAGGACTATGAAGATTTCAATATAATATATCGTAATTTAAACAATAAATAGCTAAAATAATGATAAAATTAATAATAAAAGTTTTTTTCTGAATTATTATTATAATATTAGCTGTATTTCAATTCAGAATAGATCTCTGCTTAATCACCGCAAGACACAACGAAGCAGGCCATAAGGAAGTAACAATACTTGTTTATAAGTTCCTTATTTAAGTACGAAGTAAGAAATAAATAATTATTTACAATAATCCATCTGTTTGCTTACGTTTTGCGTAAATAAAATTTGAAATAGGCTGTTCACGTGTACACGTTTTACTAGATAAGGAAACGTGTATAAATGAATCGCCTTTACATAATTTAAATCTTGGCATTCTGGAGTAAACTAAAATAAAAAAATGACAATCTTTACCGATTGATCGACCTGATAATCGACTTCACTATTTCATGACATTATAAATTCAATTTTGGAATGTCCCATAAACTTTTGCCGATTAAATGAGAGGTTATGCAAAAAACTTGTGTTAAAAGGCGGGAATTGTGTAATTTTTTATGAGTTAAAATAATCATTCTGCTTTTAAATGGCTTAAAACTTATTTTATGATATTGCAATAATATTCAAAATAAATTTTAATACATCAAGCTACGAATTTACTCATGAATTATTCAAACAAAATAAATGATTAATATGTATTTTCAATTATTATAAACTACAGGAATTCTATTAAACGCCACCTTTCAACATAGCATAAATATTCTTTAAGTAAAACATAAATACCGTCTGACTGTACAAAATGGCCTATACGATGTCAAACAAGAAACCAAATGTGTAGTTAAAAGGCTATAGAATATCTTTACATAAAATGCAAACATCCATTAATTTGTAATCCAGTAGATAACAAGTAATTACAATTTAAAAGTTGAAAAGATCCATAACATTTTTGCAATGACAACATTAGTTGACATAATTTTTATGTTGGTAATACTGTACTCATTATTCTAATTAAGGAACTGATTTACATACAAAATACAATTATTGAGCGCATATTTTAATATTTAAATGTCTACCAACACAACGGTATTTGTGTTGATAAAAATTATGGTCAGCCATCTTTGAAACAGATAAATAGAAAATTGTTTTACCTTGGCTAAATTAAAGAAAAAATATCTGTTTTATTAGGCTTATCTTAGTTTTTATCAACACAATTATTAGTACATACTTAATTAATTTCATCAAAAATAATATTAATAAAATACCCACGATAATATCTTAATTGTTAATTGAGATTTTATTATACTATGACTGGATTCTTCCACTGGTATATTAAACACAAGTTTTCAAAAATAATGACAGAACACAAGTAAAAATACTATTTTATTTTGGAAGTATCAAACGTACGTATTAACACCCTTAGATTAAATACTCGTCTAGATTGAGCAATGTCAACAAACGATGCGCTAAAAGTGTCCTCACTTTCGTTGATATGTGTGAGTACGGTTCGTGTAATTATTGTAATCCAACTGTCAAGGTGTGTGTGTTTAGGGATGCCTACTCCAGATTATTAACTTAACTTTTCCCCATTATTTGATATACAAAAAAGGTTAAATAAAATATTTTTTCTTTATTTAAAGTAATCATACTATTAATTATATTTATAACGCATTTTATTAAAAACAATAAAGATCTAAACCCATCTCCTAGTGTTTGTTTCCGAATAGAATTAACTCTTTGGATTTATTGCCTGGGCTGTTATCTGATTTCTGTATTTATGTAAAATATAAATCATCATAAGTAAAATGTTCGGAACACAAAAATGAAGTCATGTGAGGCTACGAATGGTCTTCTTTTCGTTTCAGCTGTGTAATGTCTCTCCAGCAATTTGCTAGTACGGAATCCGTAGGAAGTCTAAAAATATTATTAGGACCTTGAATAAGTTCTCGCTGTTTCTTCAAAGATGACAATAGCAGTACCCCGTTTATGAAATTTTGAATGGTATATGCAAGGCAAAGAATTAATAAAATTACTATGAAGTGCATGTCGTCGTGGGTTTCATTAATATCGTGTAGGTAAGTTTTATTTACTCATTCAATAAATAATGCCATTCTTCTTGTTGTTATTCTGATCGAAATATTATGTAACGATATTTGTATTTTATAGTTTCTCCCATAGTTTCAACAAATTTTCCTAGTAATAAATTGACAACACTGGCCAATGAAACTCATCTTCAAAATAATTAATTAAAAGTTCATGTTTTCTTCAAATAATAGTGGTTTAACAATAATGTTACCGATAGAAAGTGATATTGGTATTATTATACAGTTTTCCCACACAATTGCGATACAATTCGGCAGCACAAACCGGCATAATTAATTATTTTTCGGGAGCACGTTATCCATATGTAGTTCAAATGACACTGGCGTACGTGAGAAGCGAGTCTACCAAATTTGGTAGACTTTTTTTGAGCCGCGCGGTGAGGTGTGATGTGTCATCTAGACGAGTATATAATCTAAGTTAACACCATTGATTTTCTCTTATTTCTTTTCTACATGTGTATGTAGCTTGCGTAAAATTATTTTTATAATTCCCAATTATTTTGCATTCTGTCATCAATGCAATACAAGACACAATGTTATCTCAATATTATTTAGATTCAGATGATATCACAACGAAATTAATCGAAAAATATACCCAGTATAATCAACTCAAACATAATAATAGAGAAACTGTTATGTGCAATGATAATAGTGTCAAACTTCCTATCGAAATAAGTTGAGCATGCACTACATCATATTGAAAATAAAACTTTTAGCGCTGATTTCTCAATCGTGTAACTACTATACGTAAAAACGACACATTTCTATTAATACATTTGTCGATTTTAATTTCTTAATGTTGTATTTTATATTCTCGATAAAAAAATCAGCTCGTTATATAATATTTTGAATCTTAAGTCACTTCCGAGGAGGCCTATTCACAGAGCATTGATTGCGCAAATCTTAAAAGTAAACACTTACGAGAGAGAGATATTAGATAATACTATTTTGGCCAATATAACTTACTAGCCGTATTATCGTGTTGTCTCTCTTACACTTACGTCAGTTTTAATTAACAGCTTGTAAGTAGGCGCACTCTGGTCTGTGTCTATAGGCCTGATGGCTTTTACCGCCGGGGAAAGAATGGCCGACAATTTCGCTCATAGTTATGAAAAATATACATACATTGACTCCAATAATTATTATCATATACTAATTTTATTATTCTTTGTTGGTATAATTAGCACACTAGACAAGATCCTATAGTCCATGCCTTACAGTTAGGATTTTTTTGTGCCATAAATATTTGTCTCTGGTTTGAGTGTTGACGGATCAAGAAGTCTTTCGTTGTTCTGATCACGACAAAATATTTACGGCATTATTCATAAACAGTTAAATAAACCTATTATAATTATCGAATGTTTTGTCCCCTTTGCCTTTTGAATTCAATTCGAGCGAACAAGACAAAACATAGTAATAGCTACAACAAGGTATGAACTGTCTATGTATACAGCCTTAAGTATCTTCCTGTGTCTATGTGTGTAACTATCGTGATTATTTATTATTATAGCAGAATCATAGGCAAAATCGCCAACGTAAGTTAGCACAATAACCAACAATATTGTTTCTCGAATAATAAAGGAATTAAAGCAATCAAAGCGGCAGTAATTAAAAGTTAGAATTTAACGAAAGAATACATCGTAAAATATCGACATGGCCGCTAATCGCAAACACTTAATGAAGGAAAACGATAATTAAAATCGACTAAGAGTTAATTGAGCTGAAAATGGGATAGAGATTTCGAATCACGTATAAAACTATGAAATCGGGTTTTATGTTTGCTAGAGTTTTCCCGCCGTTTCACTTTCCTTTCCTTCCCTTAATTATTACACATTTTATCCTGCTCGATATGCACAGAGTCCTAATATTTCCGAGATGTCATAGAAGGCAAGCATTTAAATGCAATATTTTTATAATATTGTGTTTTTTTTTCAGCATTATAATGAAATTGTCCCATTTCTAATATCTTTGACGATTGTAAGATCATAGAGCGATTCTATTAGCGCTTTTAATAGATTATATTAGAGTTTAAGCAAGGCACCTAAAAGTAAAAGGCTTTATTTTCCTACACCTAATATTATATGCAGAAATTTAGTTGTTTCGATGTTCTGTCACTCAGTAAAGAATTTACGAATATATTGTTTTGTTTACCTTTATAGGATATTCGCATCCGCCCGGAAAACGACTACCGCACACAATAGTGGAAAAGACATCACAGTAACTCACGCATGTGTGTTTCACGCACGTCCCAATTTCATATCATTATATCTATCGCCATTCATTGCAATGAAAAAATCTGTAATCTGTACTGCACTTTCCAACAGATGTATTTTTTTGCGACGAATCGCGAGATGAGCTGCCAATCGCCGCGATATGACCTCTCATAGTAGCAAAACTTCACTGCGCTCGCCATCCTGAGACATAAGATTTTAAGTCCAATATGTCCAGTAGTTACTCTGGCTACAATGCCCTTCAATCCGAAACACAACAGTGCATTTACACTGCTGTTTGGCGGGAGAAATAGACATTACGGTAACACCTATTCAGGGGGCCTTTCACATAGGAGACCTACTTTAGTAACTATATCGTGACGGTATTAAAAATAAAATATAGAACAGTAAGTGGCATTTTGACATACGGGACTTCATATCCCGGAAAAATTAATTATACCTGGATGAAACCGGGCGCTGGTTCAACATATAGGAAACGCGTTAGAGTGTTCCGTAAGACATTTAGATGCAAATGCTTTGTGTTGACGTGTTTGGCCATGTCCGACATGATCGTATGTTGACAGCTGCCTCATAAAATCCACGCTGATAGACTATCTTGTATTCAGAATTATTTAAACTAGTCTAACTAAATAAAATACAAGGGACAAAGGAAATAAATGTTCAACTGTTTATTGAATTCATTGGATATAAATTATACACACTGTCCTGATCTAATTCGATCACAAAAATAAACGGCGTAATAAAAAGCCAAGTTCTCGACGCCTTAGCAGAATTTGAGAAAAAAATGTTATGCTCAGTTATCTATATCGTTATCTCAGTAAGACCAAGATATACATAGATAGAAAAAATCAAACATTTACAAAAATGAATAGAGTTTTGAACGAATGTTCAATATGCACAGAATTTTAATACGAAACAAGCAATGGCAATTTTCCCATACAGCCTAATAAATCATTTTTGATTAAAAACAAATTCGAAATAAATAGGTCAGCGCACATTACTTTTATATCGAAAAAGTAATCATTTCGAATAACAAGGCATTACTACGGACATTAAAATCGTTGCACGGTAAATCGATGAGAACTCGATACAGGTAATCGTAAATCACAGGAACAAAAGACGGAAAGGGGAACACAAATGAGGCTTATAATCGCATATTACTTGCTTTTAAACGTTACGAGTTTTGTCGCAATGGTCGCGGATTTGTCGCGTATGTTCGACGTTTCATAATATTCAAGATTTAAAAGGGGCGAAACAATTGAAGGGCAGCTATGAAATCTATAATTGCGATTTTGTTTTTTCTGCCCCAAGTGTTCGGTTAATTATCATAATAATTAACTAAAACAATTAAAATAAAGCAAAACGCCCGCCGTTAAAATGATTAAATTTTAAAGTGACACAACATAATGTCTTATTTTGAGTAGCAAATGAATTTTTTGTTTTTTATAATTTTAACCACTCGGAGAATTATTCACACTGCCTTGAAAAACAAAACTGCGAAGTAATTTTTAATATATTTTTTAATAATATCACCCAGTTTTTTATTACGTTTTGTTCAAAACAAAACAATTATGACGACCAATAATTGTTTTCTCACGACGAAAACAACGTTTGTATAAGGCCTAAAAAGTAGTTTACCTTTCTTAACTCTAGAAAAAGCGGATTATAACGTGTAATTTGGTAATGAAAGTTATTAATGGAGCGCACCATCCGTTACCATGATATTTAAAGCTTAATTTAATGCCTTGGGAGCGTGTCGACTGCCTCTATTACAAGGAATCTATGGCAAAATACCATTTATTGTCTAATCATTGCATCACGGGAATTAGAAAATGATTAGATAGGCTTGCTGCTTACTTGGTCGTGGATGTTAGAGTTACAATATTTTATTTGATATTTATTATACAAGACGAGGTATCCTTAGCGAATTTCGAAGTATCGATTATTTTTTAATAGTTTCCGCGCTCGTTACTGAATTATCCTAGAGTTTTAGGCTTTATTTTTAAAGCCTTTGCAGACATGCAGCTCGCCTAATAGTAAGCAGTCACCGTCGCTCATGAACTCTCGCAATGCCAGGAGTCCAGCACAACCAGTCGCTGCGTACCGTAATTAATTTTAGTTTGCTAATAATGCAATTTTTACATATTTCATTATGTATTAAGAATATACTGAAAAAAATCCCTATTTTTACCATGTACTTTGCATTGAGGTACATACATGACTTTCGGAGACAATAATCCACGACTTTAATATTTTTTCTATACTTTGTTTCATCACGTACTTTCCAGTATTGTATATCATTTTCTAAGGACAATAATGGTCTAGTTTTATTTTCGTACCAAATCCTGGTAGCGGAACTAACGAGTTTTACGATGATGTCATGTTTAAATAAAAACGAACATAAAGCTCGAAGTATCCTGCCTACATTATATTCGCCATGCTTCACTCGGAACCTAAAACAACCAGAATATGCCGCCTAACTTCAAAACATATTTCCCTTTAAATGACGTCATTACAGCTTTAGTAATCCACGTTCCCATAAGAATCATATTACCCAACATAATTAATAACACATCGATTGTAACAAATGCGTCGGTTAAATCGATACTCCAATCGATATAAATCAAAGGCTTTGTCACCCGAGCGCTAATCAATAACAAATAATAACGCGTCAAAAAACTTAACCTGATCCTTATCTGAATCAAAATTCTCGTAGACAAATAGCCGTCGAGAACAATCGTCACACACCCAAAACAATTTGGTTCCGTTGGCAATTACCGGCCACGATGGAACCCCTGATACCTTACAACGCATCTCTTAATAACAGACCCGTAATATCGACTTCATCTTTGAATCACCCATCTCTTTCCGACACGGTAAGAATGTGTATATCTCCCTCTGTCTCTCCTTGACAGCTCGTTCAGAAACCACGTCGTATCGGCGTTCGAAATCTAAAATGTCTAATTATACCCACATCACTCGAGGGACTCGTCAGAAAAAAGTAATTTTTTTAATTAATTCAAAATGGTCCCAAAAACTATTATAATAAAGCTAATTTAGTTATCTAATAAAGTTTGACGCGTTAACGAGAATGCAGGCGCCATTTTCCGTTCCGTTAATTTTATAGCTGTCACATTTTTGAACTATTGGTAATTTAATTATGAGTTGGGGTTTTTAGAAATGGGATAATTGACTGCTGACCGAAGTAGCCCCTAAATTATGTGAAGTTTGGAATCAATTTTGCAACTGGTAAGAATAACCAAACTTTTATTCGAAGCTCTTAAGTCCCTCCTTAATCATTTTCACTGGAAATTGTGTTTTATCTTAATCAACCACATCTTATTTTTTATATGAAAATGATTGTATCGTGATATCTTTCATCATATAGAGAAATATGTCGGAATTACCGTCTGCAGATAGAAATCATCGTGTCATTGTAAGCCCTTACCTAACTTTACCAAGCTTCTGTACGCCAATTGAGATTATTATCAGAATTTCCAGGAAGTCAGCTAAATTATCAGTAGTTTGTCGGTTTCTAAAGCCTAACAAAGGATATTCAAACAGAAACCTTTGTACCCAAAGAACAGACACTTATGATAGCTTATATATAATTTTATATAATTTAATTATTTTTGCTTATATATAATTGTTTATTGGAGTCAATGTTATTATTTTTCATAATTAATCACCGTCTGTATTTTGTTTACACATTCCTACTGTATTTTACTAGCACAAATTTAAAACAATTAAAAATCAGAATGAAGATAACCTCAAAGTTTTACAATAAAAACTTAAGTTAAACAAAATACAAATTAAAATGTGTAAACAAATCTACAAATTAAAACAATTTGTTTATCTACACACTTTCACTGAGTCCATGAAAGGGTTTTAACTGGTGCGATAAGACCGCCATTTTGAACTTGTAATTCGTGACAGAATGCTAATGACGTCATAGCACTAAATCTGATTATATTTCCAGACTGTACACATAAACTTGGTATAATCTAGCTTTCAAAATTAATTTCAATGAATACAGCAGTCAGAAAAACTAGCAACGGTACATTTTTATTTAATTTCGCTTTTTAAATTAAATATTAAATGAGAAACAGCAACTTTCTCTAGTAATTAAAACATTTTTTATCATGAGTATTATGTCATTTTAAATCCATAATAGTTTTCATAAAACACGTAGTTACAAGCGAATCCAACTGCTTATATTTATTACGAACCCTTCATTTCCTCTTCGTGAATGCATATTTATAGTCACAGTAAATCTAACGATGTTTTTATCATTAATATTGCCGTTTGTAAACTCAAATACGTCGTTAATATAAATAATAGACATTAATTTCACTTCATCGCAAGTCTTAAAGGCATCGGTTGAACGATGTATCTATGGTACATTCAATAAATAGGATACAACTATACTATGTACAAGTCACTGGTCTTACGTCTCGTTCTCACTTTCACTGAGTTCGTCCATGTCCATGTCGATGAGCTCCTCGTCTTCGTCTTCGTAGGAGTTGTTCATCTGCTCATCAGGCTTGGGGTTGGAGGAACCTGATTTGCCACTCTTGGCTTCCTCCTCCTGCTGCATGCGTTTGTGTTTCGTTCTTCTGTTTTGGAACCACACTTTTACCTGGGGACAAAGGATTTTGGGTCAAATTGTGATCAAATGTTTCTTATTTTTTACAATAGATTCATTAGACTTTGGAAGTAGGATATCGTACAAAAAAGCAGCTAGGAATTAGGAATAAATACAGATATTTCTTATGGCGTTCATGACATTAATAAAGGCTAGACTTTAAATATTTTATTGATTCATATTGCTTGGCAGCCTTCACCTATGTTATTAAAGGCTGTTTTGCTTCCTGCCTTAGCCTTTCGCATCATTGGAATGAATCAATTTAACAACACTAATGACCAATGTAATAAAACGTTCTCACCACCCCAAGTCATCGTTATATAAGTACCACCTAATTTTATTATGCGTATAACTACATTTTAACGTTTATCACATACGAACGAGTTCGTAGCCTCCCCTGTTAATATAATTTCACGCAACATCAACCAATCATAAAGGGGTAGTGGAACGAACCAATAAAAAACTATTCAGGATCCACCCCTATCATATTTCACGGGCTATTGAGAGAAAAATCTGCGTGAATTTTTCTGTGTTCACAATGTTTTCCCGCCGAAACAGCCGCCGCCATTTTGTCGTGCAATTTGTCACGCGGGTAATGGCGTGCGGAATGCATTCATAGCTGAAATCGTTTGAGATTTGAATGCGAAAGAATATATTGCTCGTGTTTTGGCAATGGGAGACGCTGTATGTGTCATTTAAGGATAAATGATATGTGTGTTTTTGCTATCGACCCGATAAAATACGTAAATAGTGCTTGTAAATCAAACCGAGGTTTTAAAAATGGTTGCCATTAATAGTCGATATTTTTATAAAGAATATTATGATTGATGGTCTTAAAGAGGTATCTATGTACGTAAAACTTAATATGAATAACACAGTCTAATTATATCATAATTGTAAGACAAATTCATATAAAGGAACTAGCGGCCCGGCCCGGCTTCGCCTGGGTGCAAATATAGATTCCAGTCCATATTTTATTTAAAATCAATATGACAGCCTTTCTCTAAACTGCTTATCCAATTCCATTCTCATCCTGTACCGATTCTTGTGTCCTATTTTATCCACCTTATATTCTATTCTATCCCATCTTTCCAGATTCAAATCATTATTTTGCTACGGAGATATTATAACACTGATACTACTCCGACGACATTCATTGAAATCAATTAATAGATACCATAGCCGACCCGACCACGTTCGCTATGGCTTAGTTATTATATGATTAATTTTATATTCAATTATTTAGCACAGCAAAAAAGCCCGACCAACCTTTGCCTGGATGCAGATATTTTTTTATTTTACTCCACACCAAATAGATGTTATTTTTCGTATAAGCTCTTGTATACCTAAACATGAATTTGCTATCCTACTGTCCTGCTCAATTCCGTCCCATCCCGTCTGTTCAGTCACTTCCCGATACGTCCCGTCCTTTCTCTTCATTAACCATCCCGTCTTATACCGTGCATTTACATTTCGTCCTATCAAATCTGTCTGCTATCCCAGTCCTCTCCCCTACCTCCCACTCTATAATATCCCGTTTCTCCATATCCAAATAGTGTGCTTTATAAATTTTTGACATTAAACACTTTAGCGATTTTGATTATCCATGCAATATTTCACCCCTGTGTTTCAAAAATATTACACTCACACTCAAATTATTCTCAAGACACAGGCAAAGCCTAATTTGAGAATCCATGCAATATTCTCCATAATTATATAAAATTGTTATTTTATTCAGTTCAGTTCAGTTTTTATTTTTATGTGTTATTTTATTAAAGATTTTTCATTTTCAAGTGACATTCTATCTTGAAAAAAGGTATAACTTCTTACGTTATTATTTATTTAATTGTGCTATATTTTGGTAGCTTCATAATATATTCTCTTTTGTTTACACAAAATAAATTTCTGAACGCATGCATAAATATTTGACAACCAATTTAAATGTCATCCACTTTTCATTACTGTCATTAATTTACATATTTAAAATCTAAAATACGCCATTAATCGAATACTGTGGCTATATGTTGTCGATTCGAAACCTTTATTTAAATACGTTATTTAATTTGAGAGAAGAGTTTACCGTATCAACGGTATGAAAATTAAATGTTTGACAGTTACAAACCCATGAACATTTTGTATGGCAAAATGTTTTTTTTCCTTTATTTTATACTTTCGTCAGTTTAATCGAGATAAAAACTATCTCACCCTTTAAGTTGGAACAAATAACACATATCTACAAAATTTCATTATAATCAGTTGAGTGGTTTAGGGGCCCATTGAGGACAAACAACGTGACACGTGAATTATATATATTAAGAAGATGAATAGAAGAATTGACGTTTCAAACAGACAACATTACACTAAAAGCTGATTTAGAAAAATGGATAAAGATTACTGGCATAGACCGATCTCATAATGATTTAAGACCGGCGCGAGAAAATAAGCTTAAACGTGTTGTAATATCAACATTGTTCGTACAACACTTGACGATAAATGTGCAACTATTTACAACAAACAGCATTTAAATAATTGTCTTCAAGACAATCCTTTATATTGTAATTTATTGTAGAAAGAAGTATTTGCAGCCGACACCACGAAGTCGCGAGCAAAGACCAATAATAAAACACGAGTTATACACACTTGAAAAGCTGTATAATTATCCACTCATAACTCGGGACAAAGTAACAAAAATTGCGTCATTGTGGGCTCAGTAACCGTCTATTAGAAGCTCATGTGCGAAATCTTGACCATAAAACACACATTTGTGGAACAAAAGGATTATATCGCGGGTGACACCTCCGAGACGTTACAATGTTGTTAAAATGCTGTTTTCTCGTAATTCTTATGAGTAATACGCGTAAGTTAAACAAATGAATGATTTACAACATGACTGCGTGATAAATAACTTGTGTGGACGTTTGTACGAGCAAAACGGATCCATAAATGGCATAGAACACTTCAGCGATGATAGAAGGAGGGAATTATTTAATTATTGTTGTTTATGTAAAGTATTGTGGCATTACAAAGAATAGTTAAAATACAATATTATTATATGTCCTTCCAAATAGCGCAAAACGATTAATCGATGTCCATTTCAGACATAGAAAAAGTAGATGGTTAAAATGTTTTGATTTTAGACTTAATAAAAGACATTTCAAGAATTTCCCTACAAGGGAAAAATAGCTTGTGCTCATTTGTTTAGAATAAAATAATTATGAATCACAACTATCAATATCTGTCTCACGCGTTTAAATATAAACATCATGATAATATGATCTAATGAAAAGTGATTATTGCAGCTACCGGGTATGAAAAAAAAAAGGTTTCTATGTTGGATAGAAGATAGATAGCTGAAAGATTGACCACAGGATTAGCTTTCAGGTAAAGTAGATAAGTTCTTGTAATTCAAAGCGTAATTAAGGTAAATTGAAGACGAAGAAGGTCGGCTGATAAACCTGTAGAGGAAGCCTATATTCTGATATATACATCTTATAACTGATTATATTATTATTTTATAAACAATAATGGATTAAAAACCTTTCGGTACAATTATTACGAACTTTTCATTATCATTACAAAAGAAAGACGTAAAATATTATAGTATGATCATGATTAAAATCTGTTTCCAATTTCACGGCAATATTACAAAAACTTCATAAGCATTTATTATATCGACTTTACTGACTTTTTGATAGATGTTTTTCGATTGGTTAAGATTGCTAACAAATAATTGAATAGTTACTTGATTAAAACATTAATGAATTGGGAAATTAAAAATGTTAATTACTGGAAAATAACAATTACACGACAAATGTAATTAATAATGAAATACAACGCAGAGAATCGATTATAATTTGCAAATAAATAAATAATGTCCCTCAAAAAATATTATCATAAAATTCTATTTTAGAATTTATACTATATAAAAAACATCCAACATTGCGCCTATTGGTCCCAAAATAAATTCTTAAAAATATTTATTTTTAGTGCATTTCTCTCTGGAAACAACTACGTAAACAAATACAAAAAATGAAAAAAGATGAAAATCGATTTAACCCTCAAACCCAACCTCGTATTATCATTCGATCACTACTGGATGTACAGCACTGGACTAATCTACAAGATCCTCTGGGAGCAGTAACGTTAGGGTACAACAGACCGCGCATGATCAACCCGCGAACAGCGAGGGGCCTGAGGGACCGAGCCGCGCAAATTTCGCATTACTTTGCAAATGGTCCTGGCGTTATGGGACTTTTGATAACCCTGCCACGCGTTTCTCATTTTACGTAAAAATTGTCGGGATGTGATATTTTTTTTATGATATATTGCTGTTACATCATGTAAGAATTAGGATGTTCATAAGTTCGTAACTTTTTAATAAATTTAATATTAAATGAAGAAATGTTTGTCAGCAAATATTGAAACATAATATGTGTGTAAATATAAATAGTTTTTATTAAAACATTAACAAGTACAACCGACGCGGCCTTAAAAACATTTTTATAAACAATTTAAACAATCTCATTAACTATTATAAACATAATATTACACATAAAAACATAAAACCTAACAATCTATTGCACAACTAACCACATAATTATCACCAAGTTTATTAACGCTATTCCAAGAAGAGCTTACGATCTCAAGTTTACAACTTTCATTTATCCACACTAAAGCGTCATAAATCCAATTTTAATACTAAACAACAAACGATTAAACAATTATCACGTTCTGATGCAAATTTAATGCTCGAAAACTTCACCCCATAACACAACAATAAAGTTTAATTGCTTTTATTCTGCTCACAATGGCGCATCTGCCGTTATTAACCATGCCCGGTTAAAATGAACCCTCGTAAAACTAAACGACTCCGCAGAACGGGTCTCGTAAAACTGGCCGCTCCGTAAAAGTCATAAGTCTCCGCAAACAATCGTTTTAATACGAAGAGGGGACAAATACCCTCACTAAATAAATAGGGTATTCACTACCCCCGAAATGCGATTAAGTACTTATGTCCCCGATTAAGATGCCCGCGGGTTAAAGTGAGACGGGGATACCGTATAATTGGCTAGAGAGGGAGGGTAATAAAGAGGGGAGATACGCAATTACGTACAGTGTGAATTGGGCCAAAATTTAAGCGGAAAGCTATTTATCCGTATATTACTTTATTGTCGACCCATTACGTGCGAGAAGGAGGGAAGATTGCGGGAGAGAGACGGCAAATTGGGGTTGTTAGATGTGCGATTTTTCGGGTGTCTGTATACGCGTTGCTGTGAGAGGAAAAGAGACAGATATACGACACTTACTACGGTAGTTTCGAAAGATCAATTGGTGGGTCATAACGACCGGCTTTGTTCGCCGTAATTGGGTACGGGTTAAGTAACGTGCAGTAAGTTCCGTTGATGAATGTAAGCTTTAGAAATTACTGGACCCCTTTGTGTCATAATCAATAGTTATAATTTTACTTGGGTACTTCTGACCCACGCAATGTGCCCAATTATCTATGATTATGTTTATTTATCTTACAAATGGATTGCGAGATATTTTCCTCGTAACTCTCATAATTTTATAGTGGCATAGAAAACCTGTTTGTAATTATATTGTGAAAATTCCTTTATTTCACACTTATAGTGATACCTACTTCGTCAGTCATTTTCCCGCAAAATAGCTAAGTCGGAAAAAAATGGCAAATGATAAATATAAATGGCTCATTCAAGCAATTTATTTTTACATAATTTGGACCACAATGACAAATACATAATACACCGCGCCGTATGATATTTGTCTAAGCATTAAACTTTTAACCAACCATTCCAACCAAACAAACTTACCATTATAGGTACGTAACAATTCTAAATGTTTTCAGGAATACGTTTTCATTAGCTGAAACAGATGCTATCGCGGAATGAATGTAGTCATTCGATAATCAGAGGAAGCGGTGAAGCCGACCCGGGTTGGTTTCCGCCGACAATCGCCACGGGCAATGCTAACGCGCCTAATGCAATTACACAGTACATAAATAACAAGCATTTAAACCCTTGGAACACTTTGTACTTGAAATATCTATATAAGCAATATATAGTAAATAACGTAAAGGTTTGGAATAGTCTGTATCAGCCTATATACGTCCCACAGCAGGGCACAGACCCACTCTACATTTCTATATTCGAGAGTACGATTGAGAGTGGTTAGGCCATACAGTCCACCACGCTGGCCTAATGCGGATTGGCAATTGGCAGTTGGAATAGTAGATATTTGGTATACTGTACGCCCTCTAGTGAGCTTTTACTCCATAGTATAAAACCATGGATGGAAGCATCCAAATTTTAAATTAATAATTTTCCTTAGAAAAGCTTTTACTGTTTAGAAGGATCTGAACATTAGGACGTTTGGTCATATAAATATGGTTCTAGAATAAATTTTTGCAACCTTTAAATAACTATTAATTACTTAATATACCTACTAGCCAGAGATATAAAACAATTCTTTCAAGCTTGAAACTGACAGTAAATGTAGGATAAGTATCCAGTGGTCAACAAACAATTATTATCTTTATATTTCAACTATACCGACCCTCAAATGCATCTCCACATTTATTTTAAAGTAGTGCCTTATATTCGGGAACCAATAACTTCGATTCCAATACAATACAGTTAGCGGAAGTGGAAAAATGGTGCTGTTTCCTGTGTCCATTACCGGCGCGGCGCGTGCCTACCCCGCAGTGATACAATGTTGTGACTGGGGGAGAGTTATGCGCTTCAGTTATTGATACGTGTTATCTGACGGGATAGAAGAGTATTATAGCTGAGAATTGGAGAAAAATTCACAAACACTTTTTAAGACCTTACTTGTTGAACCTTGCTTTATTAGATAATTTAAAGGCCAACCTCTTAATTGCATAGACAGTTTTAAAACCTTTTTTAACCGTCCAATGTTTTATCCTCTTAGCTCAAACGGAATTCTTTGAAAATACTGTTAAATTCTTGACAGTGAATTAAAATATATGTGCAACTGTTAAATTAATGAGTTGATTATTTTACAATAAAAGAATATTCATATGGCCAAAGACATATACTCCAAGATCTACAAGCATACAACTCCACCCAAGCGGGTCAACGACACCAAAGTTCGGGTAATGAAAAAATCCGCTATAATTATGATTTTAGTACAGGAAACATAAAACGCGACCACCTTACATGTGCGCAATAAACCAATGCTTAAGGTAACCGCACATTGTTCGCGCACAGAGCCGTATTGCGTAGAAGATCGTGGGGGCCTGGGCCCCCAAAGTAAAATAAAGTTTAATAGTCCGTGCTGGTCATAGCTTTAAAATTAAATGAGGTTGCAAAGACCCTGAAGGTGATATTGCAAATTCTTAATTGAGTAATTAATCCGTGTAATTCAAGCATTGCCACACATATACATAAGTGTAAATTAATATTATTTATTTTTATTAAATAAATATTGTACAAATTTAATACCTTGATAAACTTCCTCTCAATATGTCCCCTGCAATTAGTGCTAACTACATCCTACCCTCAAATACAAATTATAAACAAACACATGAAAACCGGAAACTGTCCCTATTTCCTGATCGTATTGTATCCTTTACACAAACAATTATACCATCGCTCATTATAAAAATATATTGATAATTTATTTATAACCGCCATATTTATTCTGGAGGCGCTTGCTGGGTAAATTACGTGATGCGTTGAAAGAGTTATTGGTCGTTGAGGATGCATTTTGTATGAGGTGTAAGGGTACAGTGATTATTCTTGAATACTCGAGGAAGTTTATATTTATTTGCGATAGTAATATATTTTTTCAGGTATAAATAAAATAAAGATACAATAGAGGTAGTTTGCGTGTTTATTACTGATAATGTGAAATAGAGACATTTGTTTTTTATGTTAATATTAAATTCAAATAGTGTATCACTTATAGTGTAGAAATAGTGTATTTTGGTTTAATAAACAAATCCATACAAATTCAGATACATCTCTAAAACAAGGGGTCATCAACCCCCCCCAATCCGAGTCTGAGTACATCCCTAACGAGTCCAATAAAACATCACCGGTTAAAAAAAATCAGTACAATTTATAAAAGTATTATCTCGCGCGCCCCATCCCCCTGGCTCACCCCTATATGAGGGATCACCACCCCGCACAAAACCAGCCTCTACAGCACCGCCCCTAGGCGCCGCGCATGCGTGCCGAAATATGGGGTTGTTGAGCTCACAGATTACAGTAGAAGGGATGGATTGAGATGAAATGACGTGGATCATAAAAAATATTTTTGAGAATACATTTTTGTATGATTGCCTTTTTATTTCTGAATATAAATACAGTAGATTAATACACAATTTAGCAGTATTAATTGATATAAAGAATCTTTTAAAGCCATTTTAAACACAGGAAGTCGTTTACATAATGACACACGTTATGATAATTCCTATGTCAAAATATCTTGTAAAATGTATTTTTATGCAAACTACCAATGCAAACATTTTTAAAATATTGGTAATTTCTTCAAAATATCACTTAAACATCACATTGGCCTGTCAAAAACTAATTTATAAACATAAACTGGCGAAAACACACAGCCTCGTCCGAAACATATTTTCACAAGTTCCAATAATCAAATTATGTACTGTAAACATTTCATATTTAATAACATCGTGCGTACGGACGCATGGAGCCGTCAGCTGCTTGTAATTTACTTAATAATATAAAATTACTCGTATCATAACCTGTTGGCAGTACGTCAACTTGCCTTTGCTTCGGGAGAAAAAATGATCTTGAAAAACCGCCATGGATCTTTAACGGAGCGGTTTAAAAAATATGGCTGACAGGTTTGGAACACGTTTCCTTCGCCTATAATATTTTTAAACTATATTCAAAACATATGAAAATGAAATGAAAAAATCTTTATTAAAAATAATAATTTTACATAACATGAATATTGCAGGGGTTCTCAAATTAGGCTTTACCTGTGTCTTGAGAAACCAGTTAAATAATCTCTTTAATTGTGGTGGAATACTAAGGGTTTAGGTAGATATATATATGTTTATTCATGAATTGAAACTGTACTACTTGTTCCAAAGGAAGAAAAGAAATGTGTGGCTATTGTGGCAAATATATGGCTTGTAGTATAATAGAGGACAATGCAGGATTCCATAGCCATCGTCATTATAATTAATGATGATGGATGATGGCTATGCAAAATAATTAATTATTGAAATTATTTTTTTAACATAGCATCCCACAAAACACCCTGTTTTATTTTTTTATAATGCATGCATTTAACGAAATAAATGCAAATGGAGCAATATTCTGACCTATTCAATGTTCGTACGCCTTACGAATATTTATTCCTAAATCGAACCAATCACTTAGTACCAATGTGGTGTTTAAACCCATCACCCCTGATTGCACTGTTAAAATCTCAACAACAGCACAAAGAGGGTGTCAGACAATATAATGATGTTGCAAATCTGCATTAAGTGAACATAAATCGATAGAAATTTCCACGCATATCTCATGTATGTGAGAGAAAAAGTCTAATATAAATTGGTGTAATTTAATTTTCTAAACAAGAATTCCTATCCCGCGATACGCGCATTACAACTCAATCATTCGCCACTTTAATAAGTAGGGCCGGATTAAGCACTCGCAGTGGGCGACAACACTTGTAGAATCACTCACTTATTTTATAAAGACGAAAATAATTTGGTCCGTCAGCTTTTTACGACTAAACAAGCGAAAACGTTTTAGGGTGATGTATAAGTATATTTAAATACAATGAACATGTGATAAGTCTGGTCACTAGAATTTTGTATCCAAATAGTGATCGGGTGGACATACCATTCGCCACTAACGCCTGTGAAGCCTGGTCGGTCAGCAATCCGAGAGCAGGGCTCCCAATGTTCCTAGATAGCCAGCGCTTGTGGGATGATGTAGGAGCAAGAAGATTGCGGTACCAACTCTTAGAGGGCGTTACGGGGGCAGATATGACTAGGCTGAAAGGCGTTTCCACTCCTGAATCGGGAGCGTGGTTGCACGCTTTACAGTCACCTCACCTGGGCACACTTCTCGACGCCGACTCTCTGCGTGTGGCCGTAGCCCTGCGTTTGGGTTGCAATGTTTGTGAGCCTCACACTTGCACGTGTGGCTCTACAGTGGCAGCCAACGGCCATCACGCATTGAGTTGTGTGTGTTGTTCAGGTAGATTTGCACGTCACCTTGCTCTCAATGATATCATCCGTAGGGTTCTCGTGTCCGCAAACGTACCTTGCGTACTTGAGCCCCCAGGCTTACTTCGCACCGACGGTAAAAGGCCTGATGGTCTTACTTTGTTGCCTTGGCACAGAGGAAGGTGCCTAATTTGGGATGCCACGTGCGTTAGCACGTTCGCCGTGAGCCACTTAGGCCGAACGACGAGAGCGGCTGCAGCTGCTGCTGAAGTAGCTGCCGAGTCGAAGCGAGCCAAATATGCTCCTCTTTTAAGGAATTATTTTTTTGTTCCTTTTACCGTTGAGGTGACTGGTTCTTGGGGAACTGAAGCCAAAGTATTTGTTAAGGACATTGGCTGTCGTCTTAGAGATCTGGGTGGGGACTATCTCTCTGGGTGGTTTCTTACGCAAAGGATACCTATCGCCATCCAAAGAGCAAATGCCTGCAGTATTCTGGGCTCTTTTGCCCCAGGGACGATGACAGGTGGTCTATTTGATTAGATGTTTTTTGTTTGTAACTTCTATAAAAATCTATATATTTGGTTTTAGTTTTATAATTTATTGTTTAAGAATGTTTTATGTATATTGTAATGTTGAATAAAAATAAAATAATAAAAGTAAAAAAAAAATAAACAACAAATTTAAAATTGCTTAAATTCAAGTTAATTAAGTTTTTTATTATCCGGATTTTCTTAATTAAAAATAGAGAGCTCTCTGAAAAATAATGCGCAATTTTTAAGCAACGTTTTAATAGTTTTATCATATGTTGATATTATTAGCTATTAAGTGTCTATTTTTATCATAAATTCAATAATTGACCGTTTAACTATAATTATACACACGATGCAACGCTTTAAAACTATAAACATAGCCGTCATAATTGCATCAACTATAAAATATCATAAAAGGTTCTAGTTTCCGATGCACAATATGTAGTTTTATGGAGTTTTGTTTTTGAGCAATTTTTTTTTGTTGGTTTTCTACAGTTAATATATTAAACTAGTATTCATAATTAATAATGTGCATATGTCAGTTATTTCTCTTTTGGATTCGAATGAATTTCAGGAATTCTTAAATATACATTTTCTTATGTTAAAATAATTATAAATCCGTTTATAAGTATATATGTATTATAAATATATGTATGTGCATCCAAAAAAATGTATAAATGCTCGACAACATTATCAAACCATTCATTCATTCATAGTGGTATTTTTTTTTAAATTTCATTTAATTACATCAAAACCGCACGTCTTGTTTAAACCAATAAAAAACCTAAAAATCAATAAACCCCCCTAGCCGCATAGCAAATTACGCGCCATTATATAAAAAAAAATCGAAACACGGCTCATCAAAGTGTGATAAATTAGCCGCAGCGCAAGGCTCATTACTCTGTAATTCTGTATGTTAATTGCGAACAATTGCGACGTATTGACTATAATGCGGTGCCACCATCGCGTGAAAAATAATATACGCTTTTTATTGACGCGCCGCGGCCGTTACGCGGTCAGGCGGGAATGACGGCTTGACGCGCCGGTTGATCGATTGGAGTGATATATTGTAAGAAAAGAGCCAATGGATTATCAGGTAGAAATGAATATCCGCGATCTAGTTTAAGTGCATCCTAAGTATTTATAATTTTCTAGGAAAGGTAGAAATAAATTATTAAGGAGCTAACTCGCAACCTTCTGCGCTGATAGCCAACTTCTTAGTTTGCGTGAATCGATCCCTTTAAACCTTAAACCCAAGCAACGGCATATTGTTTAACGCCTTTTTTCTGCATGACAAAGATGCCGTTCCGATCTATTTGTGTAGCCATCGTCTGGAATAGCTAACGCGATTTTACTTAAGAGGCAGAAACCAAACAAACAAATATGTTGGACAAATCATATCGCATAATATGAGTGATGGCCCTTACCTAACAGTAGAACTATCATAGAATGACATTAATTGATATTTATTTATAACAATCCATTACAAAGAATGATATCATAAAGAAAGTTACATATAATTAATTAAAAGATACGGATCTTTATAAACACATTTCAAACCACTTATTTATGAAAAATCAGACATGTTGCAATGTTTTTAGATACGTCAGAAGAAGCAAGATCTGATCCTTCAATCTTTATCAAACTGACACATATGCTTGATGGGTAATTAAGTTGGAACTGTCGGTGTGTAGTGCGCCTAGTATTTTTTTGCCGGTGCATTGTTGCATAGACCCGATTAGCCGGGCGCTAATTTCCTACCGCGCCTGTAATGATGTGTGCAGTCGTGTTTTTTGCTGCTATACTTAGTTTTCTAACAATTAACAAACGACTGCTGCCTTACGCTGACAATATGGAAAAAGAACAAGGTTAATTATAGTCTTTTATTTTTTTTGCGCAAAGGTCGGTTGTTGTATTGACAGGTTATGTTATTCCAATTATGACATTAATCAGTGCGCGTCCAGTTTCATAACCTTCAAGCTAACGGATAATTAATTAACGCAAATTACTTGTCTAAAATTATATTAATTACCAAAAAAGTTGTAAAAGGTAATTAACTGATATTCAAATGAAATAAAAACAATTATTCTAGAAAATTGTTGGTATATTCTTGGAGGAAACCAATTAGCAGACGCAATATAATAAAAAGCTATCACATGCGCGAATATGCATATAGCCGTATAAATCAATAAGGCGAACACGTGTACACGACAATACAAACTGAGAACAATTAAGCAGTTACATTATAATTGAATTAGCTGCCCCACGCACCGTGCTAATTAACATTGAATTGGAATTCATTACTTGCTGGAAAAAATGAGTATTGCATAAAAATTTGCACCAACGGTAATTTGTTGAAGAACACAAGTTAGGTTACTGAGTATTTCTTCAACACTTTTAAACAGAACGGGAAATTTGAGCGTAATATCTATATTTACAAGTCGTACATCGATGGACAAACCCGTCGAATAGACTTTTACGGAATTACGGTTTTGCGGTTGGGGATCGAGTAGCAAGGTTGTTATGGTTGAATTATAAGGGCGGCTATCAACATTGTAACACTAGAGTCTTCAAACATCTCTCTATGTTTCTTTTGCAGTATACATAATACTGACTTAACTCGACTGCCGTGATCATTTGATATTAACATACGTCGATATCAATATCTATACTTAATATTATAAAGCTGCAGAGTTTGTTTGTTTGTTTGAACGCGCTAATCTCTGGAACTACTGGTCCGATTTGAATGATTTTTTCAGTGTTGGATAGTCCATTTATCGAGGAAGGGATATATCATCACGCTATAACCTATAGGAGGAAAGCAGTAGTGATATTTCTAGCAAGTACGAGGAAATTTTGTTCGTTTTCCGTGGTCCGATTAGTCGATATTCTAAACTGATAGTCAGAATTAAATATTTTGACCACCATTTTAAAAGGTGTATGCACCCGGGCGGAGCCGGGCCCGACCGCTAGTCACTAATATATCTTGATGTAGTTTAATGCTCCAGCCATTAACATTTTAAGTTTATTAATATCATTGTAGAGATTTTGATCAGGCTTTGTAGAAAAAATTATCAAAAAGTTGTACAAATAGTACAAATATAAATTCTTGACATTCCAGTTACCGGTATAACCAAAGCGTATTCTACAAAATGTTCGTGCTAAAGGCACAAGAATTCAGAATAAATACCTATTACTTAAACAAATAATAGCACTGAAAGCCAGATAAAACACATGCACCTTAGGAATTAGCTAAACTATGCCTAGATTTAATCGCTTTCCGACCTAGCCGCTGTGACTAATGGGGTCGAATTTGTTGCTGCTTCAGCGAGTTGTTTTAAAATGTGCAATATTATTTGAACTTATTATGACCTTGGATACCGTACTAATATTTTATTATATTGATATCTTTAAATCTACTTTTACCATCAGATACCTTCCTAATTCTTATGGAAATATGCCAGACCGTATGAAGATTTTCTTGGTGTGTTTTTCTTCAACCGTAAAACGAGCAATAATTTCAGTTACCTTTAGTGATTCAACCGTTCATAATACAACATTGATATTCAAACCAATATTTATTTAATGGAAATGTCGTCGACCCGTGTCTATACCTGAAAATTTAGGCATCGAAACCGAATCGATCGCTATAACTGGCCCCTAATACAGAATGAAATACTTCAAAAATTAATTATGACCATAAAATAAACGATTCTAACTATCATTACTAGCACATTATAAATTGGCCTGATGGTATAAAAACGGTATGAATGTAGATTTAGAAACTAGGCAACGTTTATTAACGACCACACCCAAACGGCGCGGCGTGTTGCTTACATTACGCTGAAGTATGGTCAGCAATATGATTATTTATAATTAACTTTATTTATTGACTGAATTATCTTGCCATGTATTTTAATACCATTAAAATGTTATGTGGTTTTAATTGAAATATTCATGCAGATTGACAGTTATACAAAACTTCATGCTAATTCGTCAATAACGAATTAGCATGAAGTTTTGTGTCGTGCCAGAAAGTCTTTTGACTTTTAAGGCGTGGTTTCAGATTAAATGTATATTTGCAAGAAAACGGTCATACTTAATTACCTTTTCTACTTTTATCGAACCTTTAGAAATCCTTCTCAAAATAGTTTTATATTATACTAACTAGTATTAAGTGTGTTACAAAATAGTCTATTTACATTATGTATTTCTGAAAACCATACATAGATCAAAACTTCTATCTTAGGTTGACAGATTTTCTGTTTATAGCCTCACCACGACATTATAATAAAATTGATGGATGGCAGCACTACATTGTAATGTAATTTTCAACATTTATTGAGGACTAGCTGTGCCCGCGACTTCGTCCGCGTGGAATTTAACAAGAACTTTTATTTCTAAAATACTATAAGAACTATTCTAAAATAAATGTAGCCTAAGTTACTCCTTATTATATCAGCTACCTGACAATAAAAGTCCCGTCAAAATCGGTCCAGCCATTTCAGAGATTAGCCGGAACAAACAGACAGACAGACAGACAAAAAAAAACTAAGGTCATTTTCGTTATAGGTATCGTGTATATAACGATATGTACTTGGACATTTTTATTTATTTTGACTTTACAAACAGACACTTCAATTTTATTTATATGTATAGATAAATGGTAAGGGAATTATACCTTGCTTTACTTTATGATGTGACGAAGGTCACTTATAAATTATTCATCGCACACTTTAACGACGAAAAAAGATTATGAGGATATCTGAAAGATCTACAATAGAATTACAGGCAAACATAGTACTATATTTGGCAACCCACGGTACAAACACAGTGTAGTTATAATTAATATGTCAACAAATTAAAAAGTAGGCTTTAAAGCCTAAACCCTTTAGTGTCGTAGAGTTCGTACCTATTTCATTCCAGATTTAAGAATGCATATTTGCGATACTTGGTAACTTTGAAATTTCATTGGTTTTCTTTTAAACAGCCATTTTATACTAATATCCATTGTATTTCAAAAGAGAAGGTGAATTGAGTTTTAAGCCGTAATTGTCGCTAACTTTAATCTTCAACGGAAGGATCATCAGAAGCTCTACATAGGAGAAGGTTCTTCATAAGAATTTCAAAGGTATGTAAAATCAAACTTGCACTAGACCAAAGCAATAGACCGGGGCCTTAATTTCACAGGACAATGGCGCGGCAGTGGGACATACGGGCTTTTTAATAGGATTTACTTTTCTCTTCTATCGCTACCTATTCTCGTACACACGCCACACGCCTAATGATCCAGTAATTATAAGTTTTTTTCGCCCGGTTTCGAACAATTAAACGCAACGCTTGATACCTTTGGCGCGATTTCATTGTTTCGCTATTGTCGGTTTTTCACTTTGTTTGCTTGTATCATTGTAGCACGAAATTCGATTATGAGATAAGAATTAATAAGACACCTGTACGGGTTACTCGACATTGGCAATTTTTATTGTACAATTTTGAGTCAATTAAATTGGAATAAACAGGTGAAGTAGGCCTCGCATGGCATACTTAGTCCATAGATTGCTATCTAGACATTTTTTTGGATTAATGTAAAGAACATTTATTTTGTAATAGAGTACAAATAATACACGAATTTGTAGGATTTCATAAATAACTATTAGGGTACATTTTTTATGAAATTATGTACTGAACTAGGATACTTTGGTGTACGTCATTGCATACTTAGTAAAATTACAAATTTAATTTTTCAATTTAAGTCGAGGTGAAGCACTATAATTTGCTATCGTCTAATGAAATTGCATTATTAATCTACCATGCTTAAGGAGCACATTTAATAAATTTCCTCAAAGCGCTTTTAAAATGTAGAATGGTTTGTATTACATTCGATAGATGGCGGTGCCTTCCCCTCTTATGAACCACTTGAGTATGCTAATAAAAAACGAATATTAAGTACCGAATAAGTAATTATTGACCTATATTACTGGTTAAAAAGTCAACGCGTAATTGAGATAGTGCTCGTAAAATTTGTGTCATGACACAAAGTATATTTTGTACCCGTGATAAAGGCTATGTTGACTGACTTTTATACAATAAAGCCTAAGAAAATGAAAAGGAAATCTTTTTATTTCTTCTGTTATACAAATAATCGAACGACAGTGTTTTAAAGAAATAACATCTTCTTTCAATTTTTACTCCATTAAACCCTAACTGACCGTAACTGTAAAAAAATCAATTCTATATTTTTGGAATATTTTCACACTGTCCTTCACACATTTATTCAATGTAAGAAACAACACATATTTCGCAATGGGTCGTCTAAAATAATATCTACCTATTACATCATACATCACAAAAAATCGTTTAATAAAAATGAAACAAATTAGATAAACTTTGTTATGAGTTAGTGTCGAGATTACATCCTTATCAATATTCTGCGCATTTAATTAGTGTTCCATATCTTTTATGTAATCATTATTTTTAATTATGATTTAATTACGACCAATTCTTGAGTAAACATGTCGTTTAGAGTTAAGATTTTTTGTAAATTTTCCATCATATATTTTTTTGTATAATCTGGCGTTTTAATTGAAAGGGTAGACAAATAGTACATTTATATTTGCAGATCACTTTAGAATCCTAATGAACTTATAATAATATGTATGTGTTGACACTACAGACACACTTTATTAAACTCACTTATTCAGTCACATCGCGTGATGACATTCACGACAACCATTTTTGCAATTACATTTGGCATAATAAAGAAACAATTTAATCGAGAATGTTCTAATACTTTGTAAAAAATACGCATAAAACCAAATTAAATACTATTTATTGCAGTTATAAAAAGACCTAGTGACGTCATACAATCAGTAAATCATTAGTGCCTGTCACGAATAACAGATGGCTCTTACCTGCGTCTCGGTGAGACTGAGCGCTTGGGCCAGCTGTTTCCTCTCAGCGCCCACCACGTAGTGGTTTTTCTCGAAGGCGTGCTCTAGCTTGAGGAGTTGTGAGGGGGAGAAGGCGGTTCTAATCCTCTTCGGTTTTCTGAAAGGCTGCAGGAGGAACCCGGGGATATCTGGACCTGGAACAAGAGATTTGTTAGTGTTACTGGCTGAAAAGGTTTTAAGAGATAATGCCTCCGATATAAGCAAAAAAAATGTTAACATTAAAATATCTCTATCCATTGAGCTCCTCTCGCTGTTTTTACAACACACCGACCATTATTCATTTTAGAATACCAATAGCATATTTATTTTCTTGACCATTATTTAGAAAATTATCAAACCTTGTCCTATATTCTAATTCACCATTTTATTTTATACTGTATCCAGAACCAGATAAAATTAGGCTTGTGAGAAAGGAAACATGTAAGATATCTTTGCTATCCAAATAAAGAAATAAACTATAATTAACTCTATAAAAGCAGTTATTTACAACACCCTTAAAGTCAAGGTCCTAATGACATATTTACGAGAAAACAAGCTGATATATCAATTAATGCAAAGCTAAGACACTGACGGATTCGTTCGCCATAACGGTAGGTGCTAGTACTGAGTTATATTGTAACAACTCAATATAAATGGAAGGATTGCTTCAACAGCTCAATTATCGGGTTATTTATTGATAACTAACTGAGGTGTCAATTAATGGCGATTATGTTTGTTTGTTCGGCAATCAGTGGGTAAATTTGTCGTGATTAAATATAACAAATTGTTACAGATGCTAGACTAGACAGAAGATAATGAGCTTTGATCGATTGATGTATCATCAATATTTAGTACATTTGAGCTTTGCATGTGAGCAAACTTGCAACAAATCCAATGATAATAATAACATTCATTAAGATATGAATCTATTTGAAAGTACCACGATTTCAAGCCGAAAACTCTACCTATGTAAATTTTAGTAGTTTAATAATATAACTGAAGCAAGAAAAAAAATACGAAAGAAGCAAGCAAAAACCGTGTAAAATCGTAGTGTTAACAAATATATTTATGGACATAAATAATTGTGATTTCTTAATAAGGAATGTGACACCAGTATGCGTTTCGTTTATGGATACTTTTTATTTATTGAATCAGCTAACTAACCTAACGACCAGGCGGTAAATGTACTATTTATTTGTAAATAAATATAAAAGCATAACACGATCAAGGACGTTGAGTAATCAAACATAAGTGAATGAACATAAGTCTTTCCCAAAGATCTTAAAATCGACCTGTTCGAAACAATTTCCTGGAACCTTAACTAAGCAACCATTTAAATTTGACACAATAAAACAAAACCTAAAAGCATAACAGGTCCAAATTAAGTACCAAGTCATTGACAATGTTTACAGAGTCAAAGAACTTCGCTATTCCTAAAAAGTGTCTTCATTTTCAACACAAAACGAAGAACAAATAAATGAATCTTACATGAAACAAATAAATGCTTAAGAGATGAAGAAAGGAAGAAAATCTAAATAGGTAATATTTTTGAATATGAAGACAAGTTGAATAGTCCCATGAAAAAAGGAAAGTTTAAAGCAATTCAAGACATACCAACAAATAAATAAACACACAGTTCAAGGATACACTAAAATTAGTTCAGTCTCCGCCTTTCACCCATCAAAGGACGCTTTAACCGTTTACTGACGCCACCACCCATCATAGACTCAAAATAAACCCTCAGCTATTAAAATTAAATTAAACAAAGATTACAGGTAAACGCGGGTCTAAGAGACCATCCATCAACCGCTGCCGAGAGTCGAGACTGATGGGGTAATGAAAGATCACAAATTACACGCTTGAGTGCTCCGTTTTATAAATTGTGTTGGTCGTGTGACGTTTATTGGTGTTCAAGGCGTTTTACTTTGTGTTTTGTGATTGTTTTGAGGTTTGATACGAGGTTTTGCTTGTGAAGTAATGGGGAACATGGTTGTTTTATTAATTATTAGATTCTTAGGCTGTGTTATACAGTCTATGCATCTCGATTCGATAAGTGGCGTATGAGTTAACGAAAATATGCTAGACCACTTGGATATCTTTAAGCCTCTTTTAGTTCCCTGAAATGATATTTAGAGATGGCACGAGTGTCACCCACACGTCTTCGATCTATATTGATATAGGTATAAGCATTTGTATAACAATATCAGTTCCCAATATGGAACTCCTAGACTAGAACTCTTTTTTTTAGCAACGTAAGCAACCCTACCTAATTACGTGACCTTTTCATGCGCTTTTTTGTATTGTATTGTATTGTATCAGCCCATATACGTCCCACTGCAGGGCACGGGCCTACTCTTCAATCGAAAGTACGATTGAGAGTGGTTAGGCCATATAGTCCACCACGCTGGCCTAGTGCGGGTTGCCATACAAATTCTTATAAATCGCTATGGTATGCAGGCTTCCTCACGATGTTTTCCTTCACCGTTTTAGTGCGTGGTGATTGACTGTCAATACACACATGACTCCGAAAAGTCAGAGGTGTGCCCTGGGATTTGAACCCGCGACCACCGTGAACATGTTGGCAGCCGCGTCTAGTCCGTTTACCAACAGGCCACCACGCACTTATGCACTTTCATGCGCTTAGATAGATTATAATTGCAATGGACACTACGACCTTCTTATTTTCATATACATACCTATAGGTAATCAATCTTTTAATTGATTGCCTGTTTGTCTTTCATATTTAATGACCATGTTGCTAGATTAATCAAAGTGAGTAGGATTGTATGTGTGTTAATTTATTGCTCTGAATTCATAAGATGTGATAAAATAACAATAAAGCAGAATATTAAGCCGTTACTACTGGCCTGTGAAATAATTCTAGAAACATCTAGAACTAACTGACAAAACTCCCGCCAAAATACTTACAATTTTCGTTTATTTGTAATCCAAAATGAAGTGATTGTAAAATTCAACCCATTCACTTATTTTTAAATACCCTCAAATAGCAAATAGCAGTTTAAATGCACTGTTGTGTTTCGGATTGAAGGGCATTGTAGCCAGAGTAATTACTGGACATATTGAGACCTAACATCTTATGTCTCAGGATGGCGGGCGCAGTGGAATGCCAAGCATTGCTTTGTAATTCAAGGTGTTGTTTGGTTTTGCTACTGTTTATGAGCGGTCGTATCGCTTACCATCAGGCGAACGGCATGCTCGTCTCGCCATTCACTGCAATAAAAAAAAACCCTATCCTTGGTTTGATAGAACGTAGTAATTCCACTCATTAAATATACTTAATTCCTTATAAAAAAATGTTACCATAGACAAACCCGGGTACTATTATTATTGTGTTATTCGAGATATTATTAACTGTCAGTTATATCGAGATGTTATCTGATATAATGCAATATGCTAATTGCTGCTGAAATAAAACTGTCACACAAGGTGCGCTACGCGGCTAAACGGCAAATTATCATTACGAAATATAAGCTTTATGGTTTGGTTATTATATTACGCCTTGAAATGACGGGTATCTGTGTGAGTTATGTCCTACAGCTGGACACAAGACTACCATATTTTAAAGGAATGAGGTCTATCACATGTTTTCCTACTCTAGCCTTATATTTGGTCTCTGGAATGGACTTGACCAGTTCAAACACAGAACTTTTAAATCGTCTGTTCTATATATAACTAGAGGTTAAGTCAAGCTTAATAGAATCTAGTATAAGTTTACGAAGCATCCAGAAATATAGTTACAAAAGATGAATTCAGAAGTTTTCCTTACCGAAAGTACGAATTAAATATTTTTACCAAAATATATCTAGCTGTACTATTATTTCTGGCTGCCCCATCGACATTCAGAATTCAAATCTACAATCCCACGAAATAACTAATGAACCGTTTAACCTCCAAAGCTATTGAAATAAAAGCCATTAAACAATAAAAATATTTGCATATATGAAGCTTGCGGCAAATGAACATTTAATAGGCTAGCCAAATGGTCGCCTCGCGTGTGGAAGACACTTACGTTAATGGTCCTTAACAGTGATCCTTGATTTCTCCCTAATAGTAGGTAGGGTGAGTCCTGATGCGATTTTATATGGCTAAATTACAGGTGACCTTATGGATTTAGTTTAGTGTTTTAGGCACAAACAAGACCTAAGACTGCCTCCGTGGTGCAGTTTAGACGTTGGCTATAAACAAGAGGTCGCGGGTTCGATCCCCGCACCGAGACAAATATATGCATGATCCACAGGTATTTGTATCGGGTCTGGGTGTTCGTGAGACCGAAAAGTTTCTCTTAGTTTCTGATAGTCATGACATAAGACTCGATCCTAATGTGGGGTCAGGACTATGTAAGTGACTCTTGGGTGTATTTAAGAGCTACATACAGTTCTGGCATATAAAACAGGAGTGCTTTCCAAGGAGTCACTATACCAGCTTTTAAAGGACAGTGGTAATTTCCTCGACAGCCATTGTAATGAATTTCAGATTTCGAGACAATCATTTTTTTAAGTGAAGCTTTGAGCATACCACATTGGCAAATGGCAAGACATTATTAAAAATTTCCCGCAGATATGCACATTTCCTCATTATATTTCCCTTACCCATAAAAATGCTGTTACTATTATAGCGAATTAATATTATGCTCTCCTATGTAATTTTAATTTAAATAAAAAATATGAATACATAAACCTAATTAATTCAGACCAATAAATTAACAGACAGACAAACCAATTTGATTAATCTAGCAAAATGGTTATTAAAATATGAAAGACACACAATCAATTAGGTAAATGATTGATTAACAAAATAAAAATGTCTTAGTGTCCATTGCAATTATTATAATGTAGTAAACCAATGAAAATGTCACGTTACGAGGTTGTGTGTCAACGCTGCTTAATCAGCTTGCTTCAAAAATAGATATACTATAGTCTATCTATACTGTATCAGGCCATACACGTTCCAATCGAGAGTACGATTGAGAGAGGTTAAGCCATATAGCCCACCACGCTGGCCTAATGCAGGTTGGCGGACTTTAAATACCGTAGAAATTCTTACAAATTGCTATATTATGCAGGTTTCCTCACGATGTTTTGCTTCACCGTTATAGTGCGTGATGATTGACTATCAATACACACATGGCTCTGAAAAGTCAGAGATGTGCCCTGGGGTTTGAACCCGCGAGCATTGGCAGTCGCGTCTGGTTTGTTTGCCAACAGGGCACCACGCACTTCACAAATACGATACACATAGGAAATATGTACAGCTAATCGACGCTTACGGAAATTTCCTAAACATTGCTACTACCATTATTATTGTTATTCGAATGAACGGCGACGAGCATCCCGTTCGCCTGATGGTAAATGATATGATCGCTCATGGACAGTAACAAAACCAAACTACACCATGAATTACAAAACAATACTTGGCATTCCACTGCGCTCGCTATCCTGAGACATAAGATGTTAATCCTCAATACGTCCAGTAGTTACTTTTCCTACAATGATCTAACCGAAATACAACAGTGTGTTTACACAACTGTTTGGCGGGAGAAATAGACATTCCAGTGGCACCTACACAGGCGGCCTCTCACAAATGAGAGACCAGACTAGTAAGTTCCAAGAAACATTGTCTCGAGATGTATCTCAATTCTCAATCAACATACATGTTATCGCAATAAGTCGTAAACCCATAGTTTTATGCGGCGAGTGACACACTGCCGGGTTATCTCGCCGATAACTGAAATATTTTTATTACTAAGACGTTTAAATTAATATATTTTGGTACACAATACAGCCCGGATATTTAAGCGTTCCAGTGGAGATTCAATTTATGTAAAACTAGCGGTTCGACCTGGCTCCACTTGAATGTAAATACACTTTTTTGAAAAACGATGTTATCGCCCATGATCATTAGGGATAATGTAGGATACTAATTGTTATAGAAGTTAAATATATTAGATTTTTTTCAAATCGGCTCAGTAGTTTGAGAGCGTATTTAATGCAAACAAACAATCAAATCTTTATAATATTAGTATAGATAATATTAATATTAGCATATGAGCAATCGGACCATTTAATTTAAAATCATTGAAGGCCTCATTGACACGCACAATTGTTGGATAATGAGAAAACACCCTGTTTTCTTGAATTAGAATAAAAAAGCCTACCTATCAAGAAAAAAAAAGCAACATACAGTCGAATTGAGAACCTCCTCCTTTTTTTGAAGTCGGTTAAAAAATACTTAATCACAAAACATTAGTCTGATCATCATCATCATCAGCTAGAGAAGCCTATTACCGCCTTTTGACCTTCCCAAGGATTCTATAGTGACCTGTTGGAAGCTGCCTGCCTCTACCAACTTGTAACATTTGCTAGGTCGTATGTTCACCTTGTATAAACACAACCGATGCGTTTACCGGTACATGGCCTTTACTCGAAAACTTTTGTCAATCGATTTTTAAATAATGCACCCAACAGTCACATACATAGTCCTGACCCCACACTCTGATCCAGTGTTGAGTCGTGGGCATCCTATCTAATGCTGGGAGACTTTTTCACAATCATCCAGACCCGAAACAAATACCTGTGGTACACACAAATATTTGTTCGGTTTGGGGATCGAACCCGCTGCTTTTAGTTTCACAGCCAGTCTAACCAACTGCGTCACGGAGGCTGTCAAAGAACATTTTATTTTTAGACTTTATTTTTCAAAATGTAGACGCAATTTTTAATTCTTAATGATCTGCGATAAAATGGACATGGTAAAAAACCCTTGTCTATCCCTAAATAATTGGCTTTTATACCCAATTAAATTCCCACTACACGCCGAAATAAAAGATCAACGCTCGCATTAACTGTTACCGTTAAATTTAACTAATTCATACTTTATGCAAAACTTAACATGTAATTAAAAGTGTGTTCTTAACAGCAATTATAGCGTTAATAATTAAATTCATAATATATCGTAATAACATGCTTTTACATATAATTAGACAGAAATATACATATTACACTGGTTGTACGTGTAAAAAATTAATCAACATACATTACAAGTACATAGTTTTTGGTGGAATATGGTATATGGCCGTTGTAAATCATATTTTTATGCTCTAATAGAAAATACAGCTCTTAAAACTGCTTTGAAAGCGTTAATTTACCCGATTTCCGAGTCGCTTAATATTTAATTTGCAACTGTTAATTCTTTATACACTCACTGAATCATATATATCACGCTTGTCCTCGAAAGGAGCGACAGAGGTGATACAAATACCATCTACAATGTGCCGACCTTAATTTAATTTCAAGATATGACAAAAATGAACCTATCCATCTATGAATCGTATTGTATCGTAATTGTCCCCTACTACGAATCGTACGGCGTTAATGTACAAAATAAATAAATAAACCTAGTCTCGACCCCACACTCAGATCGAGCCTTGGGAAGTGGGTATCAGAAAATACGTGGGACTTTTCGGTCTCAGAAACATCCAGACTAGAAATACCTGTGAATCCCATAAATATTTGATTCGGTACAGGGTTCGAACCCGCGCCCTCTCTTTTAACAACCGGCGTCTAACCAACTGCGCCAGGGAGGCTGTCAACAAAATTTATAATCTCGAAATTCTACATTATACTGATATGTATTCTCTTATAAATATAGGTATAATAATAATCATTTTTTAAAACTGACATAGACTGGATTGTCTTGCCTGGGGACCGAATCGAACCTTGTTATTCACAGTGCGTTACCACAAGGCCAATAATAATTTTGGACATAAGTACATATTTAAATACTTTTGTTTTTCATTCATTCATTTTTTCTTGTTTACATTTAAACAAAGTATACGTCAAAAATGATGAGTGGAATTGATATTATATTCTTATCGGAAGCCAGTTCCGTACAACTCTTGATTAAATTTGCTGTGCCATATGAATATTTAATTACTAAACTACATCTTAATAAACCATAGTACTAATAAAGAAAATAGATTAATGCCATTGAGATATGTTTTACCGATGAAGGAAAACATCGTAAGGTATCCAGCATACCGTAGTGTCTTAGCAAGATTATCTTTAATATGTGAAGTCTGCTAACACGCATCAAGGCAAATTGGCTATGGCCTATGCCCTTACAATCAAACTCTCGCTTCCAGAGGAGTTGTGTGGTTAACAGTGGATGCTTATGCGCTGATCCGCTTATCAGTATAATACAGTTTTACACTTGAGTAAAAATCTAAAACTAAATCACTAAGTACATACTGCGCATGTACCAACCAGGCACATAGGACACCAGAAAAAAGAGAGGGAAGATAGATTTATTGCCTAATAATGACAGAGACAAAAATATTGTTAGATGTACCGCTCTTTTTTGTTCCATCATTTTGTGTTCATATTCCTTCTAGTGTAATAATTCAATAGTAAATAACTAGATTGACAAACCAGCTTACGAACATAATCAGGAGCCTCAATTATTAACAAATTCGCTGAAAATGTCCTGTCGTAAATCATTGTAGACACGACAACATGGCTGACCATTTCGACGCATTACAAATTAAGCATTTGCAATGAGAAGTCGATTTATTGCATCTTAACTTACAATCCTGATCGAATGGGTACAATCTGTTTAGCTACATCTATTTGAAAACAAACAAGAATATCAGTTTAGTTCTGATATATAGTTAAATCATTTTTAAGCTACCAAACTTACGTAATGTTTAAGATGATTTGGAGCTATATTTTTGCAACGGCAAAAACTAGTAATTAATCATCATGATTTAACAAATGAAGAGTGAAATCATACTCGTCCGCGTTCGAAATTCAAAAACTTTATGTCCATACGTAAACGTAAAATTTCTTAAAAGCAATAAGTCATCCATTAAGCTACCAACTTAATTATCATACGCTACACGAGGCTGCCAACTAACAAAAACTATAAAACGCTTTAAAGCCGTCCAACCAACCAAGCCAAGCAACAACAAAGTATACTCAAATTACATCCAATTATAACCCATTCAATCCTTTTAGTGGGAAATATTGTGAAAAAACACGGCAGCCAACAATCGCGGTAATTAAGAAAAGAGTTAACGTAACAAAAGATTTGACGTACAGTGCTACCAACATTCACATCACAGACGCCATAGTGATTGCGGTGTGAAATAATCGATAATCGAAAATCAAATCATTATTTTTATACCATACAAGGTGGACGGACGATCTGACTAAGGTTGCAGGACGTCGCTGGATGCAGGCCGCTTCCAACAAGTCATTGTGGAGATCCTTGGGGGAGGCCTATGTTCAGCAGTGGACTTCCTGTGGCTGATATGATGATGATGATGATGATGATTTTTATACCACTTTTTTGTGTCGCCCAGATTGATAAATCAAAAATGTTTTTACTTGAGAGTTGAACAAAGCCCACCAAATATTTCTGAAGCACACTGTAGTGAGTTAGAACCCGCCAGCATCCAGCGACCTCATGCGACCTTTATCAATCTGTCCACTTGATATCAAAACAACGCGACACCTAAATTGTTTTGAATTTCGAATATAAACAACAAAGGCGACTGCAGCCACACGCAAATCTATAGGCAAAAAGAGCGGCCAATAATGAGTTGCAAATAGATGTTTGAATATTTATTTGAACGCTATTCGGGGCACACTTTCAGCCACTTAATGCCTACTTAGATACGCAAAGCTAACGAATTGATGCCATTCATCGCTTAAACACGTTCGATTGCTGATGTCTAGTGATTTATGATATTATGATTTCACTGTATGCCAATCCTTGATTAGAAATTCTATGACTATTACATTTATTGTACGAACATTATTTTGAGAGGTGATTCGAAGGTCTTATTATTTTTTAATTTGCAGCATCGATAAAATAATGATTGGTAATTTAAATGAGTATTTATGCATTTTAATAATATGGAAAATATTTGATGATTAATTATGTGTTTTATGACATTAAAAATGACCATATTACATAAAATCCGAAATTTTCGATAGTCCTGCTTTTTAAGCAATTATAGCCAGCAGAATAATTTAAATCAGGATCGATATAAAAACTTAATCGATTAAGTATGCTTCTACGCATCACTAACAGAAAAGGGCAACAATGGCGACGGTTAATAATCGACTTCTCGCGCGTCACAAACTCTTTTGTCAACATTTTTATATTATTTTTAACGGAAGCGTTAATCCAGTTATATTAAAGCCGAATTTGGAGGGTGGGATCATAATATCGCATATAAGGGTGGCAAAAAGCAACCATATCTTTTATTCCCCCCGGGGATGTTTTTTTTAGGCAAAGGACAAATTATTATAGGGTTTTGTTGACACAGATAATAGCGCAAAATTGCATTTGGTTGGGGCGCTCACCCCGATTTGCAACGGTAGTTAATATTGCTAACGATACAGGGGTAGTTTCGCATTATCTGCTGTCGATTTTAATGGGGTGGTATATTTATTTTTAATTGTAGTAGCAGTTTTACTTCCATCCCTGCTAATGGTATATGTTTTCTTTTTATTTTGGCTCCATAATCACATTTCAAAGATTATAATAATATTAAGTTTCTATTGTGTCAATACCTAAGTACGAGAAGTTTTATTTTTAGTATAACATACCTTTATAAGTCTGTTTTGATTTAAGTATTTTAATTTTTATTGCGTTAACGTTTCGACAATCTTTTGCAGTAATTATGGAATATTGGACACTATTTGACCCAATCACACTATAATTTAGAGATACATAAAGTCAGTACATAAATCGTGTTTATTTACGTAGTATATTAATGCAATATAATATATTATATTAGTGCACATAAACCCACATAAGTCAATTAAACCGCGACTGGTGCGTAATTAAACATTTTATGCCTTTATTATTACATCCATTATGATAATGATGTATTACTCGGATAGATTATATTTGTAAAACAAACAACTTAGTTTTACTTTTGGGGTTTTAATACTAATAATTATTGATCTGAAGGTATATCACAAAACAGAAAAAAAAGTGGTCTGCCATAACGGTTTTAATAAAATTAATACTTTTCTTAAATTTTATATCCATTTTATATATTTAATAGTATTTGATACTATGAAAAATCTGCTGTGAAAAAAATTAGTATCTAACTGTCAATAGCAAACTGGATGTAAAAAATTATATAGGTATTCCTAAAATTACAATTGCCCCACCAAAAATCGAACCCAAGACATTTAGGTTAATTCGTACAGTCTTATGCTCTTAAACTTAATACAGATGTATCAAGTGTCAAGATTAATTGGACGTTATCAGTTCGTTGATATGGCGAAAGTATTTTATTAGCACCTTCTTACAATATAATGACTGTTAATTATAAAAGCAACACCTTTAAAAACATTTCTGTTGTACTATCGACTACAAAAAAGCCGTCTTCTTTTTATATTAATATGCTATTTTTATATCAGCTCTTCGGAAAAGTCCTACAGTGTATTTAGAAGTATACAATTATTACAACTACATACATACTGACTGCCTCGATGCATGATGGCGCAATTGTACTACGGTACGATTTCAACGCTAAGGTCTCGTGTTCGAATCGCGGGACAGGCAAAATGATAATGGATTTTTGAATTCACTATTATCCCGGAGACAGGAATAAGGCTATAAGTTCGCCCCATAACATATCATGTTACGGAAAATACAAAGCGAAAGGTGGATTTCCTGGTTGCACCTCTGCCTACCCCTTCAGTGAAAAAGGCGCGAGCTTATGTATGTATGTCCATATTTAAAATCACGCTTGTTGCCAAATAAAGCACTGATAAAGGCGACAAAAGAGCCCTTAACAATTTAAGGATCATATTTCAATCTTGAAAACCAAATTCATGTCCCCAATGTTTGCAGCCTGTACATGCTGGAACTATCAATGAAGCGATTTACTACACATACATAGACTCATTGAAATAAACCTAATTTAAACGTGTTTCAAAGTTTAACTTCCCGATTATATAAACTATTTTGCACGAAGATTAATTACTTAGCAATTTTCGTGGCCACGAGGCGGGCTGTGGCATTCCGTAAAAAATAATTTTATTTCAATAAGTAACATTTGCGTAAATCCAAGAAAGCATTATACATCAACAGATTTGTAACACATCAGCCTATCCACACAATAATTTATCGTAACAATAAAGTTATTTGGAGTGCGGATAGGCCGCGACCCGCCACAATGTTGCTATCGACCCATTAGCCGTAATTAAAACGAGAGATACTATTAATTGCTCATATCTGTGTTGACGTAAACGTACGATACTAAGTGAAACCCGAAAGGTCAATTTGTAACGGGATATTTTAAATTGATTAAGTGGTTCATACATTATACAGTCACTTAGTTATTTTTATTTCAAGGCATGGCGATTCGACCATGCTATTTGCTGGTAAACGACACGACCGCTCATGGACAGTAGCAAAACCAAACAACATCATAAACTCCAAAGCAATGCTTGGCATTAAACTATAATCGCTATCCTGAGACATAAGATTTTAAGTTTCAAAATGTCGAGTAGTTTACTAGCTGATATGAATTTACACTGCTGTTTGGGAGGAGAAATAGACATTGCTGTGTTACCAACCCAGGCGGCCTCTCAAACATAGTAACTAGTATAATTTCGTATTTAAGGATTTTTTGTTGGTTAGATATGGTAAACGAGCCAATGTTTAACCTGATAGGTACGACAGCTAATTCTATAATTACAATACTGAAACTATAGTTTTTTAGCGCCTCAGAAAATAGTAGGGGAATGGAAGGAAAAAGAATGGAAGAAGGAATAAGGTATTGGTCCTCCTGCAATCTTATCGATGGATCGGCGCTTTTTATTTGGTTATTTATTTGAAATTATACTACAAGTATACTAGTAATAGTATCGTAACAATTTACTAATATTACTGGTTTGCCTGAATACTGTCAGATATTTTAGTTCACAGATTTACAAAGGAAGTTAAGCATGTCTGGGGGCTCTTTGCAACAAACGCATAGTATCAGCTCTATACAACATTCCAAATTAAATTAAAACGGAAAATATTTAAAACTTTTAATTTTATTGAAATATACAATAAATGACGTGAAAAGAAACGTGACGTCAGTAGCCGCTAGTTAATCTAATTACACGCGTCAATTAGAACTATTAACAGTTCAATGGCTTTTGAAAAAAAACTTGTTTAAAATTAAATACAAATTTATGAAAGACATATGTAGGGTTAACATCAGTCTTCGTTTACAGTGAAATACGCATAAGTAGTTCACATCTATATCCCCTAATGGGTAGGTAGGATTATACCACCGATTTTTCTTCTGGCTTATTTTCGTATAAAAACTGAATAAACAAACTGCCCATCGTCACAAAAAATAGCTACAGTGTATAAAAAATATTGAAACAACGAAAAATCATTACAGCATTTTAAAACGAAATTTCGCGTAAAAATATTTCTGGAAAAAATGTGGACATGCTTGATAGCTTCACAGTTGGCATAAAAACAAAGCGTGATTTGAACGTTAAATAAGGTGCTATGTATCTGTGTTTTTAATTAACATCCTATAATAAATGTCTCATTAATAAATCATTAAAGTTAGTCCCCTGCTTATTAAATCCAATAAAAAAACTGACATTTAATATTGCTGAGGAAGTTTCTTGCCGCCCTTCTTACTACGCTGTTTTTTACTTTTTGTCTTTTAAACAGTTATATTTTAACCGGATAACCAAATACCGTAAGATCTTTGGTAAGGACCAATTGTCTATCTTATCTATTATCTCGTTAAATATGCTTTTTCATGGAGACCGCTTGGGTAATTTTAAATCCCGATTAGCACGTAAAGCCTTTTTAAAACGGTTTTAAAAAGATATGCATAGGCTAAAAATAGGCGGCAAAAGTGATATTTAATTATAACGGACACATTAATACTATAAATATTTTTACTGCAATTTTACACAGAAAATATTATGTCCCGTAACTGAATAAGCATGAGACTGCCTCGGTAGCATAGTTGTACTTACGATACGGCTACAAAGCTGAGGTCTCGGGTTTGAATCCCGGGTTGGGCAAAGTGATATTGAATTTTTCTATTCAATATCAGCCCAGAGTCAGGAATTTGTGCCCGATATGGCGATAGGCTCGCCACGTATCACATCGTGGGACGGAACATACAAGGCGAAATGTGGGTGGCCCTGGCCCTGGCACTTCTGCCTACCCCTTCTGGGAAAAAGGCGTGAGTTTATGTATGTATGTATGTATGTAACTGAATAAAAAATATTACGTCACAGTTATTCCAAAGGAATCAAGCCTGAAATCAGATTTACGAATTAAAAAATAACTTCATCAAATATTCTTATTTACCCTTTAAACTACGTAAAAACCTCCACCAATAACACCGAGTTACAAAGAACTGTCGTTAATATAAATACATGTCTTAGTTGAAAACAGTAGGAGAAACCATTAGGTCGAGATAAAGGAGCTTTCTTATCATTTACCAACGCTTTCAGATAAGCTACCGAACATTTTTTGTTACTATACACCATCCAACACAACTTGTCTTGCGGTTAGTTGACTTTTAAATTTTAAATATGGTTTTGTATAGAAAGAGATAAACTAAATTATCAAAAATAAATTTAACTATAATAGAAAATGAATAATATTGATTCAAAGTACATAAGCCAAAAATATAAAAATTAAACCCCGAATCGACAGACGAAATAATTAAAAAAACGAATTCTAAAGTTTAAAAAAGGAATAGTAATTAAATAAATTGTTTACATCACCGGATGGATATGTAGATTTGTGGCGTATATATTACTATTACAAAACAATAATTAATCGTAATTAGACATTATTTATTAAACACAGTTAAGTGAGCTTAATGTATTGCAGTTGATACTATGGTAATGGAGTTATCTAACCGGGCAGGCGCGGGTCAAATTGCTACTAATATTGATCTCATTAATTACATTATAACAATGATCCGTGAAATCTTGGGTTCGATTCTCAGTTCGGGAAATACACATTTTGGTTTTTATCCCATAATTATCTTCTACCATTAAATCTGCTTCCACATGCGGTAACAAGTAGAAAAATTGTTTTTTTTCTAAATTAATTTTATTATCATGTTGCGACAACCCTCCGTATATATAGGATAAAAAATAACTGAACAATTTTTGACACAAAATGAAGTGCAATATTTTGAAAACAAATTATTGATTGACAGTCAATTCAAAATTTCTAATCAAACACACTGCTCTCCGATTCTCAGTTAACGTATTACAAGTTAAAAACAATTTATATGGTTAAGCTAATTAGAACATAATATTAATACGGTTGAACTAACTGCATACATATAATTAGCACTTTGAAATAAAGATAATAACGAAACATTACATACTATACTATACTACATATATACTAGTTATTGCTATTGATAACTCTAATCTAATAGACCCGTCAATATAAATACGATATACATAGCGCAGGTTTGAGTCCGCACTGGGACATATTTTTTTGATACAAAGAACCTTCAGTTCTGACCCCAGTTCATTCAAATAACATAAATTGTATCTGTATCTGTATCAGCCCATATACGTCACACTGCAGGGCACGGGCCTATTCTACAATCGAGAGTACGATTGAGAGTGGTTAGGCCATATAGTCTACCACGATGGCCTAGTGTGGGTTGGCGGACTTACATACCATAGAAATTCTAATATCAATTAATGCCATAAATTATCGAAGGAATATATTCTTCAGCAATCCACACTAGGCCAAATGGACTAAGCTGTCATCATCAGCCCATCCGTGTCAGCTTAAGGAACTGGTATGTATGTTTATTTATATTTTGAAATAAATTTAATAAGCTTTGAAAAACGTTCAAAGTCATAAGCCGTCGGTAAAAATTATGAAGAGTTTTAATTGTGAGAAACATATTTCGTCATTTAAGTGTCATCAATGTAATTAATTGTGATTGATAACTTGACTCATCAACAGTTAAAATGAATGTCGACCTTGAGTTTGCGGGTTCAATTGTTAAGAGAAACAAAAAATCTAATTGTAATTTTTTGATTTATTGAAAAAGATTACGGAGCGTGTTAAGGTCATATAATAATTACTCATTGATTAATATTCTTGCAAAATAACTTATAATCAACTGATCCCACGAAACTGTAGGATTATGGGATAAGTATGAAAAAAGGAGCGACGGGAAATTGGGAAAGTAATATTCAACTCATGGTATAATCTTATTCTGTTTCTGTATCAGCCCATAAACTGTACTGTACTGTATCAGCAAATATACGTCCCACTGCAGGGCACGGGCCTACTCTTCAATTGAGAATACGATTGAGAGTGGTTAGGCTATATAGTCCACCACGCTGGCCTAGCCATATACTCGTACGTCCCAATGCAGGGCACGGACCTCCTCTACAATCGACAGTAGGATTGAGAGTGGTTAAGTTAATATAACAATTAGCCAAGCCGGTAAAATGTAGTCGACAAGTGAAAATATCGCTTGTATATTTGGACGGCACTCCAATTACTTACTATCATGTGCAACTTTTTAGTACCATTATACTGATAGGTACTGATAAAAAAACTTAAAAATATTCAATCAACACTTATTAATTCAACTACGGTGACAAAAACTAAATACACACAGTTAAAGACAACGCTAATGACACGCACAAGACTATGAATTAACCAGTAAAGTAAAAATAAACTTTAAATTACTACGCTCGGTTTATAACAACATAATTAATTCTATGCGAATTAACTAATTAAAAAGTAACTTTTACCAATATTTTATAGGGTTTACCGTCAACAATAAAGAAAGGTATTTTTTCAAACTGTAATTATCCGACCCTTACGTGAGGTCAGCGCAAAAAACCTATGCCCTTAGTTGGGAATGATTCGGGTCATAATTATACTATTGGGATGAGGCAGGTCATCCCAACCACTTGAGTTATACACAACTATCATTGTCTATCTTAAATTAACAGTGATATTGATTATGAATGAAGGATGTGCCAAAGCAATAATTTACAATACCAGCTTAATTCATGTACCACTCATTATCCCGGGTCTCTCCTACTATTAGAATGGATTAGACCTTAGTCCGTCCAACAGGCCTAGTGCGGGTTGTCGGACTTGACATACCTTCATATTATGATGAAGAGAACGCACTTACCTCCGGGAAACCTGTGCGGGAAGAGTCTGCCGTGCCTGTTGATGAGCCACGGGTAGAGCTGGTAGGACTCGCGCGGCACAGGCGCGGCGGGGGTGGTGCGGCGGCGGGTGCAGCGGCGCGCCGAAGCCCTGCTGCTGGTGCGCCAGCGCCGCCGCCAGCGCCGCGCCCTGGAACTGCGCCAGGAACTGGTGGTGGCTCTGCGCCTCCAGGTACGGCAGTCTCTTCAGCTCCGGCGCCGGGAACACCGCCGGCAGCGCGCTCGGCCGCACCACGGGCCGCGGCGACGGACTGCGCGGCGACGCCACCGGCGACGGAGACCCCGGGCTGCCCAGCGGCGGCGACGCGCGCTTCCGCTCCGAACCGCCCACTATACTGTCTATGCTGAACCCGATCTTCGGCTTCGATGGCACCGCCACCACAGGGGTCGGTGCGAGAGGCATCATGCTTCCGGTTCCGCCACAATAATTACACCAAATCAGATGCACATGTCACACACACGATCCATCGTGACGCGATACGAACGCCAGGGCGGCGCGCGGCCGAATGAGCCGCGGCACCCGGCGCCTGCTCGCCCCCGGCGCGCGCCGCCGCTGGGGAAAAACGACCAACATGGCACCCGCCGCTCTCATTGGCCGCTTCCGCTCGGAAGGCGTCGAGCTTCGTTCTTTATTTGAAAAGCTGGCTCGCCATTGGCGCGCGGCGATGGAAGGTGTCGATCGGATCGAGATCGCTTTCCCGATGGGCGGTTTGAATAGAGAAGTGGCGCTTTACCCGGCCGTGGCGTGATGCGACAGATTTGTCGGCTGCGGTGGGACAAATGGGGCTTTTAAATTTCGTCGGTTATGTTTCAATTAAGGCGCGAGTGCGGGCGCGTTACTTTTTAATTAACTCTAAAGCTTTATTAGCTTAATGTAGCGAGATAAAGGGCCGCGGGTGTAGCGCGGCGATTGGCTGAGACCGCGTCGGTCGCCGCGTCCGTCTCGATATCGTATGAATTTCACGCGTGTTTTCCGCCATTATAAACTAAATGTATGTTTTGTAAATAGTTTGATTGTTCTAATGAAATCGGTCACGCTCCGATTTGCGTTCAGTGATTGATTTTTGTTTTATTCTCGCGGCTTACATTCGATAACGTGTGGCTGTGAACAATGCTCGCCGACGGTCGGGAAGAATCACTGCAGCAATATTTACATTCACAAAAATTCATGTTGTGCTATTAAAAATGTTAAAATATTAACTAACAAATATAATCAATTAAAAAATATTTATAGCCCTGTATTTTTAATTGGATATATATGAAGGATTTCAATATTGCTCTATACTTTTCTAACCCTTATCTCTATAATATTTAAGCCATTCGTCTAGGGCTAGGCTAGTTTAAGGCCATAATTCATAAGCCTTCTCAAATGCAGTCTCAGTCGTAGGAGTTTCGGACTCAACAGCAGGCGGTTACTGTCTCATACAGTTAGAGTAAACAATAAGAATAAAACAAACGAGAAATTGAATAAATTAGTCATTTTTTACACTAAAACTGTAATAACACATTTTAATAGTATCAATATATTTTTACATCCAGCAATACAAGGTATATCAAGACTACTAAAATGTATCTGGGTGGTAGTTTTAGTAACTACAAACATAATGCAACTAAACATTTTGCCAAAAAAGGGACAATTTTTTTTGGGTTTTTTAAATATTTTCTCCCGTCAAACAGCAGTTTAAATGCACTGTTGTGTTTCGGATTGAAGGACATTGTAGCCAGAGTAACTACTGGACATATTGAGACTTAACATCTTATGTCTCAGGATGGCGAGCGCAGTGGAATGCCAAGCATTGCTTTGTAAATCAAGGTGTTGTTTGGTTTTGCTTCTGTTCATGAGCGGTCGTATCGCTTACCATCAGGCGAACGGCATGCTCGTCTCGCCATTCACTGCAATAAAAAAACATAATCTTTTTTGGGTGCTTAATCCTAAGTTTTTGCTAAAATAATAATTTAAATCCTTGCAAACAATTGCGTCATTAAAAATAACATGGTGTATAATATTATTTTAGATAAAACTATTTATTTACCCCCGAATACGCCGAGAGGAAAAAAATACAAAAAAATCGACATCCAGCAGGACCTTCAGAAAACCTAACACCGTATTATAAAGTTAGCAAATAAGTAAATTACAACCTAAAGGCGACCCTACCAAATAAACTCTTTGTAGGCATTTAAATATTTAACGTTCTAGAATCATTTGGAGTAGTAGAGTCTTGCTTTACTAAATTAAATATGGTAGAGGCACACTTTTTTCAGACATAAATGAGCATCCGAATGGTACCAAAGCCTCAGGAGATCAACGTGAAGCGACAGCTGTGCCATTGCGTTTCGTTCCGTGAGTGAGATTGCCGTTCCTCTAGCGATTTGACGTGCCGGCAACGCATCCAAGATCCAGCGATGTTGAGGTGACCTGTTTGCTCGTATGAACTACGCAATGCACTTAAAAAAATTAAGCTACTGTGTCATGAAATCACCTTCATTTTGATAGCTACAATGTCTAAAAAAGCGTAGTGAAACTACAGCTTTGTTGTCGCATTTCGTTCGGTGAGTGGGATTGCTGAGGCTCTATGGCTAATAGTATTATTGTTTAAGCACTGATAGTGACTACCACGTTATAGGAAACCTTTTTTTATTGAAATGAATGGCGAGACGAGATTGCCGTTCGCCTGATGGTTAGAGATACGACCGCTCATGAACAGTAGCAAAACCAAACAACTCGCCATCCTGAGACATAAGATGTTAAGTCTCAATATGTCCAGTAGTTACTCTACCTTCTGGGTTGCTAATGTATATCTGATTTTGTTCAGGCCGGCATAAGTATATTGACTGACAAGAAAATCATCACTCGGCGGTGAACCAAAAAAGGTAAAGGTGGCTTAGTACAATTGAATTTGTATTCTGAGTAAATACAGTAATAACATGAAATTATAAAAGGTGAAGAAATATTTATTTGTATAAACGTGTATATGCTTAAAAGAACGTGAACTAAATACTCAATTACACACATGTATTGTTACGTGTTGGTACATTTTATACCGACATAGTGACTACTCTACAAATATGCAGAATGACCAGCCATCTAGATATAGCGTTAACCATTAATTTAATTATTTATTTATTTTATTTTTAAAGTCTACTAACAATCCAATACCAATACATTTAAATAATAAAACATTGAAACAAACATAGTCTAAGTACATGATTATACTAAAGGCGACACATATTTTAATAAACCTAACTACATACCTATCTACCCATTTAATTGTATACCTATAATCATCCCTATAATAAATTAAATTAATTAGCAAAGTAAAGAGTAAGAAAACTATTACGGCCACTGTTCACAAATTAAGTATGAATACAAGAATATTTCGTGTATGGGCGACTTGTCATATTGCTTCTTCATGCTATTCATAAAAGTTCCAATGTTCAAGAACGGAGGAACATGTGAATAGACAAAATGAATTGCTCTTGAATTGCTTTTATTGTTGTAGGTTTCACATATATGAGAGGCCGCCTGGGGTACCAATGCAAAGTTCCTCCCTACAGTTGTGTAGGGAGGAACAAATGTGCTGTTGTGTTTCAGTTTGAATGACATTGTAGTCAGATTAACTACTAAACATGAGACTTAACATCTTATGTCTCAGGATGGCGAGCGCAGTGGAATGCCAAGCAATGATTTGTAATTCAAGGTGTTGTTTGGTTGTGGCACCGTTCATGAGCAGTCGTATCGCTTACCATAATTTCTAATAAAACATAAAATAAAATCCAGTGTTTTCACTTTTAGCGGACGTCTACCTTAACGAAAATAGCTTCTTTACCAAAGAAGAACGTTATGATATCAATTTACCCTATTACTGTAAGAGTTAAGACGGACGGCCCAACTCAGTCGAGCCGACTCATTTTCATTCACATTGATGTCGCAGTGGAAAACTGACTACAGCTAGGCTTAACCATTTTTTATGACAGTATCCTTATTATCAGTCTCAAGAAGTCCATTGCTAAAACTAGGCACCTTCCTAGGATACAATTAAGATAAACAATTTTGCAGGTCACTGTAATTGCACTGTATGCAGGCCGCTTCCAACTGGTTACGGTGGAAATTCTAAGGATTAATTAACTACATTTTTAAAATATATTTGTTTTTATAAACTAATATATTATGTAGGTTAAACCGACAGTAGTTAATTACAATATAAATAAAGCTATTTTGTAACATTATGATTATCATGGAACTAGTAGGAACTAGACTAACAAGTTATTGACGCATCAAAAACGATATAAATAAATCACACGTATGTATATTTTACGATGACGTTGAATCCAGTTTCGCCTACACTCTAAAATTTCAATGAACGGGCTTTACCAGGTCGGTAGCACAGTGGCACAGAAAACCGATTTTATGTGATAGATTTGCTTTAAAGTTTGTTAAACTACCACAAAGTGAATAACGGCCATTCTCTATATCCTATCTATCTTTAACAAGCGGTTTAAATAGGTACAATTACTATGTATAATTATACGCTTTATTAAACAAAGATAGACATATATATTTATCTTACCTAACTATATATAAATATATGCACCATATCTCTACCTTTGTTAACTGAAACATAAAATGCATCTAAATATCTAATGAAATCTCTTGTTAAAGATAGATAGATTATTGAGAACGGCTGTATGTGATAGTAACTGCCTTTTACACTAAATAACACTATTTAGTATTATTACTTATTCGGATATACATAAAAATCCAGCAGAAGTAAAGTAGTACCCAGAGTAACTACTCGACATATACGAGACTTAACATCTTTTGTCTCAGGATGGCGAGCGCAGTGAAATGCCAAGCTTTGCTTTGTAATGCAAGGTGTTGTTTGGTTCTGCTACTGTTTATGAGAGATCGTATCGCTTACCATCAGGTGAACGGAATGCTCGTCTCGCCAAAAAAAAATACAGCCGTATGGTTTCAGAAATAATGTTGCTTTTTAAAATAATAATAGTCACTTTAAATTTAGTTACATACCCAAATATAATAAACAATATTACTTAGTTATTATTTAGTATGTTATAAATTCGACATGATCATAACTTCATATACAAACAATGTCAACGACCAATGGCGCTAAGATTACCCCACCTACCCTTTTGTGGTACAAGCGTGAAGTTATAACTCCAGTAAATAGTTCTACAAAAATAAACACCCAATTCCACAAGATCATCTATATATTATCACGCCTTCTCTCTCAGAGAGCGGCCAGAGCGTGATCTCATTTGAATAGGCGAACACAGGCTGCGCGGGGCATCCGCTTATTTGTACGTAAACGGTAGAAAGTTTGCAATGGTTTTGTGTGAAAACTCATCGACAACGATTTGCTTCAATTGAGGGTTATAAGATACAATTCGATGATCTAACAAAAACTGCGTTACGGGTTTGTATGAAGCAAATCGAATAAATAAATAACACCCAACAGTCACATACATAAGTGCGTGGTGGCCTGTTGGTAAACTGACTGCCAACATGTTCACGGTTGTCGCGGGTTCGAATCCCAGGGCATACCTCTGACTTTTCGGAGTCATGTGTGTTTGATAGTCAATCACCACGCAATAAAACAGTGAAGGTAAACATCGTGAGGAAACCTACACACCATAGAGATTTAAACATTTATATGGTATGTAATTCCGCCAACCCGCACTAGGCCTATATGGCCTAACCACTCTCAATCATACTCTCGATTGTAGAGGATGCTCGTGCCCTGCAGTGGGATGTGCATGGGCTGATACATAACATGTAACAATGATAGTGTGCCCGTATGTAAGACGCGGCAAGATGTCCCCACTAAACCGCTACTCTTTGATTCAAAATACTTATATTTGCTTCATGTTACAAGCTACTTTAATATTGTTTTGACAGAAATATTATTTTTTTATGTTACTATATTGTACGCATAATAATATAAAAAACGATAATGATCAATTAATGACCTATTGTATCAAATTATTATGGTTATTGATATGTCGCCTATATTAGTACTGTATCAGCCCATATACGTCCCACTGCAGGGCACGGGTGTCCTTTACAATCGAGAGTACGATTGATAGTGGTGAGGCCATATTATTATGTATGTAAATTCTGATGCTATACTGATGTGAATTGTGATTATAATTGTATGACATAACCACCCTTAAATGAATTTTGTCGGGAATATATGCACCTATGGTGTGATAACAGAAGAATAAAAAAGAATATATACAATTCGAAGTATGTATAATATACCGAATGTTTTTGTTTTAAACATTGTCTGATAGTTTTGTCTGCACTACATACACATTCAACTCGTATCATATACCTTTGTGCGGTAGGCATACAAATTGTATGTTATTAACTAAAGAATTCTATTGGAGATTTTAGTTCTATAAAAAATCCCTAACACTAATACTATATATTTATATTTCACATACAATTTCTATACATTGGTTAAACTATACCCAAATTATTTACACACGTCAGATGTCAAATTAAATATAGCAACTTTAAACGTTTCATATTTAGCAATGAATGTGACCACAATTAATATTTTTTTTATTTTATGATTTACCATTTATAAGCTTGATTTATGAAATACAAATGTAGAGCTAATACCCAATACCTTATCATTTCTAATATCTACCCAATTTGTCCATTAGCTACCAACAACTAAACCTTAAACACTTCACGCGCATTATTCAAATAACAAACATATTTGTGCGGCAAGCTACCACGAAAAATAAAGATTCTCCGGTTAACTTTTACAGGGCTAGTACCGCCATCTAGCGACTCGATTTCGAAGCGCAAGAATTTTTTTTTTTTTTTTTTTTTTTTTTTTTTTCTCTTTATTTAAGGGCTTTATCGCTTAGCAACAATGACGCCCTATAAAATCATCACAAAACTACTACAAACTTATCATCTAATTTCAAACCGTAATTATTAACTTACATATAAAACTAAACTCATCTTAAACATATGTGTGCTAATTTACATAATAGTCTAAATTTTTCTGTTGCCGGACAAGCTAAAATACTATTACATAAACCAACATTAAATCCCAATTGAGATTCAAACAGCTTTCTTCTTAAATAATTATTTTTTTTACATTCCAGTAGGATATGTTGAACATCCTCAACAGTTCCACATTCGTCGCAGTTCGGCGACCTACACAACCTCATAAGATATCTAAATTGATTTAAAGGAATATGTCCCGATCTAATTCTTAACGCGGTGATAAGAGTGTTCCTGTTTAAGGAGCTTTCGTCTATCCAATTATTTTTAGGAATTTGTGGTTGAATGGTTTTAAACCATGTTCCCTTTTGTGTCGATAATACTTTAAAATGTTCATTCCAAATTTCAAAACAGTGTTGTTTCAATAAGTTTAAATAATCGGAATACAATGGCGTTATCCCTATTGGAATTCCGTCACTTACTGCCTCTCTAGCTAACCTATCAGCCGTGTCGTTTCCTTCTATCTTAACATGGGACGGAATCCACTGCAAAATGACCGTCTTTGAGCTGGATTCAAATTTATGCATTAAGTCTAGTATCTGGTAAGCTATCGGTATGCTTCGTAAATACGAGGTGCACCGAGCCAAGTATAAAAGAGCACTTTTGGAATCGCTTAAAATCACGAATTTATCAAATCCAATGGAATTAATATAAGAACAAGCTTCTAGTATGGCTATTAATTCTAAGTGCATAATGGAGATATTAAACTCAATACTAAATCTGGCTGATGTGTTGTTTTGTGGATCAAAAAAAGCAGCACCTCCTTGAGTACCTTGCTTGGAACCATCTGTAAAAATTTTGTAGCTATCGTAATATTGTTCATTAATGAACTGTATACAGATATTTTTCAGTTTACTAGTTTCATATTTACTTTTAGGCATATCAACAGCATTTATATAGGTTTTAACATTTTTAACCATGTCAATATTACTAGCCCAAGTATCCAAAGAGAAATATTCATATTGGGTAACACTGTGAATTGGCAAACTTTTATAAATATTGTACACTGACACTAATAGTGGCTGTTTTCTTACTCGCCAATACTGAGAATGAGCGGTAGTTGATAGTAACTCAAGAAGATCACTTGACTTATTGCTTAACAAAGATTTAGATTTAAGACAAGATTTTGCGGCCAAATATCTTCTACGAATTGTTAGAGGGGGTAAACTGAGTTCGGCTTCCATAACCTGAATTGGAGTGGTTCTAACAAAGCATCCTATTAATCTAAGAGCTTGATTTTGAATTTTATCAAGTTTTGCTAAGTGACATTTGAAACTGCAATCATATAAGAAACTACCGTAATCCAGTCTACTTCTAATTATAGCAATATACAAACGTCTTAAATGTTTTGGGTGGACTCCCCAAGACGGTCCCGCAAGAAGTTTTAATATATTTAAATATTTCGATACTTTCCTGATTAACTCATCGATATGTTTCCTCCATCTAAGTGAGCAGTCTAGCCACATACCCAAGTACTTCACTTCATTTTCTATTTTTATATTACAATTGTCAATATATAATTTGATAGGTAAGTTACATTTGCCTTTTTTAAAAATACAGATCTTAGTTTTATTAGTCGACACGTCTAAACCCAAATTTGATATTAACAGATTAAATTTATTTATTGCATCCTGTAGTTCCTTAGTGATTGAGTCAACATCATTGCCCGACATAAATATAACGAAATCGTCGGCATATTGCGAGATACCAACATTTGTGATGGTTTTGCAGATATCGTGAGTGGCTATATTGAACAGAAGAGGTGAAAGAGGATCTCCTTGCGCCAAACCTCGACCGGTAGTTCTACAGAGTTCAAAGTTGTTACCAGAATATTTAATAAATCTCTCTTTTAAAAAATTCCATAAGTATGAGCATAATTTACCACCGACGCTAATTTTGTCTAAAATGAGAACTAGTTGATTAACATCTACATTGTTATATGCATTGTTAATGTCTACAAAACAACCTACTGTCAATAAATTTGTAGAAAATCCTAATTGAATTTTAGAAATTAATTCCATTAAGTTATTCAGACAGGATCTTGTCTTACGGAATCCTATAGTGTTATCGCTAAAAATATTTTTTCTTTCAACATACCATTCTAGCCGTTTTTGTAGAATACAGTGAAACGTTTTGCATATGCAAGAGATAAGTGAAATGGGACGAAGAGAAGAGGCAAGGCCCCTGGGACGTCCTGGTTTCGGAACAGTAATAATTTGAATATTCCTCCATTGAATTGGTGTATATCCATCATTGAAAAACTTATTGTACAGCTTAACTAAAACGAATTTACCAACAGATGGGAGATTTTTGATCATAGAGTAGGACATTTGATCATATCCGGGAGCCGTGTCTTTATCTTTAATACAATTTTCTAATTCTTTAACAGTAATTTCTGATTCCAATTCTAAATTAGAAGATGAGAAAGTAGGTTTGGGTAATGAAACAAAATCGGGAGTTAAACCTTTCAATACCCTTTCTGCTACCTTTGTATTAATGCTTGGTGATTTCGATGCGTATCCTTTAACCCATTTCATTTTACGCCACATGTCATTAGCCGTATTGGTATCATCAATAGTTGAACAGAATTGTTGCCAGGATTCGCATTTTGCCTTGCGTATTAATCTTTGCGTTTCTCGAATTTTATCTTGAAGCAGTTTATAATTATGAGGAGTCGGATTCCGTCTAAATCTGGCTAATGCTAATCTACGTTCACCTACTGACTTGGAAATGTTAGCATTCCAATATGGCTTAGGCTTAAATTTATTATTTACATGTTGTGGTATATCAACATTTGGTATATGTAAATTGGCTGCTTCTTGTAAGGTGTTTTCAAAAAAATCGTATCCCGTCTGAGGATCATCCGGCAATTCAGAATTAATAATAACATTTTCTATATATGAAGTATAATTCAACCAATGAGCCTTTTTAAAATTTCTTTTGCGGATCCTCTTTTGCGGTCTATTTAATTCGTGTGATATTATGATTATCAAGTGGTCACTGCCAAGAGACTCATTGGTAACCCTCCAATTATATTTAAAAGCTACATCACTAGAAATAAAAGATATGTCGGGCGCAGATTGCTGCAATACACCATTAACTAGTCTCATACGCGTTGTAGTGCCATCGTTTAAACAAATGAAGTTATAATTTAGTACAGAATCAAATATTTGTGATCCTCTTTGGTCTGTTTTGTAAGACCAGGTTGAGTGGTGACCGTTAAAATCCCCCAACACTAATGTTTTGCTACTTCGCATAGAAAACACAAAGTCCCAGTCGCTCGATATCGTGTGTACTGTTGATGGACAGTATAAAGATATGATATGTTGGAGGTCAGGACAATTGAACAACTCGATATGTATCAACTCAATTCCACGATTATGATTTTGTATATGATGTAATTGTGTTTTAATAGATTTGTGAGTAATAATAGCGACACCTCCATATCCGTCATCTCGATCTTGTCGTTCAATATTATAATCTTTAATTGTCAAATTAGTCGTTAATTCTAGCCATGTTTCACTTAGTACTGCAATATGAATTTTCTCCTGGGTTAAAAGTTGTTCTAATAGTATTAATTTAGGTTTAAGGCTTTGTGCGTTCCACTGAACAATGTTTAATTTGCATTTACTAAATCTATGAGAATCCACTGATGAAATTATACAAACTAGTGCTATCTGATACGTTACGAACTACTAAAAATATGATCCACTCTAATAAAATTTTTACTGCCTTTTGAATCTTATTTTCTAATGAATCTTTCTTAAAAATATATCTTTAATCTTATAAAGTAATTGTGTTACCGTCATATTATTTTCATTTGACTCATCCCTCTGACTGATATGTCTTCTTTTTCCTGAACTCTTGTAAGCCGAGGTGGTTGAAATGTCCGATTCCCATCCTACGTCCTCATTATTTCTGACAAAATTCATGCGGTCCTTTTTTTGAGGTATTTTTTGATTATCATCGCGTTGGTTTGTGAACAAGGGGGTCGAAGGTTTTTCTTTGTGGGATAATAACGATGACTCTGTTTTGTCAGCGTATGTGATATTTTGATTCCTTCTTGCATGTGTCTGTCTCTGGGGAGTATTATCCTTTTTTATGTTGCTATCATCCTGGGGTTGTTGTCGTGGTGTGGGAGAGGGGGGAACATACAGAGTTAAGGCTTTCCGGTAAGTACAATTAAATTCCGCCATCAAATAACGAATATTCTTTTCTTTGATATACACTGGGCATGTTTTATCCAAAGCTAAATGGTTTCCCTTACAATTGACACATGTCATAGTTTTTGTCTCGCAGTTATCATGATTCTGTCCACATTTGGGACAGAAAACTTTTTTAGAAGGACAATATTTATTGATGTGGCCGTATCTCCAACATTTGGAGCATTGTGTGACAGGGAAAATGTACTTCTCCACTTTGATTCGCATGTTATATATATAATAAATGGTGGTAACGATGCGCCCTTAAAGCAAATTCGTAATGCTTCACTCGGTATCCATCCTGTAGACTTATCCTCCGTATTATTGGTTGATTTGTTCCTTCGGTTTAGGCGTATTGCTGATAATATTTCAGTATCACACCGGACACTATCCAAGAAGTCTTGTATAGACAGGTCAACTTCAATATCCCGTATAATTCCATACGTTACACCAATCTCCGATGTTTTTTGGCATTTCCAACCTAAGTGTGCAAAATCTTTATTCATCATGAAATTGTTGGCATGTGATTCTTCTTCAAATGTAATTAATAATTTATATGGGTTAATATATTTAACCCGTTCTATTCCTTGTATTTTATGAACACCGAATAATTTTGCAAGGGCAAATTGTTTGGGGAACATCTCATTGTTTGTTATACTAACTTCAATTTTTTCACTATTACCTCTTTCTTCCTCCAAGGTGTGACTTTTTGCTGATAATTTATTCTTCTTTTGTCTGGTAACGGCAGTCCAGCTTCCAGACGAATCTTCATCTCTGACTCTTTTACCTCCAATACCCAAACTTTCCTCTTCCATTTCTTGATCATTTATAGATTTCTCCGATTCAGAATGCATAATATCGTCAATAACATCACATTCAATCGAATAACTATTAGTTACAATGTTGCTCATTAAGAACAAAAGGCCGGCCGGGCGGCCGTCCGGCCAGGTGTGCAATCTTTTATCAGTAAATAAGTAGTTTTATTTAATTGTACGCACGACTATCTCTCGCCACGCAATCTATGCGACTGAAGAATTTATTGTAACTTTAATTTGTCCCCCAGGAATGTGCCCTGGAACTACGTGTCCCGTCTCTATAAAATATATCAGACGTCGTTTTCGGACCCTACGGCAACCCCGTTGCAAAATATCATGTTTCTTATAACATTGTCTCGTAAAATACGCGAAAACATATAACAATGTGTCATTTTTTATTATTTATCCAAATAATGCTATTGGACTATTCTTATATTAAATATACCACCGTAATATACATTGTTCACCATTGTTTTGATGTAAAGATTGTTTTATTTATAAGATATTTTTATTATTTATGTAAGCCTTAAAAGTCACATCCAGTTCTTAAGCGCTGAACTAACAAAAGTTGGCATCCAATCATTTGACTATTGATATAAAATAATACTCTTTTAGTCCCTTAATCAATGTAAATATCTGTATTGGAATTTATATTTTATATATTAGGTATCTACCGTAATTCGAAATAGCCAGGTGTATCAATATCCCTACAATAGGTAATAAAGCGCATTGCTTCAAATTATTCTTTTGTTCATCACCATCTCGATAGTTAATTGTAATAAAGTTCCATACATTGTAGTCTATTCAATCTACGGGGAGAAGTTGGGAAAAGCCACTAGAAAATTAGGTGTTCATTATTTAGATAAGCCTGGATCGACATTCACACGCATTTTGATGAAATATAGCACCGTAGCTCTTCTTTTCTTCTTATTCAGTAAAATACAATGAAATTAGTGCAAATATAAATATTAGAGTAACAAGACGAGAAGAACAAAAGGACATGATGAAACATTATATTTATTTTATTTATTATGATTTGGGAAACAATCAGAAAATATTAAATTTATTGCAACTTAATATTTACACAGAAACTTGCAACTCCAAAATATATTTTATATAATAGCTGTAGCCAGAAGCTCTCAAGCATAAAGTATGTTAAATAAGCCTTTATATGTCAAAATCTTGAACATTTGGAGTGCTAGTTTGCCCTACAGTCAGTAGAGGGCGCTGATAAATGATTGAAAAACCATGTTACATTGATCTTTGTTGCGCTTACAGTAAAGAGTGTCGGTAACATTGGTGATCATATGACCGTTGTAATAGTGTACAAAATGTAAAATTAATACGAGCCGTGTCGCCTCGGATCGAGTGGCGCTGATTGCAGCTATAGGGATGTGGGTTATGTTTTCATTATTCATCATTTTTAAAATGGGAAGCTTCTGGCATATCCGTTACCTACCGTTTTTGTAACAACCTTTGTGAGGCATATACAAGAAGATGATTGTAGAAAATCCTTTTGCCGCCACTAAAGTTAACCTAGTCTTAATATTTGTTTATAGATGTTGTAGTATCTACAAGGCATATATTCAGTGGACTTCCTCTGACTGTAGAGAGAGAGAGAGAATATGTAAAAATCCTTGATTGCTTTAGTAAATACATAAAATTGTATCTGTATCGTATCAGCCCACATACGTTCCTCCTCTACAATCACGACTACGATTGAGAGTGGTTTGGCCTGTTTACCATCAGGCCTGAAATTACTCCCAGCATCGATTTTTAAGCACAATCCAAGCACTTTGTCCCATTGCAACGTAAATATTATTCGATTTATGTCGTATGATTAAAACCCAAATTGAAATGTGAACCTAAACATAATCCAGAGCTAAACTTGATCACCATACTATTTGATATAATTCGAGTATTAATATGGTTATCGAGGTACTTTCTTCCATCAATGAGATAAAAATTAAAGGGAGTGTTATGTACTTTGATTTTGAAGGTTAATAATTTAATCTATCTAAAGTCATAGGCATTTAATCGCTTGAAGCGCTTTAGCAGGATAATCACAGCGGCTGCAGCGCCGCCGCGCCTAAACCGATTTGAACGAAGCTTTACGGGGACATAATCCTCATTCGAAACAAAATATACCGTTTAATTCCAAAACGCCAAACAGTTTAAGCCGTATTAGACAATCTAATCGACAATAGATGTTCAAAGGTTTTAAAAGGTTTCTATCTTGTCAAATATAGTTGTTCCTTAAAAATCATATGAATAAGTTTGATATTTCGATATGAGTGCCCTCTTTTACTGAAACTGTGACACTAATACCACCTTTGCTTATCTATGATGTAGCAAGAACACAAATGTACTATCAAAATGTACAATAAAATCGATATCGAATATAAAAATATAAATGTATCGATATCGACACATTGGAATCCGTGCAGAAATCAATCATAAATGTGTCGCAGTGAAACAATGGGTGTGTGTGGGCGGCGCGACGCGGGCGGTCCACAGATATTAGCGCGAACTCTTCGATTTTCGGCAGGGACAATATTAATATCGATAATTCACTATCAATTCAGACTAATGTGTGAAATGAGGGCTGTTGTTTAAATTAGCTGATCACTGAATTTTTGTTTCAGGTCTGAGTATTTATTTTTTTGTCTTTTTGTATTACAATGAATGGTGAGACGAGCGTGTCGTTCGCCTGATGGTATAAGCGATACGACCGCTCATTAACATTGGCAACCCAAAAAACACCTCGAATTACAAAGTAATGCTAGGGATTCCATTGCGCTCGCCATCTTGAGCCATAGATAACATGTTAAGTCTCAATATGTCCAGTAGTTAAACTTAAGAATGAACTTATCTCATGTGATTGTTAGGTATAAACTGTAAGTAATTTAATAATAGTCCCATGGAACAAAATACCCTTCACTCAGCTTAGCCTAAGTATATATTTTTTTCTTCTTGGAGAATGCACTGCTTGTGATCATAAGTTTCATTCTAAAAATATATTGACCTTATCAAACCGTCACCCCATCACTCCTTAAATCCTAATCACATTCAAATCCCTAACAGAATTAACTTACGTCAAAGTTTAACTAAATAAAACGGCTATAAACGGTGGTTTATCTTAATAGTTTGGACAAAGGGCGCGCGTTAACCCGCTTACCGCCAATTAACCACTAACTTATCTGTCCTGCCCATTGCCTTCAGTCCACGGTAACTGCACTACAAATGATAGATAACAATAGTATATTATTGGCCGTAGTTCGGTGAAATATGTACTTTTTGATTATAGATTTTTAGTACGGGGTGATAAATTATTATACAATTAGAAATAGGATATTCAAAGGTAAAATCAATTATGCTTCATTTTAAAAGACATTCATTTTATATAACTTTGTTTTTCCAATTTAATTTTGTATCCATTTTAATGGACATTAATTTCATGAAACTTTTTCAATTGAATTTCATAATTTAATTATTTTTAAGCTTATTGGTTTAAAGTTCTACAATCGAACCTAATTTTCATTAAAGGTTATAAAATATATATTTATTATTTATTTAAATGACTAGTCCGTATGATTGTATGTGGTTCAGTCCACATTGGTCATCGAGCGAGATATACCTAACTATCTTCTATTACCCAGTTCTGCCTATAATAGGTTTATGTAAACTGGAAAGGAACAAGTAAAACCTAGAAGGTGACCCTCTCACATGAATCAGGTTGGTTTCCACTGCTGTTTACAGTGATCCCTATCCCCCGAGTCCGACATCCTCCGACATTTGTTTAGACACCGACAGCGAGGCGAGAGGCCACGGGTTCGATCCCCGCGCCGAGACAATAGGCATGACGAATTATTTTAAAATCATGTTTTATAATATAGATACACATTTATTATATACGAAATAATCTATATTTCAAGAATTAACAAAGGTTTAACACAGTTTTAAGCCATTTTTCTAATAATCTTTCAATAGTGCACAAAAAAAGCTAGTAGGTGTCATGGCATCCGTTATAACGTCACCACTAGGTAAACATGTCATTGTGTCTATGCGCAGCGAAGAAAGTTAACGAAACAAAACATATTTCGTTTGATAAAAATGAATTCTAAAGTCTGTAAGTGGTTCCGGTAAAGTTCACATTCCACATTTCTAAAGAAATTGGTAATGTTTACGGCAGGTTTACATAGGCGTGACGTCATGCATCGTGGCTAGCGTTTCTGTCAAAATGGCCGATTGCCATATATTGTAGTTTTATTTTATTGAAAATCTTATTAATCTCCAATTCTGGATTATAACTAAAACATCGTTTTAAACCCTTCTAATATGTTTTTCCCCCTAACATCATAAAATATTTGATATTTTGATACTGTCGTCACGCCTATTGTTGGCGTCCTTGTGTTTGTGAGATCGAAAAGTCTATCGTCATTTATGTCTTAGCCCGGAGTTGGAAATATGTATTTGTTTATCTATTTTATCGAATTAAATCTTATATTTATTGTGAAAATATTTTTACATACCCAAAGCAAATTGACAAAAATACAATAAAAATATATAGAGTTGCAATATGGACAGATGATAAAACGCATCATCTAAAAATAGTGCAAGGCAGGTATCGATATCGATATATCGAGCGACAGGCGCGGCCATTTTGTTAAACACGCCATTTACGAGCGGGAACGCGCCGCGCACACTTTAATGGCCACCAGATTAATTTAATATTTTGTAATTGCCGTTTTACTTCCGTCCGCGTTTTAATGAGAAAACGTTTTAGTCTTTTTCAGTTGGTTTATTTACACTCATTGCGTTTATAAGGTAACAGCGGGGTTTTATTAAGTACCTAAGTAATAAGTATACATAAGCAATGGTATACACTATCGGGCTTTATTTAAAAACCTATTTTAATTTTGTCCTATTCGCTCAAACTGAATTCATAACTCGATCGCAAAGGACAATGCATTCGTTAGCTTAAATCGGTTTAAAACTGTTTATAAATAATGTTGTTTAAATACCTAAATATTGGCTATTAGTTTATAGTAATTGATCAACGATATAAGTCGTTTTAACTAAATGAAAAATGAATGGGAAATATTATTGAAATACTTACTATGAGACTCTTCATTATTATGCTATGTTATTTTATCATTATGATACAATAAAGGCTAGGGCACAATTACTGCTAGCGATTTCCACATGATTCTATTTAAAGAGCCGACTCTTCCATTAAACTGCAAGTGTTGTAAAAATCCATGAGCAGCGGTAAGAACCTTCCATTAAGAAAGCTATTAGCTCATCTGATAATCCTGTTGAAAATATACGTGATTGCGTTGCTTTGCCTAGCGATACTGCATTTTAATGTTTTATTTCAAGCTAACTGGCATTTCTTAATCTAATTAATGTTTATAATAATTTGCATAGGTAATTAATGTTCTTTTAAAAATTCAAACCACCTGAATGTCATTGCATTCAGTCAGTCAGTCAGTTCGATGACCCGTTTAACCCTCCAAATTAATATTGGAGTATTTTCAGTTATTTTTAGGAGTAAGTAATTTTAACAGCTTTAAGTTTATAGATCACGCGACCGGATTTATTAAGTACAAACACAAGTACAATCTCAGTGAGATCTTAACAGCTGTGTATAAATTTAAAGGTAATTAATTTAAGGTAATATTTTTTCCACTAATGTGTCATGGCATGAACACTTTAAAAAAGGTGTTAAATATTATCTACCTACATTATTAATCTGTGGTTTATAAAATAATCGTTTTAAAACTTTTGTCACGAACAAGACAGACGGAAAAAATATAACTACACAATCCTAGCAAGTTTACTGGTGGCAGGTCTCTCATATGTGAGAGGCTCCCTGGATAGGAACTACCGCAATGTCTATTACTCTCGCCAAAAATGTAAATGCCCTGTTGTGTTCCAGTTTGAAGGAAATTGTAGCCAGAGTAACTACTGGACATAATCTTATTTCTCAGGATGGCGAGCGCAGTGAAATGCCAAGCGTTGCTTTAAAATTTATGGTGTTTGGTTATGGTACTATCCATGAGCGATCATATCGCTTACAATCAGGCGAATGGCATGCTCGTCTCGCCACTCCCAGCAATACAAAAACACATTACAAAAATAATTATATACCTAGTTAATCTGTTATCACGGGCCTGATAAAACTGCACGCTGTCTATCAGACTACTGTGGAAATCCTTGAAGACAGCCAGTTCAGCGATGGATTACTAGATTACATTATTTGCAATAATATAAGGCTGTGGTGACGCACCAGAAGTGCATCCACTTATACGAATATGTGAGGACGTAACTACTAACTACGTACCAACTGGTAGTCCAAAACGTAATCTTGGGCAACCATATGCATATAATCTTCCATCATCTCATAGTTACCAGGATATTATAATAAACCATACATTGCCCTTTTTTTAGTTAGGAGACAAACGCACAGACCAATTACCTGATTACACTAGAGTTTCTTGTCCATTTTTCACCCGTTCTGGTGGTAGAATATAAATTGACTGAACCTAAAGGATGTTTACATTGTACAGGTTCAATAAATTATTTTCATTTACAACACCAAAGCCATTATTAGCGTTCGGCCTTAACACAGCTCATAAGCTATAGCTCGTTTTGGAAGTTCCTAAGTTTTTAACTTTTTTTAAAATAAGGCAGCATTATGATGTCTAAAATAAATAAATAAATACACCCAACAGTCACATACATAATCCTGAAACCACATTACGATCAATTAAGTCTTGTGCCGTGGGTATCAGAAACTACGAGAGACTTTTCAGTTTCACGCACACCCAGACCCGAGACAAATATTTATGGGCCTCACAAACATTTGTCTCTGTGGGGGGATCGAACCCGTTTCCTCTCGTTTTATAGTCAGCATCTAACCAACTGCGCTACGGAGGCTGTCATAAAAAGTCTGACTACAACCGAATTCCATAACAACAAACACAATTTTCAACTGGCAACACTGACCAAAAAATACAACAGTGTTAACAAGTGCTTATTAAAAAGTCGCTCCGTAAACTATTATCCCTCGATTTTGTTGGTTAATAGCTTTAATTGCTGCCTCACCGTACCAAACCTTCAATTAGTCGTTGAAAAATAAATAAACACGCATATAATACCAGTCTTAACTAATTAACAATTAATATTACTAACGATGTAGAGAAGTTTGTCTGTGCGTTGGTACTTTTTAACACGCTTTTATTAGATTCATCAGTATGTTTGTATGTATGTATGTTTGTATGTAACCGACTCCTTTGAGCTCGATTTTGCCCTGCTTTGAACGATCAGATTTAATTCAAACTTTGCATACTTATCCAGGACCGATGACAACGCAATAATTTAAAAAGTATATGACATTATCTTATCCATCTTAAAAATGTTTTTTGAAAAAAATATTATAAGTTGGTAATTTGCGCGCAGGAGTCTTTTTTTGATAAGACAGCCGTAGATAATGTTTTTAGTGCAAGCAATTTAATTATAGTTTAAAAAACTAAAAAAACACGCTTGCATAAAAGATCCAACTAAAAACTAAAAAATAATTGATAATGAGTTTAAGATTCGAAAGAAAATGGTGTAAAATACATACTTTTTTTTGCTATAAATGCATGCAAGCGTGTTTTTTAGTTTTTTAAACTATAATTTAATTTATATCAATGAATGACGAAACGAGCTTGCTGTTTCTTCCCCTGATGATAAGCAATACGACCGCTCATGAAAACCAAACACCTTGAATCAGAAAGCAATGCTTGGTATTCCACTGCGCTCGCCATCCTGAGACATAAGATGTTATGTCTCAATATGTCCGGTAATTACTCTGGCTACAATCTCCTTCTCACCGTAACACAACAGTGCATTTACACGCCTTTTATGCGCCCGATGCAAACTTTTATAGACATGCCATAAACCTAGGTCGGGTCTGGGCATTTTTGTGTCCTGAGCTTTGGAATTGCTGAAACTGTCCTAGTACGGCACCGTTTATGTACATCAATCAACGGTACCAATCAAATACAGGGTATATCAAGACTGCTACCGAAAACGAAGCCGGGTGGTAGTTTAAACGACTTCAGACACAATGCAACAGAAAAAGTTGCAAAAAACAGCGTCAATTTTTTTTTTGTTATTTTTTTCCTATGGCCATATTTGGGTGGTAAATACATTTTTTCCTAAAATAATAGTGTATACCCTTTTATTTATAAGTAATCTAAGGTATAAAAGAGTTTAAATTATTATTTTAGCAAAAACTATGGATTTACCACCCAAAAATTACGATATTTAAAAAATCATAAAAAATAATTGTCGCGTTTCTATGCGAAATTTTTAATTGCATTGTATTTGTAGCCACTGAAACTACAACCCGCGCTTCGTTTTCGGTAGCAGTCTTGAGATACACAGTATACTTGTCTATTATATTAAATGATTTAATTTGCTTAACTACAGTAAACGGGTCTTTTACGGCTTATATGTAGATTAGTACATTACAGTGATTTACTGAATTATTCAATGTCTATAGTAGAACCATAATGTATATTTGCACAACATTTTAATACAGCGAGGCGAACATGCTTTTCGCCAGATGGTAAGCGATAGGAGCACTAATGGGCAGTGGTAAAGCTTGGCATTCCACTGCGCTTGCCATCCTAAGATATGTATAAGATGTTAAGTCTCAAAATGTCCAGCAGTTACTCTGGCTACAATGTCTTTGAAACCGAAACACAACAGCGCATTTACACTACTTTTTGGCGAGAGAAATAGACGTTGGGGTGCTACGTATCCAGGCGGCTTCTCAAATAGGAGACACTTACCATCAGTAATTTATGTTCAAATTTGAACATTAGCTTAACCATGATAGGCCATAGATCTACAAGAACAAAATACCCAATTAAGATAGCCAAACAAGTAAATCCGCGGTCAAAGCCAACACATTTGAAAGAGACGTAACTCACTCGTTGAAAGCGGGTGTTTAGTTATCTGAACTAGGACGTTGATGTATTGTCTCGTAGTACAAAATTCGTTAATGCCGCAAGCAACCGCCGCACCGCGCCGTGTAATTACTGGAAAAAAACTCAATTAATCCTGCACCAAGATGTGTTTAAATTGATATTTATCGTGACATTTCAGTTTCCGTGACGGTGGGCAGTTAATTGTTGTTAATTCAGTGAAATTACACCATTCCAGTCCGGTCTTGGGATTAGCAATCAACATTTTTACACACTATCTTATGAACATTGTGAAGTTTGCCAGACTTCTTGTTCACATATCAAAGAAATTTTGAAGGAATTTCAAAAATGTCTTCTCCTTATTTTGCTTCTAACACCTATCTATACCAAACCATATGCGACGCTATGTAAGAAGGATTGGGTCTCATTTCGTAATTTTTTTACTAATATAGACACATAATAGATACATAATATGTAATATAGATACAAAATAGATACATAATATGTATCTATATGGATTTTTGGCCTATTTTAGTTCGCCTGTAGCCACGTTGAATATCAACATTAAAGAGCATTATTCTTACATTATTAAAAATACCAAATACTAAGAGGGTACTACGGTTCTACAACAGCCTGATTCGAAAAACCTATTTATCATCACATAAACATTAATTTTGGAGCGAGCATCAAACACATGACTTCATGTTGTAGCTTGTAGTTTCATAAAGTGTTACTATGCACATCTTAGATTAATATGTTGACTTTAAAATATTTTTAGAAACATCATAATTAATAGCTAGTGTCAACAGCAACAGCAGACTCTACCATAATTATAGTTATTCTCGGATTCTCTTTGCATTTGGCAACCCCAGATAATATTATAATTGCTTCATTTTATCATAGATACAGCGATAAAGCTCGTACGTATATTATAGTTTGTGACGGTTAGGCTAACCACTTCTAATCTCTCTCCCTCTCTCTTCAGGCACTTAAACTCCACAGCTGAAGATAGCCCTCCCCAACAATCTCCACATGACCTATTGGAAGTTAATCGGGCTATCCATCTTGTAGGCGCGCGTCCGACACTGCGCTTGCCTAGACGTGGCTTCCACTCCACAACCTTTCGGCCCCAACGGCCATTAGCTCTTCGCTCTACGTACCCGGCCTACTTCCACTTCAACTTTAGCTAATCTTTTGGGCTATGTCGGTTACCTGTGTTCTCCTACGGATCTCTTCATTACTAATTCGATCTCGTAGGGAAACACCGAGCATAGCTCTTTCCATAGCGCGTTGAATGACATTGAGCCTTCGTATGATACTTATAAGTTCTAATACAATAATAATATTTCTCATTAAAAAGAGGGCTTATGAAACCGTTACAATATTTGCTTGATGTTTTTTGAAATCTTGATCGCAACTAGATAAATGTTTATAAAAGTATAATTAAGATTATGACTAAGGTGCTATGGAAGACATACATAGTAAAACTGAAAATATGTCCTCCTTACTTCAGGCATCTTACATTTGTGACGTTTTGTTTCAATTGCTTCTTGTGCGATCATAAACAGAGTTCGTAATTTCTAAAACCGTACATGCTTTAATTAGTTCCACTGTTCTGAATATAGCCGGCAAACACTGATTTGTACGTACGGTACGCAAAATATGGGAATGTGTTTATAGGCGAGTAATAACTAATTGGACAATTTATTTCAATTTACTGGTGGTAGGTCTCTCATATGTGAGAGGCTGCCTGGGTGGGTACCACCGCAATGTCTATTTCTCCCGTCAAACAGCAGTTTAAATGCACTGTTGTGTTTCGGATTGAAGGACATTGTAGCCAGAGTAAGTAACTACTGGACATATTGAGACTTAACATCTTATGTCTCAGGATGGCGAGCGCAGTGGAATGCCAAGCATTGCTTTATAGTTCAAGATGTTGTTTGGTTTTGCTACTGTTCATGAGCGGTCGCATCGCTTACCATCAGGCGAACGGCATGCTCGTCTCGCCATTCACAGCAATAAAAAAAATAATCCATCAAGTTAATTAAGTTATTATACATAATTTAATATACATTTCCTAGTAATAACTATAAAACCACTTAACATCGCTATGTTTTTTCCGACAATAATAACAATGTTGCTCGTAACATTGCAAGCATTTCAGAACGCATTTTTACGATCATGATTACCAAAAGGACAGTTTTATTGGCACACACAATAATAATTTAAGCGACATGGACACCCAAATTAAAACTTAATAGACGTTTACAAGCTATTGAAGCGTTTAATAACAATGAGACAATGGCAAATCAAATCCATATCGTGTATAACATTAGACGCCATTACTTAGCTAATGCGTTAGGGTCGCGCCAATAGCGTGCGTAGTCGCCATTCGACCGCGATTAATTAGCAATTCAAACAAATTTAGCTTAATAACGCCCGCTCAGACTGAGCCGATTGCGTTTACATATAATTCATGCCTTCTTAGTCGTACATTAGCTAAATGGCTTAGCTTGTAGGTCAGACGAAAATCACCCACGATTAAATATGGCGCGTTGGTTTTAAAGCTTGTAGTGATGCATGATTGCATATCGATAGAGGAAAATATTTAAATAATTAATGAAGACTAATTACACTTGTCACACACAAACAGGGCGTCACATTTTTTATGGGACCAACCCATTATGCCATGCTCTCCGACAGAAAAGAAATTTTCAAAATCAGCTACCGATAACCGACGCAATCGCGTAACATACGTTTGAATTGATTACCTCCTCTTTTAAAGTCAGTCAAAAATCGAATACTATTGTTTTAGTTGGCGCAGTTGTACGATTACGTATGATTGCATAGTTGAGGTCTCAGTTTAGGATCCCGGGTCAGGCAAAGTGAATTTGACTTTTCTATTCATTATCTGACCACACAATATGGCGATAGTCTCGTCTCCTATATAATCGTGGGCCGGAACCCACAAGTCGAAACTTGGGTAAACTGGTAGCACCTCTGCCTACCCTACTGTTATAATGAAAACTGATGGTGCTTATAATAAGATAAAACTAGACGTCTTGTTTAAAAATAATTTATTAACTTATATTACAATTTAAGGATAAGTAAATAATAAAAATAAATAAATACACCCAACAGTCATAAACATAGTCCTGATCCCAGATTAAGATCAATTATGTCTTATGTCGCGGCCATGAAAGACTTTTTGGTCTCACAACACCCAGACCCAAGACAAATATTTGTGGGCCTTACAAACATTTGTCTTGGTGCGGGGATCGAACCGGGGCGCGGCGACTCAAAACCGGCTTTTCACAGCCGGCTTCATACCAACTGCGCTACGGGGGTTGTCAAAAACCCACTGAAGCCCACTGTCAATGTGGACTTTAAAGTATTTATTACTTTTTTCCATAAAATCATGAATTTATAAGGATTTGTGATGTGTAATTTTTTCTCAAAATTATATTTCTCGGAAAGTATTGAAAATTAAAAAATAATGGAAAAATTGAATTTCTGAGTTTTATTGGAGCTTGTAAACTGAAAAAAATATTTTATCCTTTTACATTCTTGATTAATTTGTAATAAAATAAATATTCGTATCCGTAAAGTCCAAATCCACTGTGTGCTTCCAATCTCGTGGTTTGCTTTTTGAAACATAATAATTATGTATTTGACCATAATTGTACTGAAAGTAATAAAATTAATTTATAAAAAAGAAGTCCAGTTTATTTATATTTGTACCAGAATTTCGATACACTTCATATTTCAGAAAAAAATCAAATTTCTAATTATACTAAATCTATGGTTACATCTATCTGATGTTTATCCAATTTCATTTACATCCAATAAGCCGCAATAAGCCGAATTTTGAAAAAATAAATATTTTTGTTTTTTCATTTATTTTAGATTTGTTCTAAAACTATATAACTTTACATCAAAATTAAAAACTAAGAGAACTTTTAACTTATTTCCGAACGTAACGTAACAGAATTTGACATCGCGTGGCAGCTGACAAGTGACAGTTGACAAATGACAACTGTGATGACAACTTCAGTCCACCGCGGGCCACGGAGATGTGATGATTCGCTGTTCAACAAACAAGTGTTATATGGCGTTAAATTATGACAATAACGAGATTTAAAATAAACACATGACATAAACATTAATGCGTATTAGTGTGAGTTTAATGGGTTATCGAGTAACAGGCTCAAAATGTCTTGTTATATGTGTAGTGTTGACTTTCGTTGTGGGTTGCTATTTGGCTTCTTTACCCATAGAAGACGGTAAGTTTTGTGACTGTAACATAACCGATTAGGATGATGTTATGCAATTTATCAATGTATTATTTAATTATCCGTATAATTTTTGCAGAAAAGGCAGGGTTACCTAAGCCAATCGAACATAATAATTTATCGAATGAACCGAAGAAAAAACGACTGGCGATTCTCGTACCATTCAGAGATCGCTTCGAGGAGCTTCTAGAATTCGTGCCCCACATCTACGCGTTCTTAGGGAAGCAGGACATACCATTCCACATATTCGTAGTCCAGCAGAAAGACAGCAATCGTTTCAACAGGGCTTCCTTGATAAACGTGGGGTTTTTGTACACAAAAAACGATTATGACTATATAGCGATGCATGATGTGGACTTACTACCATTAAATGATGATTTGAAGTATGAATATCCAGAGTCTGGACCACTTCATATTTCTTCACCGGATACCCATCCAAGATACTACTACAAGACATTCATTGGGGGTATACTGTTAATCAAGAGGGAACATTTTGAGTTAGTCAAGGGCATGTCGAATAATTACTGGGGTTGGGGCCTAGAGGATGATGAGTTTTATGTCAGAATTAAAGATGCTGGATTGAAAGTGACTAGACCAAGCAACATTACAACCGGGAGGGATAAGACATTTCGGTAAGTGTAAAGTTCTTTTGCAACCCATATTAATACATGGTTTATCTAACCAGATTATTACGGATATAATTAAAAAATATTGTTCATACCCCAAATATTGTTCATACACCTGTGAATCATGTTTTTGATTGTAGAGGAAGCCTGTGCCCTCAATTGTGATGCACATGGGATGATACAAATAAATATTAGTGAATGCAGTACAGTTGAAATTTTAACATTAACGTAATTAAATTATGTATGAATGTGAGCCTTTTTCCATACAAGTATAACCTGCATTATAAATTTTGACAGATTTATTCCACAAGAAGTTTAGAAGCTGTATGGTATGTGTCGCCAACCTCATGTAGATTCAATTTGTTTATCTGTACAAAAAATACAGTGAACTTAGTATGATATTTGTTACTTAAAATATTATTATGATAGCTTTTATTAGTTCATTGATAACTAACGGCCGTTCTCTATATCCTATCTATCTTTAACAAGAGGTTAAAATGGATATCGTTACTATGTCGATACCACTGTATGTTTCAATAAACAAAGATAGACATACAATATTATCTTTCCTATAATATGTATAAATATATGCACCTTATCTAAATATCTCAGTCTCTTTACTGAAGCAATAAATGTATGGAAATTTCGAGAGAAATCTCTTGTTAAAAATAGATAGATTATAGAAACCGGCCGTAAGAGGCTATCAGCCGAATTTAACTGACCGTAATATGTTTAGGTTTATTTATTAGTAAGTACTACACTTACTAAATTTGCTGATAGTTGGGAACAGAAAAGCAGATTTAGATTTGATAATAAACTTTAATTTTGAATAGTTGGTTTATATGCAAACTCAAACTTAATCTGACTCTGCTTTCATTGTGAAGGTAAACACATTTGCATAGTTGATCAATAGTTTCCAGTTTTGATTTTACTAAGTGGCTATCTCAGTCAAATATTCTTTTTATCTATAAAATTACAAATGAAATGCAGTATGTGGATGGAGTAACAAAGAAATTAAAAACAAGTAAATGAATATACTTATACAGCCAACAGTCACATAGATAGTCCTTAGTAAATATGGCAAATCTTTGTAAGACAAGTCACAAATACTTATTTTAGTAAATTGACCAAAACCAAGCCCACTGAGTTTGACTCGCTGGATCTACTCAGTCAGGGCCGCGTTGGATCTGGCAGTAAGCCTAAACATATGGGACGTATCGGAAATACTTATGGTCATTGTCTTAAGTTGGACCCAAAACAAGCCCACTGAGTCTTAGTCGCTGGATATACTCAGGACTGGGTCGCGTCGCGTATTTCCAGTGGTAGTGTAAGCCCACTGAGTTTGTTTCGCCGGGTCTTCTCAGGAAGGGCCGCGTTGGATCCGGTGGTAACTATAAACCGCTACGCACCGTTGTGATATTCATGGTCCACAAATAATACAATTTAATTTGACTAACGTAAATAATGTATTTCTTTGACAAATAAATTACCATAGAGTAAAAACAAATACTTTAAATAAAATATGAATAAACACTAAATAAATAAATAAAACAAATTATAAATAAAAATAAAATCAATTTAAAAATAAATAAATTTAATAAATAAATTGATAAAAGCAAGAAATTAAAATAAGTAATACTAAGTATAGAAAATATATTGTATATAGAGATTAAGTTCTATGTGTATTGACTTTTCATAAGAGCTTTTTAATTGCCTACATGACCAATAAATACATTTCATTTCATTTCAGTCCTTACCCAAAAATGAGCCTTGTGTCGTGAGTATCAGGGACTAGGAAATACTTTTTGGTCTCATAAATACCCAGAACCGAAAACAATACTAGTGGATCGCGCAAAGATTTGGCTCGATGCGGGAATTGAACCAGTGGTTTCCCGCTTCCAGCCGGTATCGAACCAACTGCCCCACCGAGGTTGTCAATATGTTACAGCTGCAGTTTATTAAATGAGGTATTTTTTTTCAAAATTCTTGCAGCTGTAACATATTAACAAAGCGAATAATACATGAGATCACCGAATAAATCTGTAGAATAGCTGTTTCATCATCATAATCTCAACCACAAGAAATCCAATGCTGAACATAGGCCTCCCCTAGAATATCCACATCGGCCTGTTGGAAGCGGCCTGCATCTAGCGACTTCCTGCTACCTTATCCAGGTCGTTCGTCCACCTTGTAGACGGGCGTCTGACTTCTCGCTGGTCTGTACGTGGCCTTCTAAAGTGGATACTTGACAAACACCAATTCAACAATTTCGTTAATGTTCTGCATGTCATCATAAAAGCTTCCGTTGCCATTGAGGTATTTCACTGGTAGGTCTCTCATATATGATAGGCCGCCGGGTAGGTACCACCACAATGTCTATTTCTCCCACTAAACAGCAGTGTAAACACACTGTTGTGTTACGGTTTGAAAGACACTGTAACCAGAGTAACTAACTACTGGACATATTGGGACCTTAACATCCTTAGATTATATACTCGTCTAGATTGAGCAATGTCAACAAACGATGCGCTAAAAGTGTCCTCACTTTCGTTGATATGTGTGAGTACCAGTCGTGTAATTATTGTAATCCAACTGTCAAGGTGTGTGTGTTTAGGGATGCCTACTCCAGATTATTAACTTAACTTTTCCCCATTATTTGATATACAAAATAGGTTAAATAAAATATTTTTCTTTATTTAAAGTAATCATACTATTAATTATATTTATAACGCATTTTAGTAAAAACAATAAAGATCTAAACCCATCTCCTAGTGTTTGTTTCCGAATAGAATTAACTCTTTGGATTTATTGCCTGGGCTGTTATCTGATTTCTGTATTCATGTAAAATATAAATCATCATAAGTAAAATGTTCGGAACACACAACTGAAGTCATGTGAGGCTACGAATTGTCTTCTTTTCGTTTCCGCTGTGTAATGTCTCTCCAGCAATTTGCTAGTACGGAATCCGTAGGAAGTCTAAAAATATTATTAGGACCTTGAATAAGTTCTCGCTGTTTCTTCAAAGATGACAATAGCAGTACCCCGTTTGTGAAATTTTGAATGGTAATACACATGCAAGGCAAAGAATTAATAAAATTACTATGAAGTGCATGTCGTCGTAGGTTTCATTAATATCGTGTAGGTAAGTATTATTTACTCATTAAATAAATAATGCCATTCTTGTTGTTATTCTGATCGAAATATTATGTAATGATATTTGTGTTTTATAGTTTCTCCCATAGTGTCAACAAATCTTCCTAGTAATAAATTGACAACACTAGCCAATGAAAATCATCTTCAAAATAATGAATTAAAAGTTCATGTTTTCTTCAAATAATAGTGGTTTAACAATAATGTTACCGATAGAAAGTGATATTGGTATTATTATACAGTTTTCCCACACAATTGCAATACAATTCGACAGCACAAACCGGCATAATTAATTATTTTTCGGGAGCACGTTATCCATATGTAGTTCAAATGATGACTGACGTACGTGAGAAGCGAGTCTACCAAATTTGGTAGACTTTATTTGAGCCGCGCGGTGAGGTGTGATGTGTCATCTAGACGAGTATATAATCTAAGCTTAACATCTTATGTCTTAGGATGGCGGATGCAGTGGAATTCCAAGCATTGCTTTGTAATGCTTGGTGTTGTTTAGGCTACTGTCCATGAGCGATCATATCGCTTACCATCAGGCGAATGGTAAGCTCGTCACGTCATTAATTGGAATATAAATAAATACTAGAAAGGACGTCGGGAACAATATCTCTGCGCATTGTGCTGGTACAGTAACTCAGTAAAGTGAGAGCGAAGATGATGTTATTGCGTAGGCGTGATTGAGACAGAAATAGGAGTGGTAGTACCGTACCACTATTGTTACAAACATTTTGTTTTTAGTGTCCCCTCTAGTATATATCAATCCAGCGTTACGCAGTTGGTCGAAAGCTGACTACGAAACAAGACACCACGGGTTTGCAAATTTTTTCTATTCTATGTATGGTGAGAACAAGTCTCGCAGTTTCTGGAAATTTACCTACGCACTTGTAGTTTTTCTCTATTTTATTATTTTTAATTATTAAATAACTATAAACGATTTAACTGAAATGAAGGTATTCTTTATTTACGTTGTATTTTTTGTATTTTGTATATAGTCTAAAATCTGACCAAAAATAAAAATAATAATTTGGTTAAAATTTACTTACCTTTTGTTACATGTATAATATATTGTTTTCTATATCTATTACTTAAACATTCCGCGAAATAGTAATTTTGTAGTTATCATTTCGGATTTCACTTGAAGTAATAGAATACATCTAAACAACGCTGCCTATTATCTGCTACATTTTTTAAACCATCTATGATGTTTCTTTATAATATATACCCAAATACAACACATATTCCTGTTTCCTTAAGTAATTTTCATATTAATAACAATGGTAGCTGAAACTACGAGGGAATTTTCGGTTCTGAAACACTGAAACACTAAAGAAATTTATTTTGTTGCTTATACCTCTCATATCCAAATATTTTCTATGGTTCGCTGATTGGGCCAGTGTCTCTGATCAGAGTATTTTTCGGCCTGTTTCATTAAAAAGGTTGCATTTTCTTAACCTTCGTAAAACTTACATAAAAGTATTTTACTTCACCTCTTAAACATTGTACCAGGGGCGTGCACTCCTTGTAGGCAGAAATGCAGTGCTTTACTTGCCATTCACAGATATTTTATTATAACGTTCGTACGTTTTAGATGACTTTAATTTATAGTAAATAAATGAATAAACAAAATATAATAACTTAAAAACGCCTAATATTTTATAAATAGCACCTATTTGCAATCACGCAAACATTATGTTTGCCACGCGAAAAGCAATAGGCGCTGCAAAGCAAATTAATGTACCTAATCAACCAAGTCATGCCGGCGCGTCCCGCATTACATTTGTTTGCATGTGTGTAGTAATTTTGGTGTCCGTGCACAGTCGCAAACGCACACACCCATGAATATTGAAAGCCGCGACTCCTGCGGCAGGCCTCGGGAGTTCGGCAGTTGTCGGGAGTAATCGTAAATGTTCGTTGCATATAATCCGAGTAAAATTAATAGGCTGGAATCTAATAAATCACCTATGCACATTATGCATTTTTGGTTAGTAAGGTTTTATTTGTTTAAATAGAAATGTTTTGTGTTTCGCGGGGGCCATTTTGCTTTTTTTATGAGTTTTTGCATTGTTTACTATTTTATACTAGTATATTTGTAAAAAAAAATAGATTTCTTAACGGATTTTTCATTTTAACATTTGAAAGTGTGTACATTTAACAGTTTATTACTAAGTTTCGATATTAATTGTAGTCATTTGCTTTTACTAGTGTGTTTGTTTATTTTTTTAAATGTTATTTGATTGCGAGGTTTGTGTTAAAAATGTATGTTTATTGTTTATCAAATGAATGAATGAGGTGGCCGAAACCTTGCGTTTATTTACATCGGGATAGGTATAGTAATCTCAACTAACCGGAACCTTGAATATGTGAAAATTGAAAGCTGACTAGGTGAGTTTTTTTTTATTTTACTTATTAGAATTTCTTCCGCCGCGACGATCGATCGCTGTTTTGTCTGCGTTGCCGTAGAAGATGGACATGAATAGTAGTACATCTAAGACTTGTTATGTTGGCATGGTTTCCGACTTAGAGATCCGTCGCGTGGCTGTGGCTATGCTAAAAAACTATAAAAGAAAAAGTTTTTGTGACCGAGTACTCCGCCGCATACCCAGTGTCATAATTCTGTGCACGCCGCTGCATTGTACCAAATCTATAGCAAGAAAGCATAGATTATAATTGTAATTAAACTGCTACTAAAATACGCCGGCAGACATAACAAGAAAGATATCGGTTGTATCACAAAGAGATATAATAATTCAAGATACGCGATTAGATACACATTATCTGGTCTTGGTATTGATAGAGTCTTGTACCTCTATGTTAACACGAATTGATTCAATAATATATCCAATTTGATGCTCGATAAAACTTTTACACATTAAAGAACGTATAATATTCAATTTATGCGCATATCAATACGCATAAATTGAATAGCGTATAGTTCTGTAAGCTGGACGACCTAATGAAAGTTGCAGGAAGTCGCTGGGTTCGACAGTGTTATAATCAATGTGGCTGAAAATTAGAATAAAGATGACAATCGCCGTAGCTTAGCGCTAAGCTCAAATTTTGTATCGGCTCTTCGTTCTTATTGAAAACTGAAATTAATAATTACAATTAGATACAATCACTTTTATTAATTACGATACTGTACTAGCCCATAATAGCGCAGTAGCACGGGATTCTTTAATAATCGACTCTAATTGAGAATGTAGAACAACATACTATTACATGTTGGCGGATTTCACATCTTTAATAAAATCTTGCAGATATTTCTATAACATACTGGTTTCTTAACGATGTTTTTCTCTACTTCTAAAGTTCGTGTTAATAGCCTAGCACCACAAACATGTCTCCTAAACGTTAAAGGTGTGTCCTAAGATTCGGACACGCGACAAGTCTTGCTATATCGCGACCGATTCCTTACCCACAGCAACACCATTGGAACCATCTGGAAGAATACTCCATTCAGCAGTTAACTAACATTTATTATCCTATCTTGCAGGCACATGCACGATAAAACCTACCGCAAACGCGACATGCGTAAGTGTTACAACCAGCGCGAGGTGACGAGGCGCCGCGACCGCCGCACCGGCCTTCACGACGTCGCATACAACATGCACAGCATCCACAATCTCACCATAGACGGGCTGCCTCTCACTGTACTTAATGTTGAACTCATCTGCGACAAGGATACCACGCCCTGGTGCCAGTGTCCCGACCCCAACCCACCAAAGGTTAAGAAAACTTAACAGAAAATAGGTCTTCTGCGCGTGATAACATAAGCCTCCATTAAGGTATTATACTAGTTGAAGGTATCTCATATGTGAGAGGCCGCCTGGTTAGGTATCTCCGCAGTGTCTATTTTTCCCGACCAACTGTAGTGTAAACGCACTGAACATATTGGGACTTAACATCTTATGTCTCAGAATGGCGAGCGCAGTGGAATTCCAATAATTGCTGCTGTCCATGAGCGGTAGTATCGCTTACCATCAGGCGAATGACAACAAGCTCGTCTCACCATCCATAACAATAATAAAAAATATATATTCTTCATTAATTCTACAAGTGCCAATATGAATGCGATTGTTCAATACGTCAAAGATACCCATCGAAAGTGACCCATCGTGTCTATTTATGAAATGAAATGGAAATGAACATTTGATTTCTTCTTTATAATGACGAACCCACATCATTCGGATTCTCTCTTCTCTCTACCACTTGGATAATAAATGAATCCGAATGATAAATGTTTGTGCAAATAATCAACTCCGTAAAATATTCTGGAGTTCATGTCTAAAACTGTCAGAAGGCAGCTTTCTTTGTAGATTTAAAATTCTATGTTCTGAAACCTGAATATGCCTCTCGTGTTATATTGGAAACACGAGAGGCATATTCTAAAATGAAGATACGTGTTAAATATTGAAACTGCAAAATAAAGTCAATTCACATGGCAAAATGTTTTAATTAATTCATTTTGTTTTAAATAATAATACGATGATTAGAATATATTTTTGGGCAAAAAGTTTTCATAAGTATTAATTATATTTTTTTCAATAGTTCCGTCCCAGACATTCGGTGCGTATGTCCCAGTGAAATTGTGTCATCATATCAATAATATCTTTATCTGAATCCACTTGAACGAGATAATTCGAGACGTCATTTACCGCCACGATAATCCGTCAATTTGAATGCGACGTGACAACACGTCACTCTGTCCAAAATTTTTATTTCCAAAGAAATAACACTAATATTACTTCGCGTAGAATGTTATATTTTAACGCTCTTTAGCACCTAGTCGATTGCTCATTAAGTTTATGCACGCTTTATCTCTTTAGTAAATGTAGTACGAAGTCGCTGGGTACAGGCCACTTCACTCTGATAATATAAAAGCGTATGTTTATCCTGCTTATATTAACATCCTGCGGTTCCTAATGATATAAATTCATTAAGTATATCTAGACTGCGATAAACACGAGGCTAGGTGGCAGTTTTAATTACTTATTATAATCTTGACATTGCTATGTCTGATATTACCTGAATCCCATTATAGATGTAGCTTAAAACAATTTAAAATTACCATTATTTTCAGCTGGAATGTTCCACTTTATTTATAATAAAAATAATTGTGCATTTAACCTATTACATTTATAGCTAACATAATATTTGGTATGTTTTTTTTTTATATTTAAGTAACTAATTCGCTCCCTAAATTATAGTTATATTTTTCTCTTTAAATACCTACCTTATTTAATCTTTAAGTCTTTTAAGTGTTGTGAGTAAAAGTGACAATAGGATAAGTTTCGCAATAACTAATGTAATAAATGAAACAACAAGAGAAATAAATAAATATTTTATTTAACTTATTGAGAAGCTTTCATTTAACATTATAATATGGTAACTAAAATCATAATTTTCGTCATGTTTCTAATTTCACCTACATGTCAAGAAATTGTAAACATTAAAAGATTTTTTATTGCCTAAAATATATTAAGTAGTAATTTTTAGGTGGACAACATTAAAGAAAATAAATTGTTTTTATAACTAACCAATAAAATATAGTTACCATTACATAATATGTGAAATAAAAAACATAACGACTCAAAAATAATAACAACCGAACCACAATCATAAAAGGAACATCGATTTTAAGTCATCACTTAAAATACTATCTAGAAAACACAAGACAATTCGACCAAATAAAAGTTAGAGATTTAATGAGATTTAATTACACGGAGAGGATTTCTCGCCTCGATGATGTATTATCGTAAGGATATATAAAAGTTAAAGTTAAGTTAAAAGTTAAGGTCGTTGCATAAACTAACTTTGACGATAACTTTAACTTTGACTGTGTCATCGCCATACATTTGAAACATTGCTAATGTATGGGATTGATATTTTCAATGTTGAAGCTATGGCCAAAGTGAGTCTGCAATTGGGCCTAAGTTTATATTGTGTAACATTTGTCAAACACGATAATCCTATAGCGGTTACGTCATGCGATAATGGAATACGATTCTCGCAGCAAGAAACAATCGCCGTGTAAATGACACTATGCTACGACAAAATTGTATCTTGGGATATTTATTAAACAGGAAAAATTAGCTACACAAGTAAAGATGATAAGATAATGTGAATGAATTGGCAATACCATCACGAAATGTTCTGAATAAACAAAAATTTTAGTAATATGTATCAAATAAAAATATTTAATTAAGGCATTTATTATGGAAAACAATGTTGAAGTAAACTTTTTTTTTATTTATTAACTTATTTGATATGATGTTAGTAAATTGCGAATTACATATGTAAATCCCAATAGATAATAAGCGAAAATACCATTATTCTAAGGAAAAAAAAAAACGAAATGTATGTAAGTACATATCCTTAAATATTAAGTACGAATAAATTAACATAAACATGAATTTCATTTAGACATAATATAATCTACACATTAAAACAATTGCAGAGTAACTCAAGTATTTAAAACGAGGTCGCGCGAAAATTATAACATATGCAATCGACTTTCGTAGAATGATCATGTCCTTATTAATGTGTCTCTAATCTATAAACTAATTTGCAAAGTACAGAATGAATATTCAATTTGACTGGTAGAGTGCCTCGGGTATTAAACCCAGTTTTCATAAGAAATAAAAAATAAACAATTATTTGAAACAACACATCGCATTATACAATTTGCACTTAAAGTAGCGCTAATTTAATTATAACATCAATATAATTCAGTAAACAAATGTATACAAACTAAATTCCATGGCAACACAATTTTGCAATGTTACATTGCTACCAATGTTATTACAATATCTTTAACACATAACATAATCTTTTGGCTCAAATATGTAATCAAAATTCACGAAACCAAGAAAAACTATGAAGGCATATGAACACATATATTTTTCTGAACATTGTCGACAAATGAGGGAAACAAGGGTAAAAGACCAGGGGTGGAGAACCTTTATTTATTTCTTATAAAGAATGAATAAGAACTTGGCATCAAATAATTTAGACTTTATTATTATTGTAGTAAAGGTATTTTTTTTCATTTTCCACAAACGAACGTGGTAAATGTTTAAATTATTTTGAGAAAAAATCTTTGTATTTTTATTTCAGTGCACGATGAACTTATTTTGATTTGTTATCGTTGTCGTGCCCAAAATATTATATCGCGTGCTATTGGTTCGCCATTCCTGTATTAGACACTACAGAAAATTATTTCTCAAAACATGTAGTTAATAATATCACACTTTCTATAATCTACTTGTTTATGATTATCCTAGTCCGGTTAAGAATAGAATATAAATGCTTATGTTATTACTATGTTTATAACACGTTGTTTAATACTCCAATATTTAATGTGAATACGACCGCATATAACTGCATACGAATTTATCAATAAATAAAGTAGATTTTTATAGATATATGCCAGGGGTTAGGACCCAAATATTGAAATTACATATACATAAACACATATTATATTATACAAAAATCCAATATCACTGGCCGACCCGGGATTTGAACCAATACGATACTACAACTGCGCTACCGAGTCAATTTGCCAATAGGGTATTTGACTGTTTTTTGGAAAGTATCTCAAATTTTTCATTTTATCATAATACACTTGCAATTTGATTATTTCTTTGTTAACTGCGATATTTTCAATAAAAATCATGATTAAAGTTTGAATGATAAATAAGACCGCCAAAACGCGATGGACGCCATATATGCGGGTCACGTGATATTATTACGTCATTTGCTTGCAAAACAAACATTTTAATTCAATAGCAAGATTAACATTGATCAGGTTACAGCTAAAAATGCCTTATAAATTTTTTTTTTTTTTTTTTTTTTTTATTGCTGTGAATGGCGAGACGAGCATGCCGTTCGCCTGATGGTAAGCGATGCGACCGCTCATGAACAGTAGCAAAACCAAACAACATCTTGAACTATAAAGCAATGCTTGGCATTCCACTGCGCTCGCCAACCTGAGACATAAGATGTTAAGTCTCAATATGTCCAGTAGTTACTCTGGCTACAATGTCCTTCAATCCGAAACACAACAGTGCATTTAAACTGCTGTTTGACGGGAGAAATAGACATTGCGGTGGTACCCACCCAGGCAGCCTCTCACATATGAGAGACCTACCACCAGTGAAAATGGTGTTCTTGCGGCATCTCTTCCATTAATTTTATAGTTTAAGTTAATTCTTACGATAATTACGCTCTAGTATATTATTAATATCAATTAAATATATAAGCATACCTATATTATGATAAATCCTGCAGGCGCTTCGTTATAAGTGTCATTTTTGAAAATTCATTACACTTTGAATCGTTGTTGTTGCTGTTTCATTTGTAAATACTACAGAGCCGCTCCCTCAAAAGATGCGAAAATTATTCCCAACCTTTAATACAGGTGTGTAGTCTCAAAATGCACGAATACATCTACTAAAACACCGGATAAAATGTTCGCGAGCATTCCAAGGAACACCAAGATTCGGGTAAAGTGGTTAAAACTTGCTCTTATAATAATGGAATGATTATATGATATAATAGTGGAATACAATAATTTCTTATATTTTTCATACATTGTTAGCTTAGTATTTTTTTTTATTGTATTGAATGGCGAGACTAACGTGCCGTTCGCCTGATGGTAAGCGATACGACCGCTCCTGAACAGTAGCAAAACCAAACAATACCTTGAAATACAAAGCAACGCTTGGCATTCCACTGCGCTCGCCATCCTGAGACATAAGATGTTAAGTCTCAATATGTCCAGTAGTTATTCTGGCTACAATATCCTTCAATCCGAAACACAATAGTTCATTTAAAATTCTATTTGGCGGGAGAAATAGACATTGCGGTGGTATATACCTACCCAGGCGGTCTCTCACAGATGTGAGACCTACCACTCGAAAATGCTTTATCTTATAATATAACTAATAATGATATTTACATAGGTATGTTTATAAGGTTTGACATTAATAATTTAATTGAGCAGAGTAAAAGTAAGAGTTGTTTTAAAAAAATAGTCCGACCACTATCGCGTCTATTTTTACAAAGTTTCTACTGTCAGCTTTTATATTCTAGTTTCCATCGTACAATTATTAGAGATAAAGTTCGCAGTGTGCCCTTAGCGGCGCAATTGGATCAATATATTTCAGAAATTACTGCGAAAACAAAGGAAAACACTCATAAAATGTTCTAAAAATCGACTGACAACAAGAAAGTGACGTCACTCTAAATGCAACCAATGGCGTGCGTTTTTAGTCACGTGGTCAAGCTCGAAATTTTATTTAATTTTAAAATGATTTCTTAAGGCAATCCAACTTTTAAATATTTTATTAATTAATATGGTTTAAAAAAACATTTACAGTTAGTCTAGTAACAATATGTTTCATATTTTCATCATAGTCAAATACCCTATTATTAGCACATATTTTATGAATACATGTACATGTTTGAGTTTCTGTTAATGTATACATACTGGGTATCTCAAGACTGCTACCGAAAACGAAGCCGGGTTGTAGTTTTAGTGGCTACAAACACAATGCAATTAAAAATTTCGCATAGAAACGCGACAATTATTTTTTATGATTTTTTAAATATCGTAATTTTTGGGTGGTAAATCCATAGTTTTTGCTAAAATAATAATTTAAACTCTTTTATACCTTAGATTACTTATAAATAAAAGGGTATACACTATTATTTTAGGAAAAAATGTATTTACCACCCAAATATGGCAATAGGAAAAAAATAACAAAAAAAATTTGTTGTCGCTTTTTTTTGCAACTTTTTCTGTTGCATTGTGTCTGAAGTCGTTTAAACTACCACCCGGCTTCGTTTTCGGTAGCAGTCTTGATATACCCTGTATATAATACAAATAATTTCTAGTAAATCAATGAAACAATGGAGCTTCATATACAGTTATCTGAGGCCATCTTGGAAAATTAAGTTTCATATTATTTGAGATAACAAACTACTTTTAATTAGCATTTTAACATTATTGATTACACATGGAATATTATATCACTGAGTAGGTCTGTATATAGAAGTTTAAGAAACAACATGTATAGTGGAGCAGAATGTTTTTTTTACAAGCAAAAGAGTAAAAGGCGAGGCTTCGTAAAATACTTATTTAATATCCTAAAAATATTTTTCTATGATTATTAATGAAAAACCTAACGAAATATGTGTTTTAATAAGTACATTTCTATGGCTTACATTGCATGGCGATAGCACAAATAAACTTATATGGAAATCTATATTAAGAAAGTCACACGATAATTATTTGTTATTATGCAACTATAAAATAAAATTGTAATGTAAAATTATTAATAAACATAAATAATTTTTTTTAAATTATTCTTAGTATTTTTGTGAACAAATTCTTAAAAATCAACTTTTTAAAATCATATTTTGAAATATGCAAAATATCAACATTATTTATGTACCCACAGGAGGCAGGTACACGGAATCATCATTTGAATTAATTTAACAATGTAATTATATAATTTTGAAAATGACAACATAAACGGAATAAAAGAAAAAAGAACAAATTTTCAAATGATACACAGGTAAATAAGTAATTTCTGAATAAAATGAATAACGTCACACGTTCACAAAAAACAATTCCTACAAAAATCACGAACCTACGTAATACAATAGTTCTACCACACAACAATTCATTTAAATTATAAAATCTACCCTTATTAAACCCAACCCTTACGTGGAATCGGCACATGACTTTATTTAAAAGAAAGGGCTGGTCACCTTAGACCTAATATTTCGATATATTACACAATTATATAGAATTACAAAAATATGGCAATATTGTCTTATATTTGGATATATGGCAACATTGCCATGGTCCCCATAAGAAGGTATAATATTGCGAAATATTTGACATAAGGTAAAAAAAAACCAAATATATATTGCACCGTTCCCAATCGCGAAAAAAGAGCAAAATGAGAACTCATTCATATAAAAATATTTCTACACAGTGCATAAGACCAACTCCGTGAAACGAAAGTCGCGTATTACGGTTATAATGAGATTACTACACGCAAACATTACCTATTTCACAGCATCGATATATGAGGCAGAACGTACAAGGCCAAATCTACCTCTTAATAATTATATCACATGAAATCTAACATATCGTTGTAAGATTTAAAAAGCTATGCGTTGTGGGTTCGTAGGCTAATAATTTAAAGTATTTTATAGCAACTATAATTTACGCGGCCATGTGCTATAAGCGCGCACACATATTGAATAAAATCTTTAATAAACCAACGCATTTTGCACCGTTCGGTAACCTGTGGACAGATCTTTGCATCAACTCCGGTATCGACCACCATACACATTATATAGAACGAGAAGTGAATAGTCATCTCACCCGAAGTTTCAGCCATTAGGTGCATTGAAACCACTGGGGAAAGTTCGACTTTCCAAAAATCATACTTATTTACATGCAGAAACTGTGATGCACAAAAAGAATATCTAAGTAGCAAGAAGGAAATAACAGAAGACAGATAAAAGCATTACTTAAATACCTTAATAATTTTGCCAAAAATCAAACGCGTAAAGTAAAAATTAAGCTATGCTAATACCCCACACTGTGCGTTCACTGACATAAATCCTAAATTAACTTTTCTCAAAACAGCAGCGTATAAGCATTGAAAGATAAAGACAATGGAAATATTAATAAGATTTACAGGGTATATCAAGACTGCTACCGAAAACGAAGCTGGGTGGTAGTTTTAGTGATTTCAGACACAATGCAACTAAATTTTGTGCAAAAAATTGTGACTAATTTTTTTTGTATGTTTTTTTCTATCGTCGTTAGGGTGGTAAACAGAGGCGGCTCATCCGAAAGAGCGCTGGTGCAGTGCACTCCCACGAAAATTACAAACTTAGCTAATTTAATAATTTATATATATTTATAATACATAAATCCTTACATTACATTCTTTATATTTTACTATGCCTATAATAAGTATATTATATTACCTATATAGGTACATGTAGCGTCAATTTGTAACGAGTGGAGCGCCAGCGATCGTGCTCCTATGAAACGAAGTTTAGTACGACTCTTAGTACTGTATTCAATGAGTGCGAAAGAGAGCTACGACTCGCGCTGACGCGTGAAACAAAAGATATCGTATGAGAAATTAGCGTAATGTGGAGCGCCGCTCACGCGTCACTCAGTTGACGTTCAGCCAGCCGTGCCGGGCGCGCGCCTAGGGGACATAGGGGATATCCTACTTATGCGCAGTTGTCGTTCTTATGTACAACTTCAAGAAAGCTCGTCGACTTCGGCAGTTAATTCGCAGTTTTTTTTTTAAGAAGTATTAAAAAATATTTTTGTACGCTTAATCAATTCCATTTCTGATTTTCACAAGAAAGTAATAGATATAATAAATAGTAAGCTCTAGTTTTTCAATTAATTTTTTTGTGAACCCCCATCAAAAAATTTCACGAGCCGCCTCTGGTGGTAAATACAAAGTTTTTTCTTTAATAATAGTGTACACCCTTTTATATTTAAAGACGCTATGGAACGCAAGGTTTTAAATAATTATTTAAGCATAAACTATGGATTCACCACCCAAACTCGACGATATTTAAAAAATAAAAATTGTCGCGTTTCTTTGCGAATTTTTTGTTGCATCGTGTTTGTAGTCACTTAAACTACCACCCAGCTTCGTTTTCGGTAGCATTCTTGATATACCCGGTATAATATGTACTAATATTTATGATCAGCGAAATGAATGATTTTTATATGAAAACACTACGAGGTTACCTACTCACAGACCAGTAGTTTCAACACCTATCACAATTTTAAATCATTCCACGAAAATAACACTTCACAAAATATCCTATATCCATTGTGCAAGTCATTTGTGACTAATTTTCTTAAATTATAGCAACACATACTGGTGGTAGGTCTCTCATATGTGAGAGGCCATCTGGGTAGGTACCACCGCAATGTCTATTTCTCCCGTCAAACAACACTGCTTAAATGCACTGTTGTGTTTCGGATTGAAGGACATTGTAGCCAGAGTAACTACTGGACATATTGAGACTTAACATCTTATGTCTCAGGATGGCGAGCGCAGTGGAATGTTGCTACTGTTTATGAGCGGTCGTATCGCTTACCATCAGGCGAACGGCTTGCTCGTCTCGCAATTCACTGCAATAAAAGAAAAAAATAATACCTATTTTGCCTTCACCATGTTGTTATACAATATACTATATAATTTATCTAAAAATATCGACTATTTTGTATTTTAACATCCATTGCCGGCTATGAGTAAGCGGAGTAGCAAATACCTTGAGTGAAAGTGTCAATGTACGCACAGCTACGGCATGCTACGGCGAGGCGGGGCGCGGCGTCGCTAGTGCGGGCAACGCGCGCAGCACGTCAGCTACAACGCGCAGCCGCCGCCCTACACACACACGCGCTAGTCAACAACTACTACACAATACACATACATATGCAGGGGACATTACAGGACATTTTTGTTACCAATGGGACATATTTACTTCCAAAATAAGGATAGGATAAAGTAGGATTTTATAATAAAATTAAGATTTTCCTCCAATTTTTGAAATGTTAGACTGAAATAGCACTCTCTTCTTTACCTCAAACAATAAACGTTTAATATGTCCAAAAAATCTTTAGAAGACCAAGCTTCGTTGGTTGGTAACAAAAATGACCTGGTATATAATAGGATATCAAAGAATTGAAAAAATAAATTATTTAATAAAGGGACAAGAAAAATCTGCAGGGTTTATAGATGCATAAAAAAATCAACTACAGTAGAGCGTCGATTATGCGAAATATTTGTTTGGAAAACCGGTTTGTACGGATAATCGAATTGTATTAGCATAGCCATAAATATTTATCCACTGGTGAATGAAAGCCATATTTTCATACCTACATATTTATTTGTATCCTTAATGATAAATAGGAATTAAACAAAAAATATTGATTAAACAAAAAAATATTATACAATATTGAGCGAAGATCAAAAAAATTTAAGCGTTAAGTACTCACGCCTAAAATATCTTTAATTTTCGTCTGCCGAACCTGTTCGGATAAGTGGACGTTCGGTTAATCGACGTTCGGATAATCAATGCTCTACTGTACAGTAAAAATCACATAAAAAATCTTCGTACCCCTAAGTACCCATCAAATTAAACCCCGTTTAACCTTCAATGCTTTGTTTATTTCATTAGTAATGATACTGCGTACGTAACACAACAGCAAATACAATGCAATCAAACCTTAATTAACTCCTCATAATCATAAAAAGTGCCCAAACACTACATTAATAACTCCTGACAAACGACAATTTAAGTTTAGTTTTTCATAAATGCTTAAACATTAGAATATAATTTCAGATTAAAGCAGCTAAAGCTTGGAAACGCTAGATAAACTATAGCACATACATAACAAGCACTATATAAAACAAGCTAGTCAACAAACAACACACTTTGATATATATTTATTTATTAATATAAATACTAACATATGTACATAACATTCATCGTAAGGGAAACGCTCGCGAAAGCGTAAGATTAATGTTTCCTTAATTTAATCGAAAATCTTTATAAATAATTTAATAGTTCCAAACCAGCGATGTAAAACGTACAACACTTGACAGCCATGTCATTGACCTCGATGATCAGTTGATTCTTTAACTGGCATTACATTGCGCTATTAAATAAATACTTTAAATAAATAGTTATTATAATGAATAATCTTGTTATTATCTATCCAAACATACTACTCAATCAATGCAAAAATATGTAATTTTATTCGCGATTTTTATACCACTTTATAATAATCAGACGATTTCGTGAGCGAGCCCTTTACTCCTGTATAATCGAACAGTAGACATAACAAAGAACAAACTAATGATAGGAACAATAATTATACTTGGCACAGATTTAAGAGAAATTCAATTATAATTTTTAACAACAACAACAAGCAACAGTTTTAGACAACTAATAAAAAAAAAGTAATTTTATAATCTATTACTACGTTTACAAAAAATCTTTAGACATATCAATCAAACAAAACAATCTAAAATAACGCGTCTAATACTTGGTCATAGTTGAAAGGCAGTTAGCTCATATAATAATGATTTCGACTAATAAAAATAATGTTTTCCTCGAAATTATGTATGCCTTAATTCTACAGCTTACGCGAAAGACGGAAAATAATTACAAAATTCTAAAAACCAGGCCAATATTATTATAGCAGTCGAAAAATGAATACCAATACTAAATAGCTACATCTATCATACTCGTACATAATAATAAGAAAACATTGCAATTATTGTATTAATAGGAGTATCATAATAATAAATACTAGAATACTAAAAAATTCGTAAGTAAATTCTTAAGTCAAGTCTACCAAACATTTAGAGCATAAGTTTTAATGTGTGTAGCATTTTAAGTTAATTTTATTTTAAAAGATTTTAACATATAGGCATGTATTCAGTGCAATTGTAAATATTCATAGATCTATTATGAACGATAAAGGATAAGCAATGTCGTTGCTTATTTTCAACCCCAAATATTACTGAATACAAGCCTAACATATTTACCAAAAGTTTATTAACAGAGTTTGTTTATATTCGAAATACTGCATACTATAGTTAGAACATACTACGGGTAGCTAATTTTAATATATTATTATACCAAATTTTTAGTTAGCCAATTGAAGGTTTTATTTATATAAACATTCATATAGAAATGTTATATAATTTATTTATATAAATAATGTTGATAAAGACATCGAAACTACCATAGGTATACATTAAAGTTAGACTAATTTGATATAAAAGGGGTACAACAATTTATGATTATAAAAATGCTAATTTATTTCGTATGAAAAGCGACGAATCCAAATCTGCTTTTGATTAATACTTTCTATTAATTAAATACAAACAAAGACAAATGATATAAACTATCTGTATCTGTATCAGCCCATATACGTCCCACTGCAGGGCACGGGCCTCCTCTATAATCGAGAGTACGATTGAGAGTGGTTAGGCCATATAGTCCACCACGCTGGCCTAGTGCGGGTTGGCGGACTTACATACCATAGAAATTTTATAAATCGCTATGGTATGCAGGTTTCCTCACGATGTTTTCCTTCACCGTTTTAGTGCGTGGTGATTGACTATCAATACACACATGACTCCGAAAAGTCAGAGGTGTGCCCTGGGATTCGAACCCGCGACCACCGTGAACATGTTGGCAGTCGCGTCTAGTCCGTTTACCAACAGGCCACCACGCACTTTCATTTATTTTTGATATAAACTATACCAAAAATAAATATAAGAAGACTTGATCCAATTTTTTTATAATGCATTATATAAAGTAAGTATTACATAAATAGACTTAAAAATTAATTTTGTATTAAATAAAAAATATAGGGCTAATAACTTATTATAGGTTTGTAAGTATGGTCCACATGTAATCCATTTGTGCGATTGTACATTTATCGTTCTTAGGCATAGATAGTTCAGTTTGAATTCACCTTGAGTGAAGAAGCCAAAACATTCGATAGCTAAAACAGGTTTTAAAAACGTCTATGAATATAGCCCCTATTATATAAATATATAAATATGTATATCAATTTCAACTTCAGCAGGGAATTCGTCCGCTTTTCACGAAACAATTTTGAACACTAATGTATTATAAATGGGGTATATATTGTTGTAAATATATACAAAAGTACTACAATATAAGGGTATTTTATAGTCCAGATGTTAAAATTTAAAGCAATCATTATCTTATTATAACAAGCAAAAGGGAAGACTATAATTGTGTTAATAATATCTATTGAAGGTATTTTATCCATTAAAGGAAACAAAATTATTTTTATTTAAATGCTTTGATTTGGGGTTTTATTAACCCCTTATTAAGACTAAAGCGTATGAAGAATGAAAAAACTTTTCTCTATGACTCTTGGACACAAATAGACAATAATAATATTGTAAGTATTGAAAGTAGAAGAATTTATAATTTAATATTTGCACTATTTTCTTATATTAACGAAAAATATCATAAAATACACCTTTATATGAATATGTAGTGTACCACGCACTTATCAACAAAATAATTTGTGCAATTTGCAGCAATTTTGTCATTTTAAAATTAATTTTGATTCCTTATATCCGCAATTGACAGTATAATTGTATAGGAACAATGATATATACTCGCTTTATCTTATTTTTATAACAATGGATATATATTTTTTAGAATATTTGGTTCATTTATCTACCCACAATATCCATGAATTTGGCAATATCTTAGTTTAATGTTATATCTCTTTCCTATCTTTGGTATAAACTATAAGAGTGACAGAAACACAACAATTTAAACACTGTTTGTAACCCTTTGTGTTTTTTATTCTATGTGACATAATATTGAGGTATGAAAGTTTTTTTTAAATATATATAAGTATTTGAATAAACCCAATTTCCTGCCCAGATTTACTGGAATTTCGCTTAAATATATTTAATATAACACTAGCGACACATCACACAGAACAGTCAAAGATATAAACTACTTCAAAAGTGTAGAACTATCCAACTAGTGAATATTCTCTCGATTTTCAGTAAATAGCAGTAATATTTATACGATTGCTTCAGTGTCGCTAATAACGTGTATGCCGTGCTTGGTGAGTATCAAACGCACAATATCATTGCAGCTGCGAGTTTTATAATTCTTGCTAGTATCCTTCATTTTGATACTTTTCATTTTATCGCATAATTTACTCACTTCAGACTTACTCTTTTTCATCTCCTCTGGTCTCAGTTTTCTGATGGTCGATGAGCAACGTTTCTTCATAGTGTTTTCTGTTTGAATCTCGACATTCCCCTCACTAACCCGACGACGATAGAGATCGTACTCGATGTCGTCTTTCTGCAGATAGCTATCTAGAGAACAATAGGTGGTTTCGGCGAAACTTACCTTCTCGTCCTTGATAGCGTGTTGAGTCGCATCACTGACGATTTTCACCGCCTTCCCTGGTACGTAATTAGTAGGTACTTTATCGACATAAGCGAGTTTCGGTTTGAACTGATCTACAGGGCTGACGCTATCTGTGTGACAGGGCATCAAGAAGTTGGACTTGCGCGGTCTCTTCACTGTAATAGTTTCATCGATAATCGATGGTTTGTCTCTTATCGATATGAGTATGTTTTTGAAGCTGGTCTCTTCTGGTGACGTCATGATGACGTCTTGCGGCGACCGCTTGTCGTAGTTAGCGATCAATTCGTTAAGCGTGTTGTACTCACTGTTTATCCAGGCAGCGTGAAGCGAAATATTGGGTTAGTAAAAGTTAATACGCTATAATATGTTTAGTGTGTTAGATATACATATAAGCACCTATCAGGGAGGTGTGGCATCATGATTATTAGTATTATCTCCAAAATGTTCAAGAACGAAATTATATTTTTCTTTCGTCTGTTTTCACAGCAGTGCGTGTTGGTGTATGTGTGTGTGTGTGTGAGAGAGGTAGTATGCATGTCTCACGTGTCTCTGGCGGCGCCGTAGAGTGCGTGCGCGCGCACGTAGGCGAGCACGTGGTCGTCGGTGAGGTACTTGGCGGACTCGCCGCGCCGCACCAGCCGCCGGATCACAGTCGAACTCACCTCGTTCGCTATGTAGTTCGTCACCAGCATTATGTTCTTCTGCAACACGACACAAACAACACATTCAACACTTGTAGTGGTGGTAGGTCTCTCATACGTGGGAAGCCGCCTGGGTAGGCACCACCGATGTCTATTTCTCCCGCCAAACACTAGTAGTTTGAAGGACGTTGTAGCCAGAGTAACTACTGGACATATTGAGACTTAACGTCTCAAGCATTGCTTTATAATTCAAGATGTTGTTTGGTTTTGGTACTGTCCGTGAACTATCGTATCGCTCACCATCAGGCGAACGGCATGCTCATTCATGGCAATAAAAAAGTGACTTACCCTATGTTTGTACAGTAGATCTGACTCGTATATGAACCGTCCCGGGTCGCTGCCCGCGCGAGTCACCACCACTAGCCCATGCCGGCCCACTATAGTCTCTATCTATAATCATCATATTAATACAAATTTGTAATATACGAGGGGTGATCAAAAAGTAATGATAAACGGGTAATTCTAATACAGATAAAAATTAAAAAAAAAAAACCATTTCGCTTCTTCAGTCCTTCACCACTTCCCAGCTAAAAAATTGTATAAATAGGATGTCATTTGGAGCAGTCGGAGCGACAACACGAAAATGGAGAAACACGAAGTGAGATGCGTCATCAAGTACCTCTGTTTGAAAAAAATGTCTACCAAGAGGTACACGCGGATTTGGTGGAGACACTGGGGGACTCTGCTCCTCCATATTCTACGGTGGCACGGTGGTGCAAAGAGTTTAAGCTGGGTAAACATCCACAGAAGATGAACATCGCGAGGAACGCTCAACCTCGTCCCTCACTGAGGAAAACGTGAAAAAAATCGATCGATATCGTGTTAGCAGACCGAAGAGTAACCATCAGACATTTAGCTGAGGTCACAGGGATCTCATATGGCAGCATCCAAAGCATTTTGACCAGCAAAATGAATATGAAGAAGGTCTCCGCTCGTTGGGTCCCGAGAATGTTAACGGAGGAACAAAAGAAAAAGCGAGTTGACATTTCAAGAGCCAATCTTGCAAAGTTCCAGGCTGTCCAAGAATTATTTTTGTCACGATTTGTGACCATGGACGAAACATGGATCCATCATTTTGATCCTGAGACCAAACAACAATTGATGACTTGGAAAAGGCCATCCTCACCGACTCCTAAGAAGTTCAAAATCTCGAGCTCGGCGGGCAAGGTTATGGCGACCGTTTTCTGGGATGCTCAGGGAATCATAATGGTTGATTACCAGTGGCGTGCCTAGGGTTCTGGACTAGGGCAAGCCCAATAATTTTTTGTAGATATTTTAATATGTATTGATTTAGAAGCAAAATGGTATTAAGTCGGCAGACCTACCACACAACATCTATACATACACATGTTGAAAGAGGTGCTACCAGGATACTCATGTTTTGCCTTGCATATTCCGTGCCATCATGTGATAGGGGGCGGGCCTTTGCGATGTTAATATTATTAATGAACTTAAAAAAAATATAAAAACGACCCGGGATTCGAATCCGACACCTCAGGCACCGAGATAGCCCTAGACCGCATTCAATCTATATAAGAATAGGATGAAAACCATTAAAATAAACAGCTATCTTTATCAGCGATATGGAAACATCTATTACAATAAGTTGTTCCGTAAAAATCTAATAGATGGCGCGATTTGCACAGCCATCTAATATTCCTAATATGCTGAAGGCATTACTTATCATTCGTTTTTAAATCAATTAATAAAATAAATATGTAATTTAAATTACTTTTGGACATGCATATTGCATTTTAATAGCAAAAGCATAGCTACAGCTACGGTGCCGTGTATAACTTCGCGGGCAGAAATTGTTATTAATACATTCATGTTATATTTTTCTGTAATACAATTGATATAATTTCTATTGAAGGACGAACTAATTTATTTTAAATTTAAATCATGTATTCCATCATATATTCCAAATAATTTAACACACAAAACTTGGCGTTTGATAAACATTTAAGAAACATGATTGTTCAATAACCTATTTGAAGTGGAGCATGTTAAAATTAAACAACGCACATAGTTTAAAGCGAGTCGATAAAATGACGGTTGTTATATACCACGACTGAGAAATTCACAATCCCGGCGTATTTTTCGCGCCAGTTTATTAACAATATACATTTACAATATAAATTTACCTTTTTAACGGCAATGAATACTTTCACCGTCACACTCACACCATCACAGCAAAACAATACCACTCATTATATTATCAAAAAGTTTAAATAATATCAAAAACAAAACATTATCACTAATAAGAACTATTTTTGAGAACTACTAAGTACTAACCAAACTACTAACAATTGCAAAATGTCAAAATACATATGAAGTTAATCGCATTTCGTACAGTATTGCCCATATAATAAACGTAACATAAACATTACGACATACAATTATATTTATTAAAAAGTACCTATAGGAAAACCTCATTATTTGTACTACAATTATAAAACCAACCAAATTAATAAAAATAAAATGTAATAATTCATAATAATAAATAACAACGCGCCGACCATGAAACGTACGATGTTCATTCTAAAAAGCCGGGCATTTGGTGTAGTACAAATTGCTATATAAAATGTCTATACCTGTATATACATTTGTAGTGCACTTCACTCGTGAGATCCCCATACAAATTTCGATTTTGCCAAAAGCCTCGTAAAAGCACACGAGAGAGAAAGGGATAGATATATTGTACGATGTTGCGACTGCGGGAGCGCGCGTGGAGCCAGCGGACTTCGTATTTTAATGTCACTGCCAATTGAATGAATTTCGCGTGGCACTTCGTCGCGGTGCACCGTCGCAGGCGCTTTTAATAATATTAATTTGGATTTTAGGCGCGCGACAGGACGACGACCTCTGTCGCGCTCGACAGGACGCGGTAAATTCAAAAATTGCAGATGTTTTCTAATAAAATATGTTTGTATTGTGTGGAATAAAATGGTTTATATTCAGTATCGAGAATGTACGAAGTAGGGCAAGCCGAGCTTTTGGGCTTGTATGGAAGTACCGCCACTGTTGATTACCTGGAAAAGGGAGCTACTATTACGGGCTCCTACTACGCTGATCAAATAAGATGACTGCGAGACGCCATAAAGGAAAAAAGACGGGGCAAACTCCGAGCGAAAGTCCTGTTTCATCAGGACAACGCTCCTGCACACAGAGCCGAAGTTGCGATCGCTGCCATTCGAGAAGCAGGCTTCGAACTGGTCGAACTATTATATTATTCTCCAGATTTAGCCCCCAGCGATTTTAATTTGTTTCCTAGGCTCAAGGAACACCTCAGGGGCAAGAAATTTGAGGATGATAGCGAGGTGATGGATGCTGTAGAGGCATTTTGGGATAGTCAAGATACAGATTTTTTTTAAAGGGTATTTTAGGTTTGGAGAAACGTTGGACTAAATGTATCGACTTGTTAGGAGACTATGTAGAAAACTAAATTAAATTTAAACTACAATCGTTGTTTTATTATACTTATTACCATTACTTTTTGATCGCCCCTCGTAAGTAACGCGTGGTAGCCTGTTCAGGGTGGTCGCAAGTTCGAATTCCAGGGCACACCTCTAACTTTTCGGAGTTATGTGTGAATTTATAATAAATCACCACGCACTAAAACGGTGTAGGAAAATATCGGGAGGAAACCTTGCGATAGAGATTTATAAGAATTTCTATGGCATGGAAAATCCAACAACTCGTGTTAGGCCAGCGAGGAAGCCTAACCACTCTCAATCGTACTCACGATTGTAGAGTGCCCCTTGCCCTGCAGTAGGACGTGTTTGGGCTGACACCGTAATTTCGGCAGTTAGAGAGGAAACTTTTTTCTTCGTTTTGCAAAGATTAAGTATTGATTGACTACAGAAGATTATGATTTATTAGTGTATGACTCATCAACACAACTGTTCCGACCTCCCTTTCATCATGTAAAGATTCTAAGGTTCTAAGCTTGTAGCAGGAAGCATGCGTGCCAGATTTGAAGGCCAATGACAATGGCATACTCTTTTTGACCACCCCTGAAGTGCTTAAAGTCCTGACACCCAAAAAGATATGACACTCCATACAAAATTCTACACTGCAAACTAAACACTCACATCATCATCAGACCACAGTCCTGGCGTGGCGAAGGACTCGAGCAAGTCCGCGCCGCATAGCAGCTTGATGGTGACGGACCGGTCCTGGTTGCCGTTGAGGCCGGCGGGCAGGTTGTCCGGCTCGTCGATACTGTTCAGGTTTAGCACATCGTCAGGCAACCACGACGGCGGGTCGGGGTCTATCGCGTTTATGTGGCTGTTTATTGTGTCCTGATGAAGAAACAAGAGTGTGAAGAGGACCTAACCACTCTCAATACAGTATAGTAGAGTACAGTATAGTACAGTACAGTACAGCACAGTTCTGTATAGAGTTGCTTTACCGAAATTAATAACCTATTCATTTCATTGTTCATTTCGTTGCGAGTTAAAGAAAGTTAGACATTCCCGAAGACTCGCCGAGCTTCAATACTCAGTGTCATTAAATGCGTGCCGCTATTGATCCTGGGTTACAGGAGTTGCAGTGGCAAGTGTGAGGGTGGGACAGTCTCTATAAAAAGCAATTCAGATTCCGAAATTAGACTAATTAACACACGTTAAATATGAGCGTATCAACAATACTTAAATTCGCGTTTTATTTATTTTTTCCATTCCAACCTGTTCGTAGCTATCATAATATGACTGGATTATATTTACGTGACTAATGCATTAGATCAAACTATTAAAATTAGCCGATATAGCTCGGTTTAGTACCACTGCCGCGTTAATTGTGATTCTTTAAATAAAATCACGCCTTGTAATTGTCTCTGCATGAATGGGCAGTCTCGTCCAAGGCGGTATTATTATCTTACAAGAAATCGACCTGAAGCGATAGCTTTGCTGTCGCGTTTCGGTCAGTGAATGAAATTGCCGGATGCCCAATAATATTGGATCAATGACCCAAGCGTTGTAAAATTTCATGAGCGGCAATTACCATAACGTGACCGGTTTGTTCCTTTGACTGACCTATGCAATAAATAACATCCTATCCGTGGTATCCCTACCTGGTGATACTGCAGAGACACTCGTGTCCTGGTCCAGCCCGATTGCTGCGTCTCCCACTCCGAGATCTTGATCCAACCGGAGGACCGCAGGGCTAGCTTCAGCATTGCTATCCTGAAAGATATTTGGAAGTTTGATGACATTTCTGGACCCTTGATGTAGTTGCTGGCTTATGTCTTCTTCTATAATAGGTTGGACTTTAATAATTTTTTTTAAATTACGCCCGACAGTTACGTTCATAGTCCTGATCCCGCACTAAGATCGAGTCTTGTGTCGTAGGTATCAGGAACTACGAGAGACTTTTCGGTGTCACAAACACCCAGCACAAACATTTCTCTCGGTGCGGGGATCGAACCCGCGGCCTCTTGTTTCACAGGCGGCGTATAACCGAATGCGCCACGGAGGCTGTCACTTTAGCACCAAACTCTAAGCCGTGTGATTCTTAGCATGTGACTAATAAGACAATAAAGTTTTTAATGTAATAATAGATTTTGGACTAAATTTGTAATTTGGATAATCACTAAATGGATTGTAAAGAATGGAATTCATGATATGATGACTTATCAATACCTACCTACTTCAATCAATCAATACCTACTCTTTCAAATACACAACTAAAACGCAAAAGGCTTAATCATAGTCTAATCTAGAGTCTAAAAAAACTACTGAGGTAATGTCCATTAGAAATATTGCTAATAACTGCACAATGTATTATAGGATTGCTGCAGAACTCAGTGAGTTATTGTAGCTGGTACATACACGTACAATAAAACACATGTACTATTGAAACCTATTACACCTTATTGATATTTGCAATAAATTGATTGATTGGTGTAACAACTGATTAAAAAAAAGAGCTAGAGACTGTATCTTGAGTGATCTCAGCAGTAATACATTTTAGGAGATTACATAACAATTCAAAATACTTTGTAAAGACAAGTACAATAAGACCAATTTGATTGTAGAACAGCTGTTTGGGCTATCAGAGAATGTGAATGTATATTTTGATTAATCTATGTGTAGCTAAGAAGCCATGTCAAAATTGTTTAAAAAAAAACATGACATGATAAAACATTGTAATGATTAATTCACATGTCAATAACACATTAAATTAAATTAATTATGTATTGATAGCTAAAGGAATATGGATGCATTGCATTCAATATGTATCACTATGTCACATAGATGGACAAATCAACTAAAACACCACATTATAATGTCTGTATTGCATGTTTCAATTTCATGTAAAACTGTCTTGAAGAATCTGTAATTTCCCTTGAACTTGGCACTGTTTCTTAAATTATGAAATAATAGTTTTATTTCAATGTGTAACATTCGCGTAAATCTAAGAAACCATTATTATATTTCAAGAACTGAATATAAACAATACTTAATTTTTACCAGTACCTACAATCACAATTCCTTTAGGCTTGATAAGCACTTCATATCTTTTTCATAATGTTTTTTTTCTTTATTATAAAATTGTATAATGCTTATAAATTCAGCCAGTATCAGCCCATATACGTCCCACTCGAGAGTACGATTGAGAGTGGTTAGGCCATATAGTCCACCATGCTGGCCTAGTGCGGGTTGGCGGACTTACATACCATAGATTTTTTTTTATAAATCGCTATGGTATGCAGGTTTCCTCACGATGTTTTCCTTCACCGTTTTAGTGCGTGGTGATTGACTATCAATACACACATGACTCCGAAAAGTCAGAGGTGTGCCCTGGGATTCGAACCCGCGACCACCGTGAACATGTTGGCAGTCGCGTCTAGTTCGTTTACCAACAGGCCACCACGCACTTATAAATTCAGCCAGTAATATTTGTTTATTAATCAATTTTAAGAAATCTAATTACTTCATAATTAATCACTGATTATATCAGATTGATAGGCAATTAAAAACATTACAATTATCTGGAAAAGTTACTTATTGCTCAAATAAATTAATAATTACTCCAGATATTCCTATATTTTTTATGTCATCCAACCATGAATATTTATCATTAAAAGTTACTCCATAGTTTGTTAATTAAGTTATATTAATAGTTTCTTATCTTATCATTTATGAAGAATATGATTTATTAAACAAATTGCCTTCATTGCCATCTCAAATCATACATACATATAGGTATACATACACTCACACCTTTTTCCCAGGAGGGGTAGGCAGAGGTGCCAGAAAACACACATTTCGCCTGCTATGTTCTGCCCCACAGTGTGATAGGAGGGCGAGCCTATATCCCTATATACAGCACAAATACCTGACTCCAGGCTGAAAATGAATAGAAGACTCCAATATCAGATTGCCCAACCCAGGATTCGAACCCGAGACCTCAGCTTTATAATTGTAGTACAACTACGAAATATTTACAGTCTCAAATCACTCATAGAAATTTATTATGCATATTTCTGTGAAATAAACATTTTTATCGCAAAAAGTAAAAAAAAAAGAATCTACAATACAAGTGGTTGTAAATCAATATCAGTACTGAAATTTATAGAGATTTAATTGTAGTGTAGCTGGCTGCATTTTTAGGGATATCATTAATTTAAATATTCTAGTTAATTAATTAATTAAAGTCAGAAGAAATTATGGTGAGGCCAATCTATCTGGCTATATAAGCAAATTATATTATAAACAGTAGCGACGGAAAAACCTTAGTAGAAAACCATAAATCACAATTATTACCTAACCAAGCGGTTACAAAATAAATAACTTAACTAACCTATTGTTTAAATTAAGGAAATAAAGGAAGTATTATTCAGTAGTACCATTTAAAACAAGTAGATTCTATTGGTGTAATACCATTTTGAATAAATTGTGAATAACTTATAAACAACTACTTAGGTTTTACGAAATATATCGTGATATTATGCAACTTTTATAGCTTTTTCCATATACAAGAATTTATGATGCATTTGTGTGTTTCAGTAATGAATTATATTTACCTGTGTTGCGCGGCAACCAAATCCTTTTTACCGTAGGCGTCATGCACTGGCGACACAATACCCCCGACGACAGTCCCCAAACCAAGAGAATTGATATAATCTTTTGCAATTTCTGGAAATAAAAATATGTACTTACGAGATTTTTTATGAACATTTCGTAGGAAGCGAATAATCGATAAAAATCTTACATAAAATGGTGTATCATGTACAACTTTTAAAAAAGGTAAAGTGGTAAAGTAAAACAGAGAAATTCATGCGCATGAAAATAAAAATTATGCAAACATTGCAAAACCTTGACCTCCAACTTTAACTTACCGAACATTCTCAAATGCATATAAGTGGGAGGACTAAAACTACCGCAAGCCATCAATACTATTAAACCTTTCGACATTTTTCTAATAATTGATAATCACAAATAAATCAATTTATAATTCTATTTTTTATATTTCACAATCTTCTCAACGCATACGTCCGTATCACAACATACGCGACTCATTGATTAGTTTGTATAACTCGACTAATTTAAAAAACTGTATTTGCGACGATTTGCGAAGTATTTTGCTTGCTAAATAGCTTTATTGTTGTTCTTCTTTACATAATTGGTTAACATACACAATGTTCCAGCGTCGGAAGTTCTATGTTAAAAATATGTTTAACATTACCTGTTACGTATTTATTTTAAAACATAGTTTTATCATTATTTAGTACTGAAAAAAATATATGTATATTTTTATATTTTTAAAAGGAAAAAAATCGTGTTGACACTTTATTAATAAAATAATAGCGAAACAATAAAAAAATATAAATTATTGCAATGCTAAATAACATTACTTTTTTGTTCGGAACACGACTTATGTTGTCTTTATTATCAGTTTTATTTTGTGTCATTTTGTCCTCTAAATATAATTTATTTTATAATAATAACACTGCAAATATTTTGATAATTGATAGTGATGTTCATACAAATCTAATGTTGGGTTTTGTGAAATATACATTTCAAACATCTAAAAAATACCCATAACCTTTTAAAATAATCATTAGTGACTTTCATCCAATCGCGCAGGAATTTTCCATAATTTTACTTTTTCTTAAAATGAGACTAACGTTGCGATTGTTGTCTTCCGTTGCTCAAAAAAGACCATTCTATGTGACTACACCAATATTTTATGTGAATGCAGGTAAGTAAACAAATAGTACTCACTTTAAAGAAATAACTCTTAAATCATAGTTATCCTTAATTAAAATAGTAACTGATCGATCGATAACATTACTGTTACATACTTAAATCAATAAAAATGTTAAAACATATATATTTACACTTAGTAATCAACATATAAAAGTCTTCTGTCTAAATTCTTTCAACTATGGAATTTCCAAATAAATTATAATTTTTTTATTACTATCTCTACGTATTTCGACCACTAACTAGGAGACTGTCCCGCCCTCACACCCACCACTGCAACTCCTGTAAGCCAGGATCAACAGTGGCACGCAATGTAATGACACCGAGCATTGAAGCTCGGCGAGTCTCCGGGAATGTCTAACTTGTCTTTAACCCGCAACGAAATCAATCAGAAAGTTAAATTAATAGGAGGAGTTGGAAATAAATTATTGTCCATATCCCTCCGTGCAAAGCGGGTGACAAAACAATGAAATAAAGAGGTAAATAACCTCGCAAAAAGACTTTTACAGCCGGAGAAGCCAGCTGTAAAGCACCCCGGATCAAATCCTTATTACATTTAAATGGGACCTAATATGTGAGCTGTTACACTTGATTCCAGTAATAGGTATGGCAAAAACGCCGGAAAGCACGGAAATTCGTCCTAGTCCTCTACAAGGTCCGACCACTAACTAGCAAAAACTCAATTTATATACCTCATTGGCTGTATTACTACAACATTTTTATTTTTCTTTCATAAACATTAAGGTACAAGCAAATCTACAAGTTCCAAGCTTAATTTGAGATAAAATGTAAATAATATATGTTGCAGCACCTCATCTGGGCCACCTGTATACAGCATTAGTAGCAGATGCTATCCAAAGGTTCGAAAAACTGACCAACCCTGACTGCAATGTCATCTTCAGCACAGGTAAGACTAAAGACTTTCAATAATTTCTAAAGCTGTTTCAACCGTCTCCATCATCCAATTTTTTCTGACTCTTTCTGAATCCAATTGAGTAAAGATTAAATTATATAATGCTGGCCTTACTGTTTGAGATCACCTGTGCACTGCGGTATTACTCGCATAATTCCAAGCATGATGTTATAAAGCTTAATAGTCTTCTAGCTGGCACTGAACTCAAAAAATTGTTGGCCTATTTAGGTATTTTAGATCTCTTAAACATTAATTTTATACCTCTCTTTTTATTACCATTTTGAAGCCAGTTTAATTTTTTAAATTATTTTTTTGTAATTTAATTTTCTTCAAGATAAAACAGAACAAATACTGATAAATGTCATAGTAGGCATTACTAGTATTACAGAATAACAAAATTGTTTACACACATTGTAATTCAATCATTTTAGTCCCAAGTATTAGAATTATTTATCATATTAATTGATATGATTTGAGGCATCTGACTACTCATTCTGCCCCTGCAGCGGCTACTGGCTACTGGCTGCAAAATAAGAGACCACCGATTCAATCCCTGCACCGAGGCAAATCTTTGTGAGATTATAAATATTTGTCTCAGGTCTGTGTGTTTGCAAGACTGAAAGTCAGTTGTAGTTCAACCCACGACACAAGTGGCAAGACTTAATTAATCTATCTAAATGAATGAATGATAAATAATTCTAGCCGTCTATTCTCCGAACTTTGATTTTACAATCCGCTGCCAACAAGGCTGTGGCTTAACACTTTATTTTGTAGATACAGTGAACCTCCGGTTATCCGATATACGTTTTGCAGGGCATCTTTATGAATCTTTATCTTTATGAAATCTTTAAGAATATTCATGGTGCTCTCACCAATAATACCTCAATGATTGCAGCTATTTTATTCCTACATTTCTTCTTCTTTCTATATGTGTATTACGTATCCACAGGTACAGATGAGCACGGCACGAAGATCCAGCAAGCAGCGGCGAAGGCAAACCTTTCTCTTCCCGAATACTGCACAAATATTTCGAACGAGTATAAAGACTTGTTCAAGGAATATGACGTCGCCTACACAGACTTCATACGGACCACGGAGGAGAGGCATAAGAAGGCTGTTGCACACTTCTGGGTGAGTATCTATATAGATATACATACTATTGCTACATACTATATGATTTGTAGTTCGTCGCTTCGACTTGTTTTATATGCTCGTAAACAGAGTACAGTTAAATTGATTTTGTATTGGATTAAAAAATTGAGTTTCTGTGCATGAATAGAAGGAGAGGCACAGTCAAAACTTAGTTCAACATTTTAAGGAATTATAATTTCCGAAAGGTTCTTGAGTGGAGGCCACGTACAGGCTAGCGAAGTGTCGGACGCCCGCCTACAAGGTGGACGGACGATCTGGCTAAGGTTGCAGGAAGTCGCTGGATGCAGGCCGCTTCCAACAGGTCATTGTGGAGATCCTTGGGGGAGGCCTATGTTCAGCAGTGGGCTTCCTGTGGCTGATATGATGATGATAATTTCAAATATTTGACGATGGGTTGAATATCGAGCTCAGTGGTGTGCCAAAGGAGAGGTCTATGTCCAGCAGTAGATGCGAACGGTAGGGTGATGAAGATGCTAATTTCTATTAGAAGTAACGTAAAATATTGGAAGGTATTATATTAAGATAATATTTATATTAGAAAATAAAATAGTTGATGGTACTAATTTAAATATTCCTCCTTGGGGTCTATGTATTTCACGAACGAAAGCTAAATTTAAAACCATGTTCACTAGGTAATATTGTGATATTTTCAGAACAAGCTGGTAAAGAACGACCACATCTACAAGGCGAAGTACTCGGGCTGGTACAGTGTCAACGACGAGGCCTTTGTTCCGGAGACGCACGTGCGCGACGAGATCAAAGATGGACAGAAGGTGAGCTAATACTGTAACGAATTTGGTTGCAGTGTATAATATCTAGAGAGATTGCTGAGATGGTTTGGTCATGTGATGTTTAAAAACAGGGGTTAACACCACATGTGCCTAAGACATAGTCTTGATCCAGCGGTTTTGAAATATATCTAGACCAAGGTTCCAAAGGAGACTACAACTTTCTCTGGTGTGGTCAAGAAAGATTTTATGATTGCCTGTAATCTTAAACTTGATTATTTAGAATGCCAAAGACCTTGTGCAATAGCGAAAATTGAGCAAGAAAGCGGACCTTGATGCGAATTACCATTACGGTTGCGACCACTCATTGCTAGTTCAATTGTTACACAATGTATAAGAAACAACCTAAAATACAATACAATATAATATATCTTATTGTAAAGTATGAAAGAAAAACAACTTAATTGTATTACAAGTAGCGGCCTTATCGCTTGGGGCGATCATTAGACAACCATTGTATGGATAGTATTAGTATAAGAAGTCGGTAAAAATAATAATAATTAAACAAAATAGTATACAATACGCTAATTTCCAGGTGAAAGTGTCGATAGAGTCTGGTCACACGGTGGAGTGGACGGAGGAGACAAACTACATGTTCCGATTGAGCGCCTTCAAACCCCATCTGCAAGAGTGGCTCAAACAGGGTACGAACCTACACTATACTGGGTATCTCAAGACTGCTACCGAAAACGAAGCCGGGTGGTAATTTTAGTGACTACAAACACAATGCAACTAAAAATTTCGCAACGAAACGCGACAATTATTTTTTATGATTTTTTAAATATCGTCATTTTTGGGTGGTAAATCCATAGATTTTGCTAAAATAATAATTTTAACTCTTTTATACCTTAGAGTATTTATAAATAAAAGGGTATACACTATTATTTTAAGAAAAAAATGTATTTACCACCCAAATATGCCCATGGGAAAAATAACAAAAAAAAATTGTAGCTTTTTTTTGCAACTATTTCTGTTGCATTGTGTCTGAAGTCGCTTAAACTACCACCCGGCTTCGTTTTCGGTAGCAGTCTTGAGATACCCTGTATACCGAATAACAATATAAAATATGCAACTTTTACCAGTATGCGTAGCATATTTATTCGATTGTAAAAAAATCTTTGCTCATGGTTTTCGAATGGACACCAAGTGTCGAGCATATTTGTGGTAGGTAGTGAATTGCCAATCAGCATTATAAAATTTTAGATCGAATGCTACTGACATTACGCACACTGAACCAAACGCGCATGTACACAATATTTAAATATAATAATCAAACGGACAGTCTTGAATGGAGTATCTCGACCCTATCTACGTAAGTTGTCAAAACTGAAGTGTGATTTTTGGTTATTGCACCAATTGCAAGTAGATATAAATATTTATAATTCTTTACAATAAAATATTACATACAAATATACCTTCAATTGTTTTTCAAACGAATAAAATTGTAAGTGCATAATATGAACATAATAAAATATTTAATTTTACACATACAATACGTAGGGACCGTCGAACTATACGTTTGCCAACAAAATTGACGGACAATTTATAAAATGTTCGAGGAATTCGCTAAATATTATCCGCTTCCAAAAAGTCGCTTTGTAAATCCTTTGTACACAAAGACCTGTGTTCAATATTAGACTTCCTACCGTTAAAGTTGAAACTTGAAGATGATGAAATACAACTATTTTTTGCAGATGGTGTGGTGGTACCGAGCAAGTACCAGAAGCAGCTGCAGGACCTCGTGCACAACGACGTGTACTTGCCAGACATATCCGTCAGCAGGCCTTCCTCCAGGGTGCACTGGGCGATACGGGTCAGTTGAAAATAACACATACAAAATTGACTATTCAGTTTCTTCTTTAAATGGATTCGTAAATAACTCACTCCTGCATAGATTACAAATAGCTACAAATATGAATCAGTGTTGGGTTGAGCTTCTCGTATCGCCAAGGTACATCCGATATAAACCCTAACGTTTCAATGATGTTTATCCTGAAGTTTCCTTTAACACGTGAGCCTCCCAGGTGCCCGGAGACGAGGAGCAGAGCATCTACGTGTGCTGGACGCGCTCGTGAACTATCTGTCGGTGCTGGGGTACCCGCGCGGGGCCGCCCTGACGCGCCGCGGCCGCGCGTGGCCGGCGGACGTGCACGTCGTCGGGAAGGACATACTCAAGTAAATATACAGCTACAGTACTTTTTTTTTTTTTTTTTTAACTTTTGTAGGTTAGACGTTTGACTATAATCTCACCTGATGGAAAGTGTCGATATAGTCTACGTTGTTACACGCCTACCTAGAAGGTGCCTATTCACTCTAGCCTTAAAGATACCCAGGTCATAATTTTCAGGAAACACTGATCGTGGTAAGGCATTCCATACCTTTGCCGTACGCATGATGAAAGAGGACGCAAATCGTTTCGTGCGAATCGATGGTAAATTAACGACATAAGGATGGTAGCCAGCTGTTCTTCTTGTCGTTCTGGAGAGGAATGGTGAAGGTGGAATTAAATCATGCAATTCCTCTGCACACTCACCGCAATGCATCCGATAAAATATCGTTAGGCTAGCAACTTTCCGCCGGTGTTCGAGACTTAGAAGTTTTGCCTCCACCAGGGAGTCGTTACCTATAAGTCTTTTTCCGCGACGTTCCACAGAGTCCAATGCTGCCAGTTGGTAGTTTGCTGAGCCATCCCAAAGATGACAGCAGTATTCAAGACCAGAGCGTATCTGAGCTTTATAAAGACTCAAAGTTGCTCCGACGTGAAATACCTTCTAACCTTAAAGAGGATGCCAAGTTTTTTTGCAGCATTTTTAGCAATGGACTCAATGTATTCACCAAAATTTAGATTGGAAGTTATACCTTACCTTACCTTGAAGTTATACCCTATGATACTGAAGTTAAAATAAATTACTTGTGGTATTGTTTCGAAACTAACATACTTATGCTAAGTATTAAATGTGTACTAGTCCATACTAGTATTATAAAGCTGAAGAGTTTGTTTGTTGTTTGTTTGTTTGAACGCGCTAATCTCAGGAACCGCTTGTTCGACTTGAGAAGTTCTTTGAGTGTTGGATAGTACATTTATGGAGGAATGCTATAGGCTATATATTAGCACGCTATAACCTATAGAAGGGAAGCAGGAGTGACATTTCTAGGAAATAAGGAGAAATTTTATCGTTTTTTCGTGGTACAATTGGTTGATATTTTAAATTAATAATCGGTATTGAATATTTTAACCGCTATGTTGAAACGTGTATTTGCACCCGGGCGGAGCCTGATACGACCGCTAGTATTTATTTATTATTTATTTACATACATACATAGTTTTGACTCCAACAACTGCGCCACGGATGTTGACTAATTTTGGAGATCCCTTTACAGATATAGAAACGATTATTTTTTTACTAAAATTTATGTCAAAATTTTTGGATTAGGGCACTTTAATTCTTTTGTCTATAAGTAATTGTTTACTTCAGGTTCCACGGTCTATACTGGCCGGCATTCCTAATGGCGGCCCGTTGGCACCCGCCGCGTCGCGTGGTGTGTCACGCGCACTGGCTGGTGGACGGCAGCAAGATGTCCAAGTCGCTCGGCAACGTGGTGGCGCCGCGCCGCACGGGAGTCGAACCCGCGGCGCTGCGGTACATGCTACTGCGCGAGGCTACTATGGCGCATGATGCTAGTAGGTACACTCTTGTTTGTGGTTTAGTCATTGGTGGGTTTATCTTGGGCAAAACAACGGTCGTGATTATGAAGAATTAAATACATATTATAAATGAATGAGGTGGCGTACCACCTAAGTCTATATTGGCGCTACTTAACAAATAAATGAAACAAAACTAAACTATTATATATAAATAAACTATTATATATAAACTAGCGGCCCGGCCCGGCTTCGCCTGGGTGCAAATACAGATTCCAGTCCATATTTATTTATAATCAATATGACAGCCGTTGTCTAAACTGCTTATCCAATGCCAGTCCCATCCTGTACCTATTCTTAAGTCCCATTTTATCCACCTTATATTCTATTCTATCCCATCTCTCCAGATTCAAATCATTATTTTGCAACGGAGGTATTATAAAACTGTTACTACCAAAATATTACGCCATTACTTTTTGTTAGTAATAAAGAGATGAAATATAAATTTTATAGAAATACACTCACACTCACACACACAATTAATGTAGTAACAATTATATTTAACTGGTTTCTCAAGACACAGGCAACGCCTAATTTGAGAATCCCTGCAATATTCTCCATAATTATATAAAATTGTTATTTTATTCAGTTCAGTTCAATTTTTATTTTTATGTGTTATGTTATTAAAGATTTTTCAATTTCAAGTGACATTCTATCTTGAAAAGAAGTAAAACTTCTTACATGTGAATATTATTTATTCTATTGTCCTATATTTATGTAGCTTCATAATATACTCTTTAGGTTACACAAAATAAATTTCTGAACGGATGCATAAGTATTTGACAACTAATTTAAATGTCAACCACTTTTCATTACTGTCATTAATTTACATCTTTATAATCTAAAATACGCCATTAATCGAATATTGTGGATATATGTTGTCGATTCAAAACCTTTATTTAAATACGTTATTTAATTTGAGGGAAGAGTTTACCATATCAACGGTATGAACAATAAATGTTTGACAGTTACAAACCCATGAACATTTTGTATGGCAAAATCCTTTTTCCTTTATTTTATACTTTCGTCAATTTAATCGAGATAAAAATTATTTCACTCTTTAAGAGCGTTTATACCCTGCACGCGCTTTTTGGCTTAAAAACAGGACTTTTCAAATGAGTTAATAGCCACCAATAAACAATGTAAAGGAAAAATAATTATTACTAATTTTAGAAAAGGTTGTCATCTAGGGATTTTGGTGGAAAACATTTTAGATTGATGGATAATTTGTGAGTACTATACGGATTACTGAACACAAGTTTCGTTATTTAGGCTTTAAATGGCAATTTAGGAGCTTAAGATATCCGAAACCACTAAATATAAGATGAAAATAAAAATATCATCAGACTAATAAGACCCTTATGGAGGGATTTTGCTAAGAAAAATAATCTTTTTGTGTTTAGTTCCTGAAAAATAAAAATTTAAACAATGCGAAATTATTCAGAAACTCTCGTCAAGAACATTTTTTTTTTTCACCAACTTATCGTACCTAATTTTTTATAGCAATTGCATATTACAATAGAAGAAAATCTTATCAATAAATTACCATTTTTATATTTCAACAAAATTAGTTTTCATGTTTTCTACAAATATTTTAAAAACCACTAATAAAACATGTTGTCCGACGTTGATCAAATCAGACCGCCGCAAGGCCTTCTAGAGGGAGGGCGTATCGCTCGTCGCTCCGGCCTGGCTGCAGTCGATTATGCCGCGCGTAGTAAAAATAGCCACGCGCGGAATGCGATTACCACATCTTAGTACTTTGATAGTAAAATATTTAATTATTTTTATTACCTACAATGATTTTGTAGTGAGTATAAATTATGTTTCAGATAATATCATGGGATGTAATTCCGAGGCTAAATTGTGTTATGTATTGTAATATAAAATTAAATATATTTCGTAATTGTAAGGCACCTAACTCTTTCATGTGTTCGAACACGAAATGATTAATAAACGTCCGTAGTGTCTACTGATTGAACACTGATTTGAATGCAACTTAACAATGTAATAATAACGAAAATATGATTAGTATCTAAATTTGTGTTGTTCATTGCTTGCACAGTAATATTTGTCTACTTACAATGCAAATAAAATATTTTTATGATATAATATTACCAATATATAAATCATAAGTTACATTTCAATTCAATATTAGAATTTTGAAGCGCACGGATCAAAGTTGGTTGCGCTGACTGTATAGCGAGCCGACGCGGCAGCTCTACGCACACAGCTTTGGTCGCTCATGTGTGCGTGAAATTAACGAAGAAATACCTATAGTTGACTTTGCGCGCAAGGTGTATACGCTCTTAAGTTGGAACAAATAACACATATCTACAAAATTTCATTATAATCAGTTGAGTGGTTTAGGAGACCATCGCGTACAAACAACGTGACACGTGAATTATATATATTACTAGCGGCCCGACCCAGCTTCGCCTGGGTGCATATATTTTTTGATTCCACTCCACACCAAATACATGTTGTTTTTCGTATAAACTCTTGTATGCCTAAACTTGACGTAGCTATCCTACTGTCCGGCTCAATCCCGTCTCATCCGCCTGTTCAGTCTCTTCCCAACCCGTCCCGTCCCTTCTCTTTATTATCCATCCCGTTTTATAACGTGCATTTACAGTTCGTCCTAACAAATCTGTCATCTATCCCAGCCCTCTCCCGTACCTTCGATTCTATTTTACTTTATGTCCCTTCTCTCCATAAACATCCATATACATCTTATATATAAAATAGGAATTATTAAAATTTAATATGAGAGTTACACTGAGATAGCAAAATAATAATTGTCAACGTTACTACTACACTTGATGCATAAACAATAATCGTATTGTGTGAGAGAAACAGGAGACCGGCTTCGTTCTCATCGTACTGTTTACTGGGTCAGAAGTGACACCTGTAGACATCTGGCGGGGATAACTAATTAAATGACGATTGATCAGTTTTCGAGCGGAGAGGAAAAATGATTAAATTACTAAAATGGCTATTAAAAAATAAGGGTTGATCGTAGAAGGGTGAAAATTGAGGATTGTATGTATTTTTGTATGTTGTATCATAAAAAAATAGAAATTAAAAATTTTGTCTAAAAATAAAAAAAAAATTTAGGGGTGGACTACCCCTAACATTTAGGGGGATGAAAAATAGATGTTAGCCGATTCTCAGACCTACTCAATATGCTCACAAAATTTCATGAGAATCGGTCAAGCCGTTTCGGAGGAGTTCGATTACGCACCCCGTGACAGAAGAATTTTATATATTAGAAGATATTATAAATAACTATGACAAATCAATTTGCAAAGGCCGTGCGTCGCTCGCACGCACACGCCACGTACGTCACAATAGTGTGCGTGCCTAGAGAGGGTGTATAGCCGTAATACAACACCAGATGATTACTGATTTTTGTGTTGTACTATACATTCCCATTTACTATGGTATAAATATGTAACAGGGTTGTTTTTATTTGAGTACACACTGTTTTATCGAAGGCTCAGAATCATAAATATAGTCAATTAAATAAGTACAGTCCATAAGTGTATATTTTTTGCTAATAGAAATAAATAACCTGTAAATTTAAACATTTTCCACCATGTGTAATGTCTATTTCTCCCGTGAAACAACACTGCTTAAATGCACTGTTGTGTTTCGGATTGAAGGACATTGTAGCCAGAGCAACTACTGGACATATTGAGACTTAACATCTTATGTCTCAGGATGGCGAGCGCAGTGGAATGTTGCTACTGTTCATGAGCGGTCGTATCGCTTACCATCAGGCGAACGGCTTGCTCGTCTCGCCATTCAATGCAATAAAAAAAAAAGTGTTAAACATGATTAATCTTTTGAGTTCATTAAAAAAAATTGATTTAAAAAAATAAATCAGTATGTACATGTAACACATGTACCCTGTTATTCATAAGGACTTAACGCAGTTTTTAAAAGCAGTTAATATGAGTTGAGCTAAGAACTATTCATACCACGTGGTGCCCCCGTATCTTCGGCGCCTGGTGCACTCGTATCTGTCTCGTATCTGTCCGACAGATACGTAGTGTACCCGGGCGCGGACGGGTGGCACCGTAGAGCCATGTCGTGCGGTGTTCCGCAGGGTCAGTCCTCGGACCTCTCCTGTGGAATATCGGCTACGACTGGGTGCTCCGTGGCGCCAATCCCCGGGGTGGCGACGTCATCTGCTACGCCGATGACACGCTGGTCACCGCGTGTGGCGGAACCTTCGAGGAGGCTGCCTTACTCGCCGCGTTGGGAACAAGCAACGTGGTGAGGAGGATAAGGCGACTGGGCCTGGCCGTGGCCCTCCATAAGTCCGAGGCCATCTGCTTCCACAGGCCTCGGAAGGGGCCACCGGCAGGGGCCCAGCTGGCGATTGAGGGCGTGGCTATTACTAACGGCTCCACGATGAAGTATCTGGGGGTCGTGCTGGACAGCCGATGGAATTTCCGTGCCCACTTCACCCAGCTAAAGCCGAAGCTGGTTCGGGCGGCAGCCGCGTTGTCAAGCCTGCTGCCCAACCTCGAAGGTCCCGGCATCCCTTGCCGAAGATTGTACGCGGGAGACGTGCGATCCATGGCTCTTTACGGTTGTCCCGTTTAGGCCGAGACAGGCGCTGTGTTTTCCTTCTGCGTCCAGCGCAGCGAGCGGTGACACACGATTTCCCATGAGGCGGCCTGCGTATTGGCTGGTTTCCTTTACTGGGACATTGACGCCAGAGCCCTTTCGTCAGCTTACCACTGGCGGGAGGAGGCGTCCCGTCGTAGGGAGCTACCGGGCCTTAGAGAAGTCGAGGCCGTTCGGGCCTCCTTCCGCACGGCCGCAGTGGAGGAGTGGCGCACCAGGCTGAACAATCCCAGTGCTGGTATTTGGACCATCGCGGCAGTGCGTCCTCTCCTAGACCAGTGGCTGGGCAGGCGCCTCGGTGTGATGACGTTCAGCCTGATGCAGGTTCTGTCGGGGCATGGCTGTTTCGGCAGATACCTGTGGCGGGTGGCGAGAAAGGAAGAATCCGCCGTGTGTCACCATTGTGGCAAACTGTCCGGAGGACACAGCCCAGCACACTCTCTCGGAGTGTCCAGTCTGGGAAGTGGAGCGTGCAGCTCTCCGCGCAGCCATCGGAGTGGACCTCTCACTCTCGGCCGTGATTTCTTCCATGGTTGAGAGTAGGTCATGGCAGGCCATGCTCACCTTCTGTGAGATCATCATCTCGCAGAAGGAGAGCGCGGAGCGGGATCGGGAGCAGAACGATCCCGCTCGCCGCCGCCAACCGAGAAGGAGGCGCCGGGTAAATGACAATGGCTGACCCGGCGCCCCGCCCAGTGGTCAAGGGGCGTCAGAATTCTACCACGGTATCCCCTGCCTGTCGTAAAAGGCGACTAATAGGGGTCATCGGGGTCGCTAAGCACACAGCGGGGGCTGGCAGCGCGTCGGGTGGCACGGCGAGTTAAATGGGCGCCATTCGCCTGTCCACATCGCCTGTCATCCATTAAGCGCGTGACGGCAACCGAGAGGTTTTAGTCGGTATGCCGGCAAAAGATCTTCTTAGATCTCGGTAGGGACCCAGCCTGGATACAACATCTGCGCAGTGCGGACTACTGTCCCCGCGTCCCAGGCTGGAAGGCCGGAGACCCCGACATGCTCCTTCCGATCCACCCCCGAGTATCGGAAGGAAGGCTAAAGGAGCTTTACTCTCGTTAAAAAAAAAGAACTTTATTCATAAACGTTAAAAATCACTAATCAGCTATTTATCAGTGTAATAATGAATAATCTTAAAATGCCAGAGATCTATTACCAAAATGTATTGAACGTTTTATCTCCTTTGCACATGATTAACTAATTTACGTTTATGTGGTCGATCAGCAGATTTTTATAAAAAAATTAAAAGAAATTAAAAAAATAACTGACTATAATGTAGTACGTGGGGGGGGGGGGGGGGGGAGGGCTTTAGTGTAATAGCATGCACTATAGTATACTATATTTCTAATTGAAGACTACAGCTGGTCGAAGCTAACACAGTATGTACTAACAATATGTATTGTAACAAGTACTATAGTATACTATATTTATTCCAGACTACAGCTGGTCTAAACTAGTGAACATCGCTAACTCGGAGCTGGCAGACACGCTCGGCAACCTGGCGAGTCGCTGCTGCGGCGCCGCGCTCAACCCGCGCGGGGAGTTCGCGCCGCTGCACCACCACGAACTGACCATCATAGCTGCTGACACCACTGCCGCTGAGCTACTAGCTAACGTGCACGCGCTACCCGGTCAGTACTCACCAGTAACTAGAGTTCGCGCCGCTGCACCACCACGAACTGACCATCATAGCTGCTGACACCACTGCCGCTGAGCTACTAGCTAACGTGCACGCGCTACCCGGTCAGTACTCACCAGTAACTAGAGTTCCCGCCGCTGCACCACCACGAACTGACCATCATAGCTGCTGACACCACTGCCGCTGAGCTACTAGCTAACGTGCACGCGCTACCCGGTCAGTACTCACCAGTAACTAGAGTTCGCGCCGCTGCACCACCACGAACTGACCATCATAGCTGCTGACACCACTGCCGCTGAGCTACTAGCTAACGTGCACGCGCTACCCGGTCAGTACTCACCAGTAACTAGAGTTCCCGCCGCTGCACCACCACGAACTGACCATCATAGCTGCTGACACCACTGCCGCTGAGCTACTAGCTAACGTGCACGCGCTACCCGGTCAGTACTCACCAGTAACTAGAGTTCCCGCCGCTGCACCACCACGAACTGACCATCATAGCTGCTGACACCACTGCCGCTGAGCTACTAGCTAACGTGCACGCGCTACCCGGTCAGTACTCACCAGTAACTAGAGTTCCCGCCGCTGCACCACCACGAACTGACCATCATAGCTGCTGACACCACTGCCGCTGAGCTACTAGCTAACGTGCACGCGCTACCCGGTCAGTACTCACCAGTAACTAGAGTTCGCGCCGCTGCACCACCACGAACTGACCATCATAGCTGCTGACACCACTGCCGCTGAGCTACTAGCTAACGTGCACGCGCTACCCGGTCAGTACTCACCAGTAACTAGAGTTCGCGCCGCTGCACCACCACGAACTGACCATCATAGCTGCTGACACCACTGCCGCTGAGCTACTAGCTAACGTGCACGCGCTACCCGGTCAGTACTCACCAGTAACTAGAGTTCGCGCCGCTGCACCACCACGAACTGACCATCATAGCTGCTGACAACACTGCCGCTGAGCTACTAGCTAACGTGCACGCGCTACCCGGTCAGTACTCACCAGTAACTAGAGTTCCCGCCGCTGCACCACCACGAACTGACCATCATAGCTGCTGACACCACTGCCGCTGAGCTACTAGCTAACGTGCACGCGCTACCCGGTCAGTACTCACCAGTAACTAGAGTTCGCGCCGCTGCACCACCACGAACTGACCATCATAGCTGCTGACACCACTGCCGCTGAGCTACTAGCTAACGTGCACGCGCTACCCGGTCAGTACTCACCAGTAACTAGAGTTCGCGCCGCTGCACCACCACGAACTGACCATCATAGCTGCTGACACCACTGCCGCTGAGCTACTAGCTAACGTGCACGCGCTACCCGGTCAGTACTCACCAGTAACTAGAGTTCCCGCCGCTGCACCACCACGAACTGACCATCATAGCTGCTGACACCACTGCCGCTGAGCTACTAGCTAACGTGCACGCGCTACCCGGTCAGTACTCACCAGTAACTAGAGTTCGCGCCGCTGCACCACCACGAACTGACCATCATAGCTGCTGACACCACTGCCGCTGAGCTACTAGCTAACGTGCACGCGCTACCCGGTCAGTACTCACCAGTAACTAGAGTTCCCGCCGCTGCACCACCACGAACTGACCATCATAGCTGCTGACACCACTGCCGCTGAGCTACTAGCTAACGTGCACGCGCTACCCGGTCAGTACTCACCAGTAACTAGAGTTCGCGCCGCTGCACCACCACGAACTGACCATCATAGCTGCTGACACCACTGCCGCTGAGCTACTAGCTAACGTGCACGCGCTACCCGGTCAGTACTCACCAGTAACTAGAGTTCCCGCCGCTGCACCACCACGAACTGACCATCATAGCTGCTGACACACTGCCGCTGAGCTACTAGCTAACGTGCACGCGCTACCCGGTCAGTACTCACCAGTAACTAGAGTTCCCGCCGCTGCACCACCACGAACTGACCATCATAGCTGCTGACACCACTGCCGCTGAGCTACTAGCTAACGTGCACGCGCTACCCGGTCAGTACTCACCAGTAACTAGAGTTCCCGCCGCTGCACCACCACGAACTGACCATCATAGCTGCTGACACCACTGCCGCTGAGCTACTAGCTAACGTGCACGCGCTACCCGGTCAGTACTCACCAGTAACTAGAGTTCGCGCCGCTGCACCACCACGAACTGACCATCATAGCTGCTGACACCACTGCCGCTGAGCTACTAGCTAACGTGCACGCGCTACCCGGTCAGTACTCACCAGTAACTAGAGTTCGCGCCGCTGCACCACCACGAACTGACCATCATAGCTGCTGACACCACTGCCGCTGAGCTACTAGCTAACGTGCACGCGCTACCCGGTCAGTACTCACCAGTAACTAGAGTTCGCGCCGCTGCACCACCACGAACTGACCATCATAGCTGCTGACACCACTGCCGCTGAGCTACTAGCTAACGTGCACGCGCTACCCGGTCAGTACTCACCAGTAACTAGAGTTCGCGCCGCTGCACCACCACGAACTGACCATCATAGCTGCTGACACCACTGCCGCTGAGCTACTAGCTAACGTGCACGCGCTACCCGGTCAGTACTCACCAGTAACTAGAGTTCGCGCCGCTGCACCACACGAACTGACCATCATAGCTGCTGACACCACTGCCGCTGAGCTACTAGCTAACGTGCACGCGCTACCCGGTCAGTACTCACCAGTAACTAGAGTTCGCGCCGCTGCACCACCACGAACTGACCATCATAGCTGCTGACACCACTGCCGCTGAGCTACTAGCTAACGTGCACGCGCTACCCGGTCAGTACTCACCAGTAACTAGAGTTCCCGCCGCTGCACCACCACGAACTGACCATCATAGCTGCTGACACCACTGCCGCTGAGCTACTAGCTAACGTGCACGCGCTACCCGGTATATATATGCGACTCTCCAAAACACACACACACACGCACACTTTCAACTCATACAAAAACATAATATTAATATTTATGAATAAACATACACATGACGCACAAAAATAATTTCATATAGATATTTATCGGTACACCAGCTGACCATCTGCGTCTTTATGTACACACATTTACTTACGCTTAGTATCAATTATTATGTATTCTGTATCAGCCCATATACATCCCACTGCAGGGCACGGGCTTCCTCTGCAATCGAGAGTACGATTATGTGGTTAGGCCAAATAGTCCACCACGCTGGCCTAGTGCAGGTTGGCGGACTTACATACCCTAGAAATTCATATAAATTATGGTATGCAGGTTCCCTCACGATGTTTTCCTTCACCGTTTTAATGCGTGGTGATTGACTATTAGTACACACATGACCCCGAAAAGTCAGAGGTGTGCTGTGCTGGGATTCGAACCCGCGACTACCGTGAACATGTTGGCAGCCCCGTCTAGTCCATTTACCAATAGGCCACCACGCACTTTTATTATTGTTATTTCAAATTAACATCACCTTATTTTTTTAAGCCTTAACGTGCTGTATTTTCTGCTATTACTAATTAAATTTCTATGGTGTGTAAGTCCACCAACCCGCATCAAGCCAGCGTGGTGGACTATATGGCCTAACCATTCTCAATCGTATTCTCGATTGTAAAGGAAGCACGTACCCCGTAGTGGGAAATTTATGGGCTGATACACAGTGGCGTAACTACCCCATCGGGGGCCCGTGGCAAAATTTATCAAATGGGGCCCTTCGCAAATGTAAAAAAATAATACTATAATTTCGTTTTTATGGATCTTTTCTAAGGTGGCCTAATTGTAATCAGACCAGACGTGGCGACCAACATTTTTCATAGTGGTCGCGGGTTCGAATCCCAGGGGACACCTCTGACTTTTCTTTTCAGGATTCAGGATCATCATCATCGAGTTAATTTTCGATGTTTCGTGCCTCCATATCGCATTTAAAATTTTTCAATCGTCATAAGCAACTCAAATATTCTGTTTAATCATCATCAGCCCTTTGTTGGCCACTGCTAGATATAGATCTCCCCCAAATTGCGACATTTTACCCTGTCTTTGGCTTGTCGCATCGTCAACCTTCTTTTTAGGAGACTGTCCCGCCCTCACACCCGCCACTGCAACTCCTGTAAGCCAGGATTAACACTGATACGCATTTTAATGACACCGAGCATTGAAGCTCGGCGAGTCTCCGTTAATGTCTAACTTGCCTATAAAATCGTCAACCTTTTGGAAATCATCAGTTTATCTAGCTGGAATGCGTCCCAGACTAGGTTAGCCAAGACGCGGTCTCCACTCAAGAAGTCCTTTACTCCAACGGTTATGGCTTATGCGACAAATGTAACCAGCTCAGTGCCACTTCAGCTTGCTAATCCTGCTTGCTATGTCTATAACTTTGGTTCTCTGTTGGATAAGCTCATTATGGAACTTATCCTTCAAAGAGACGCCGATCATAGCACGCTCCATAGCTCGCTGAGGGACCTTAGCTGGTGGGCCAGTCGTACTGTGAGTTTCCAAGACTCAGCACCGTAGGTTGAAAACTTTCGTTTTCAAGCTTTGTGGTAAAGGTGACGAGAATATTCAACTTAGTTTACCAAATGCCCAGCTGGATTCTCTTCGTAGCCTCCTTCTCAAATTTGTTTCTACCACATGTTTAAAACAACTTTGAGCTAATACAGCGACAAGTTTTGGATAAAGGTGGTGGTTGATCATTACTTTAGTTTTGTCGAAGTCAATTTTAAGACCTATTCACTGTGAGGCTGAAGCCAGACTGTCCAGCATCTGTTGCAGCTCCTCCAGCGATTCCGCCATTAAGACTGTAAGCGAAACGTAGGTGCGTTTGCTTACTATTTTATTATTTATTGCCACTGCCTCTTAAAAGGGACCATTGGGCTTACAGTGGCCTTTCACAAATCGACTTCAATTAGATTTTTTTTTAAATTACACTTATCTGTCAGATAATGATGGGGATATAATATTTTCCACTCCTAATTATGATTCAATTTCATGTTTATTCGTACTTGATTATGGTTGTTTTGGGTCTGGATTTGCTAGAATATATATTTTACTCATTTGTTCATTTTCGAGATTTTGTTTACTCGCATTTTCATCAATAAATTACTCGTTTCGAAAGTACTGACTTATTTCAGATAACTTTTTTATTTGTTTTTTCAGACTCCTTCTTTCTCTTTCGTTTTTCGTTTTCCCTTTAATAATGTATAGAAAATATTGCCGTAATATTCATTAAACTATAATTTATTGGCATCTTATTAAGGTTAAACAAAAACAAAAAAAATTGAATCACATATGTATTTCTCCTGTCTAAAATGTAGTCAATTGTTTATTCTTATTAATTTCGTTATTAAAATTGCATTATTCTAAGCTTACACCCTGTCGGGCTTGAGTCCGCGGCCTTGGGCCCTACTATATAAATCCGAAATTCGAATCTTCGTGACGTTTTTCGTTTCGAAACCTACTCTGTAACACGAAATTCGAATCTTCGGATCGAGGAATGAATGATTCCAATATATCGGCAATCCGAACATTTACAAAGTAGGTACATTTGTATCGTCACAAACTTCGTTCGTCCGAAGTTTCGAACTTCGTTCGGATGAATATAGTAGGGCCCCAAATCGGGCTAGGGCCCTGTCGGGCCTGTGACCATATCGGACCAGAGCCCTGCCGGGTCGGGGGCCCATAGGCCGCGGGCCCGTGGCATTTTGCGCACTATTGGCAGCAGTGGCGTAACAATAGGGTGGCTATTATTACGCCACTGCTGATACAGGATATAAATTGTGAAATGTTATTATCGACTTCACTTGCTATTTGTGATTGCAATTGCTATTTATTCCAACTCTACATGCTTGTATCTTTACACGTAATACTCTAAGACCTGCCCATACTTAATGCCATGTGGAAAATACAATAAAATACAGTTGATGTCGTCAATGGGAAAACATTAAACAATATAATGATTTAATTCACCACATTAATCAATTAAATAATATTACACCCAAATAAAAAAATAACAAAATTGTCGATTCGCTTAAAGTCTAAAAACCTGGCCCTTTCATCATTATTATCATCATCATCTCAGCCATAAGAAGTCCACTGCTGAACATAGGCCTCCCCCAATGCACTCCATATCAAACTGTTGGAAGTCTGCATCCAGAGACTTCCTGCAACCTTAGCTTGCGGTCCCTCGTTGGACATAGAATTATTATAGGTGCTGACGTTAATGCGTCATCTGTTCTTTGGTATGGCAAATATCGCTCCACCGATACCGAGCGACGTTGCGCTGTAGAAGATTTCATTGCAGAGATGAATCTAGAAATACACAACACCCCCGATGCACCACCTACTTACAGTAGCCCTACGGGCGAATCTTCTATTGACGTCACACTTTCTAGTGGGGACGTTCGTATTGATAGGTGGCGCGTCCTGCCGGATGCGTCATGTAGTGATCATCGCCTGATTGTGTACGAGTTCGTGCCTAGATTGACACAGGGTCCTGTCTACAATAATTCAAATTTTAGGTATCAATCAAAGGGTGCTGACTGGAATTGGTTTAGCACGTTATTTGCTCAGCATGCCAAAGACTTCGCTCGCGATGATTTATCAGCTGAATCTTGTGCCGAGATTATGTCGGACACGTTTACGTATTGTGCTGACGTCACCATCGGTCGGGGTCCCATTGTGAGTACTCGTAGATGTGATTGGTGGAGTGTGTCCCTAGTCCATCTGCGTAGAACATTTCGCAGGGCGCGTAGGCGGTTTAACAGACTTAAAAAACGCTGCGTTACTGATGAAGCATTTACATCTGCTTTTAATGCACTGAGAGTTGCCAGGTCACATTATAGAGCCGCCGTCCAAAAATCTAAGGGTAACTTATTGCGAAAAATTGTAGCCCGGTTGGAAAAAGAGGGTCCGTGGTCTCCCCTATACCATGAATTTAAAGCAAATAAGTCAATCGACTTAGCCTACATAGATAACTTAAAAATCAACAATAGTTATACAACTGGTATTGAGGAGACAACGGAAGCTCTGTTAAACTCGTTAATACCTGACGATTCGGTTGAAAATGACACAGTATATCATAATCACATTAGGTCGTGGGCAGCTGAATTGCCAAATTCTCCAATTTCGAGTCTTCCAACGTTTGACGAATTTATTAACATTGTTAGATCATTGCCTATTAATAAAGCCTCCGGCGAGGAAAAAATATCTAATACAATGATTAAAGAAGCGTGTAAATCTGCCGGTGATGCCGTATTAGCCGTTTTTAATCGATGTATTGTTGAGGGTGTATTTCCGCGCGTATGGCGTTTTGGTTTTATACGAATAATACCTAAAGGAGGGGATAAATCCCCTCAAGATCCTAAACCATACAGACCCATTACGCTCTTGCCGTCATTAGGAAAACTCCTCGAACGCCTTATTGTTCCTCGACTGTTACCGGGAGGTCCAACTTTCCACGAGAAGCAGTTCGGGTTTATTATCGGTAAATCGACCGTAGACGCGGCGATATCGGTCCGTAGGGCGGCGAGCACATCTGAACACAAGTATGTACTTGGTATCTTTCTTGACATTTCCGGTGCATTCGATAATGCCTGGTGGCCAATGCTGCTTCTTAAATTGAAAATACGAGGTTGCTTTAGGAATATTTATTCGCTTATTTACTCGTATTTTTTGCATGGAACAACTAAATTAAACTTGGCCACCATGCCGTGTCGAAGCCACTTACAATGGGTTGCCCACAGGGCTCGGTTCTAGGTCCATATTTGTGGAATTTTGGCTTTGACGACTTCTTGTCTATTCCCTTACCATTAGGATGCTCACTAACGGGCTATGCTGACGATGGCCTCTTACTTATACAGTCTAATAGTCGGGACTAGAAAGTATGGCTGAGACGTGTTTAAAATTCATATCTGAATGGGGTGACCGAAATCGCTTAAAGTTTGCACCACAAAAAACGTTCCAATTACTTCTTAAAGGGATCTTAAAATCGCCACCACGTATCAAGTTTAATAATACAACTGTCAAGCGAAGGGAATCTTTTTGCTATCTTGGCTTATTTTTGGAAAGGAATTTTTCTTTTCTTGAGCATATTAAGAACGTCGGGGAAAAATCGAAAAGGAACTTTTTCGCTTTGACAAGAATATCGACATCAACGTGGGGATTATCTTTTAATACATTAAAAATCATCTATGGAGCAACTTACTTAGGATAGGGCTACTATCGGTGCTGTGCGAATAAAACTGCCCCAGAGCCAACGTTTGGCGTTGATATTCTTGTGTAAGGCATATAGATCTGTTAGTACCGAAGCATTGCCTGTCCTGGCGGGTGTACTTCAAGTCGATCTGGAGGTGCAACGTCGCGCCGCCATGTATTACTCTACTAGGGAGAATATGGATAAAAGATTTTTAACTCCACGTGAACTTTTAAAAGTTGACAGATTATTTAAACCGCTTTCAGTAGTATATAGCGAACTATTAGATGAATGGCAAAATAGAAGGGACGTCATTTATATCAATATTTTCCTTGCGTGCGTGATCGTTTGACAAAGACTTGGCTAGATGTTGATTATTGCGTATCACAGTTCCTTACGGGCCATGGTAACTTTAAGTCTAAACTGTACTCTCTTAAGCTCGTTGATTCGCCTGCATGCCCATGTTCAACACCTAATTGCGAGTATGAACAGTCCGCGCATCATATACTTTGGGAGTGTAGTATTTGGCAAAATGAGCGTAAAATCATGTTTGATAATATGCAGATATCATCCGGAGTCGTATACTACATGGACCTAGTGGAGACTAGGACGAATTTCCGTGCTTTCCGGCGTTTTTGCCATACCTATTACTGGAATCAAGTATAACAGCTCACACAATACGTCCCATTTAAATGTAATAATGAATTCCGTGGTGCTTTACAGCTGGCTTCTCCGGCTGTAAAAGTCTTTTTGGGAGGTTATTACCTCTTTAGTTCAATGTTTTGTCACCCGCTTTGCACGGAGGGAAGTGGACATTATTTATTTCCAACTCCTCCTATTAATTTAACTTTCTGATTAATTTCGTTGCGGGTTAAAGACAAGTTAGACATTCCGGGAGACTCGCCGAGCTTCAATGCTCGGTGTCATTTCAATGCGTGCCACTGTTGATCCTGGCTTACAGGAGCTGCAGTGGCGGGTGTGAGGGCGCGACAGTCTCCTGTAACCTTAGCATGGTCGTGCGTACACTTTGTAGGAATTGTCCACCTGGCCATTTATTCAAAAATATTATATGTATTAAAATTATTTATTTATTTTTTAATTATTTGCCCTTGCAGAAACGTGCCACAAACACTACACCAACTACCAGTTCTACAAAGTAGCGGACGCGGTGACCCACTGCCTGCACCTCGCCAATCTGTTCTTCGAGACTCACAAGCCGTGGGAGTTGCGCAAACAGCCAGACAAACAGAAACACCTCGACGTCATCCTACACATCACTATGGAAACGCTCCGGATATGCGCCATCATACTGCAGCCCATCATACCAGAGATATCCACCAAACTACTCGACAAACTACAGATAAGTAAGGACTGTAGAAATTGGCAACACTGCGAAGTTCCGTCGTGGAGGGTAGAGGGCGCTATATACGAAACTAAGAACATCAAGAGTGGAAAATTCGTGCTCTTCCAAAGGATATATGCGGATAAGAAAAATGCTCAGAAGAAAAAAGCGAGCGCATAATTTTTTTTTTTTTTTTTTTTTATAATGGCCTGGCATAGTGGCGGCTTTGCACCTGATGGAAAGTGCCAATGCCGCCCAGGCAGAGTATCCATTGGCATCGGACGGCAGTCCCATGCCAATGGAAACAATTATGCCGGCCTGCTTAGGTGCCTCTTCAAAAAAATTATATTTAATTATTATAGACAATTATGTCAATCGCCTGATGGTAAGCGATACGACCGCTTATGGTTGTGCTTAGTGCTGTCAAGATGGCGAATAGGACGAAATGAATTATAATCAATCCGTAGTGAATAAACGGGTGTAATGTGACTTGGATGGAATTAGTTTTTCCTTTATTTGTTAAATATATTGAAAATTGAGCTTATTAAAACTCTTAAATGGTGCAATCAAGTTGGAATTTTGTATAGTTTAAATAATTTTAGCCGATCAAAGTGGCCATTCACAGAAATGCTCAAGTATGTATACCAGATGGAAAGGTTTGTCGGAAAGAAATTGTTTTTGTTGCTCTGCGAGTTTTGACAGCTAGTGTTATTTTATGGGATGTTATGCATAATCATTTTTCTGGTGTGTAGTATAGAGGGTGTAGCTAGATGTCTATTAAATCAAGTATCGTAATACCAAATACTACAGGTTTAATTACAGTGAAACTCTTAAATAATAAGGACTTTTGTACAATAGAACTATGGTATAATAATTCAGTCTTACGATTATTCTAATGATTTTAAATACTCGATTGTCACATAAATCGATTCTCATATCAATTCTATTAACGACTGTATTAGTGTAAACAACGATTTTATCACAATTATAAAATATGACTATAAACTACCAATGGTTGTAAATATGACTTTATATTCTAAACTACTATTATTACTACATTTCACTGCTTCCCAAAATATTATTATTCCTGCATTATCTTCCGAAATACTTCATGATTTTTATAACATATCCATACTACGCGATATTCTTATAATGTAGATTGTTTCATTCTTCCACAATCCGGGTCTCAATATGGCGGTCGGAACTAGCCTATCAAGCTTTTACTATTTTCATTTACAGAGATTTCGAATGAGCGCGAAACCTGCGTCGAATCTCGCATTTATTTACTATTTGTTATACCGGGTATCTCAAGACTGCTACCGAAAACGAAGCCGGGTGGTAGTTTTAGTGACTACAAACACAATGCAACTAAAAATTTCGAAAAGAAACGCGACAATTATTTTTTATGATTTTTTAAATATCTTCATTTTTGGGTGGTAAATCCATAGTTTTTGCTGAAATAATAATTTAAACACTTTTATACCTTAGATTATTTATAAATAAAAGGGTATACACTATTATTTTAGGAAAAAATGTATTTACCACCCAAATATGGCCATAAGAAAAAATAAAAAAAAAAATTGACGCTATTTTTTGCAACTTTTTCTGTTGCATTGTGTTTGAAGTCGCTTAAACTACCACCCGGCTTTGTTTTCGGTAGCAGTCTTGATATACCCTGTATAGTGTATCAAGTCCCAGTTTTACTTTTATTTTAATGTAGTTATTTTGTGATGATTCCAAAATGGCGATTAGCAAGACTCATAGTTTTTCTAGATTATTATGCACTTCAGACTAGTTAAGTAACTTTTAGGTGCCATGCAATCTTTATCTATATTTAATATTAAGGGTACCTAATTACTTTTCACCATTATTCTCAGTAAAATTAGGTTATGAGTTAAAAATACCTATTTGAGGTTATGTGAAAAAAAAACGTATTTTAAATCAAAGCATTTCAGTCTTTAAAACAGCAGTATGGACCCTAATTATATAAATCCACTGTTGTAATAAAATAAGATTTCATTTTATATTATTGATTCCCAAGTGACCATGTTGACTCAATGTGTATAGTTAGAAAATTATCGTATTATTGAGACTGTTTATGTATTTATAAATGCCAATAAAATTTTAATAAATATAAGGGTGTATCATTTTAACCTAAAAATTGCATTTGTGCAATTGAATTGGTGCAAACACAGAAGTGAATGTTCAGAAAAGTAGGTAGACTACTCAAGAATAAGATAAAATTAATTGATACCATATTATTCCTAGTGAATAATATCTGGTATATTATTGCGGGTAGATAATAATTTAATATTGCGGCTAGACATCAAACTGAGGGTAGAAAATCTTAAGCATAAGAAAACCTCCTTCCTACTTCTGTCGCCCTAGCACTTTTTGTGCTCTGAGAAATTTTTCGCATATTGATGACATAGTCTTAACGAAACCTTCCTACTTCTGTCGCCCTGGTACTTTTTGTTCTCTGAGAAATATTGCGCATATTGATGACATAGGCTTAACGAAACCTCCTTCCTACTTCTGTTGCCCTGGTACTTTTTGTTCTCTGAGAAATATTGCGCATATTGATGACATAGGCTTAACGAAACCTCCTTCCTACTTCTGTCGCCCTGGTACTTTTTGTTCTCTGAGAAATATTGCGCGTATTGATGACATAGGCTTAACGAAACCTCCTTCCTACTTCTGTCGCCCTAGTACTTTTTGTGCTCCGAGAAATATTGCGCAAAGAACATCGGCGAAAATGGACCATGAACGGGACCAGTTATGAATGGTACATCAAAATTTTCATAATTTATTAGAGTCAAAATGCATATTTCAATTTATTTTAAAAAACCCGGATAAAAAAGAAAAACTTAAAGTGTTTTTAATAATATTGAACGCATACGAGTGCGTTCCATCTTATATATATTTATATCCATACCTTATTTTAAAATAAGGTTTTAACTACAACGTTGAAGGTAGTACTAAATTTAAAAAAAGTGTAGGTATTTTCTATGACACATGACTTTTCTTTGCGCTGTCATTTTGCTTTCTTTTGATTTCCGATTTACGACTACTATTAATTCTCTGTTTATATTTGTGACTTGGCTTTAATCACGGACTCCGATATACCCTTGTATTTCTGACCACTTTGTAAGATTAACCATTGTATAACGACAACGCTTTGTGATTTGGTTTAAAGTGTGAAGTATTACCATATTACCAACATGAACTCGGAGCAACAGTGCGCTCCTCAACAATTTGTGCATTGTGTTCAATGCAATACCCGTCTAATTATACTCATTTCTGTAATCAGAGTGGGTCTATCAACTAATCGAAGTTTTTTTTAGCCATGAATCTACAAGGTATCCTATGTACCATTTAGTCAATATGGTTTAGTATCCTGGTGTTCCCACAGGAAAAGTGTGTGTGTTTTGATGAAAAACAATGATGCCAAACTTCCAAATCAAGGAGAGACGGGATAACTAACTATTGTTGTAACTGTGTAGTAGGACGTCGCACAGTACTGTTGCTGTGTCCATGTCATGACTTTGATGTTGCTGCCCCTGCAGAGTTCTTAGATTCTATTGTAATAAGAGAAGATGTGAAATAATACATTTAAAAAATGTTTTCTGTGTTTTATTTTATTTTGTGTTTTATTTTTGTGACCACTGCGTATTATATTCCTATACTAACATATAGGGGGATTTTTCAAGTGTGTGTGGATGGCCAAATACGAAACTATGAAGAATAGCGAAAAATATTCAAAACAGTCTAGTAAATTCTGATAAAATTCTGCGAAATAATGACAGCAAAATACTACATTTTCTCTCATTACCTTAAGGTAACACAGGTATGGTGTACACCATATTCAACGTCTAATTAGTTTTATGACAAGGGAAATTATAGAGCATAGTAATAACTAAGCCATCATTATGATTTAGTACACTTTTCTTCCTAGGTACCTGATAACCATAAGACCACCCTACATTAGGTATATTTGACAATGACAATGACATTATAATGTGCTATTTTTTATTAGTATAATCGTAACGTAAAAGTTACAAATATATGAATAATTCTAAAATCTCCGGCTTTGCAGAAATCTTTTTGTAACATGACATCACTCCTCATGCACTATACAACACAATAAACTATATCCCAGCTGTGTACAATATATTTCTTTGTCAGGTCCCAAAATGTATGGACGTGACCGATGTTCTTTATGACATAGGCTTAACGAAACCTCCTTCCTACTTCTGTCGCCCTAGTACTTTTTGTGCTCTGAGAAATATTGAGCAATTTTTTTTTATTTTTTTTTTTCACTTTATATATAAATATGTACATAGGCGGACTTAATCATAGGATAATAGGATATTGATGACATAAGTTCAATAAATCCTCCTTCCTACTTCTGTCGCCCTAGTACTTTTGTGCTCTGAGAAATATTGCGCATATTGATGACATAGGTAGGTATATGAAACCTTTGTTTCTTTGTTGCCCTTTTAATTTTTGTGTCTCGTTTCGGTGTCGCTTTTCGTTTCATTAAATTTTCAAATCGCCACGGTGCTAAAGTTTCATTTCAAAATTTAAAATGGTGGTCCATAAACACAGTTCAAAATGATAAAGTTCATAAAAGGTTGGTCAAAAATAAAACAAAGTGTACTATATCCGAGTCAATTTATTTATGAATACGCTTATTAAATAATAATATTTGCATCAAAATACTGCAATAACGACTAAAGTATCCGAGAAGCTTACGCTAACTATGAAGCTAGGTACAGCGCGGGACTCCCCAATCCCGTTACACACCCCAGTGTGTGACTCGACCATCACGCTTTGCTCATTATATTCTCATAACATTACATTATAATGTACTTCATATTACCTCTGAAAAATACTTCAAGGTTGTTGTTTTAATAGCTATTTTTTTGTAAATACTGATTGTGTTAAATACTTTTAACTGACAGTAAAACGTTTATCTTTTGTTGATAACACTCCTATGTATAAAAAGATATATGATTCTCAGACGATGTAGTTAATAATTATATATTTCTATTCAATCACTAGCAATATTGCTGTTGTTACAAAATAATTCATATAATAAATGTGGAAATGAACTATCGCGCGTAGGGCATACATTAACAATACAGTAATCGATATTGAATTATATCGATAGCCACGGTGTGCACGAGATAACATTTTAGTAAGTCTTAAAATATCGCTTTTAGTTCCATTAACTAGAGCATCAATTCCTGAAGTAACAAAATATACTAAGGAATACATATCTGTTGTTATATTGTATGAGAACATAATTGGCAAGGCGCTCCCGGTCCGTTGGAAATGCATCAAATGAGTATGACACAGGTATGAACTGACTAAGGATAATAATATAAATTCTTACAAAATTCCGTGACACGCACAATTTCTTCTTAAATGCTTAAAAATACATACCGGTGTCTATGGACGATGGTAATATATAAAATTTATGAAACGAAAGTGTTATACTTAAAATATATCATAAAATCATCAAATAACATAGAAAACATAGAGTCCAGTCGAGAACCTCCTCCGTTTTTGAAGTCGGTTTAAAACACGCCATGGCTTTTCAAAATACTAGATACCAGTCACAAAATATAGCTATTGTGAGACTAGGAAACATCGTAAACTTGACAAAAGTTTACGAATATTTTTCTGACAAACAGACCACCGTCCATAGACACGCGACGTTCACGCACTACAACTCCGCGCTAAATGTAATAATAACATTTCAACAATAACTTGACTGTACAACTTGAGCTCCTTCACAACTGAGCGTCAAATTAATTCAGCTCAACGCAAAACTGAGCAACGTCGCTATGGCGGCAACGCTGTGGTGACCATACAACAAACACAACATACAGGGTTGTACCGTGCTCAAGGATAATAGATTATGCCTAGAATTCGTTCGGTAATATCTTGCATTTTTAGCGACATTAAAATCCTGACGTCATTTCACTTTCAACTATACCATAAAATGTTTCAATATGAATGAAGAAAAAAAGTAGGCATAAATTGTACATACATACATAAACTCACGCCTTGTTCCCAGAAGGGGTAGGCAGAGGTGCGAGGGCACCCACATTTCGCCTTGTATGTTCCGTCCCACAATGTGATAGGTGGCGAGCCTATCGCCATATCGGGCACAAATTCCTGACTCTGGGCTGATACTGAATAGAAAAATCCAATATCACTTTGCCCAACCCGGGATTCGAACCCGAGACCTCAGCTTTATAACCGTACCGTAGTACAACTACGCCACCGAGGCAGTCGGTAGCATAAATTGTACTAGTAAAAATTCCAAAATTAAACATAAAATAAAATTGATCCTTCGAGCAAGTCACCACAGCAACCAACCACCAAAGAGCCTTTCCAAAACAACACACCGATATCAACACGAATAATTACCATCATAATAAAACATCTGAGAGCTCAAAATCGAAATAGCGCGTTTGTACAGCGCACTAGTACCGACGTCCAACCTTCCAACTTGTTGTCCAACCATTGAGCCAACTCAACAAATTCATACTTCAATGGGAATATCTTTTCTGGAATATCAATAAATTATAGTATTTCTCTACAAACTCATATTGAGCTAAACAGCAAGTTGGGACTTAAAAGGTTGGACTATTTTTATTAAACACTGTAAACAAGTTTTGAACAAGAGTGAATGAATATAACCGTTTCATTCGCTCAATCGCCCAACAAAACGATTTATAATATATTGTTCATATGAAACATTCATACACCCAATTCCCTTCTGCAGAATGTTATGATTTGAACGAGTAATAGAATGGTTGAACGATGAGCGAATGAACGATTCGTTCAATGTGCGAGTTTATTTTAATTGTGAATGATCATCTTGCGATCCCAATCGATTGGTGGACATTCTCTTACTGTAATATTTAATTTTTCTTGCCTCCGTATAATTATTTTGTAGTAAACTAGCATGAAAACACTGTAGCAATGACAGTATTTTACACTGCCGTTTTACACATTCAGTAAATGTCCGTTTAATATTGATTCTTTGTCGTCATAATCCATTGCCCAATCGATTAAGACCCCAAGACCAAGCGGCACACGTTCCAATTCACCCCACCACAACTATGCCAGAACACTGCACGCCTATAAACTTTACATATACAATAATTTTTATGCTCAATATTAAAATACCATATGAAAAGTGGGGTACACATCAAAATGCATTTTAACTTACTTCTAGATTTATATGGAAGTTTCATTTTGCGCTGGCAATTTACAGTTATTTGTTACTTTTGGATACGTCAGCGGAGGCAAAGGGAAGAAGTTATATTAAATATTTGTGCAACATCAACTGTAAATATATTTGAGTACTTTTACAACACTTAAATAATAATAACGGCATTTTCATTGTTACATTTCGCACATAGCAACCCTAAGACTAAGAAATGTTAATTTCACAGTGCCCAATAATTGCTCTAAGTGTATATTACATTCTGAATATAAAAATAACTCTTTTACACCTATTTTAATATTATATGATGTCCTCTGCTGACGTGTCTAAAAGATTACGGCGGTAATTTGTGCGATATCTACATTAAATATTAAAAAATAAATTTTACTCACACCAGAGCGATTTTGTATCATTCGCAAGCCACAGGACTGTCCGACACTCTCTGTTATTGCATCGTTACGTTCCACACTTTTCTCTTGATTAAAATGCGCATCTTAATGCTTTACAATAAATTCGAATTTAAAATCGAAAATACCAAATGTAGAAACATGATTCCATTAATATCATTTGTGCATGAAGGCTGTACCTTGGACGTACCAGATTGTGAATGGTGGGATATACATATTGTGGCAACTCACAATAGCATTATTTTTCTTGTGGCGCATTTTGAGTACCATGGCTGCTATAATAACTACATACAACAGTATCTCATACACCCAAGGTACAGCTTCAAATAATTTCATAACAAATGTTTTTGACAACTTATTCTTGATTCTATTAGTCAAATATTTAAAAACAATTTTTTCTTTACAACTTTTATCCATTTTTAAAATAAGTTATCAAAAACACAGGTTATGAGCGCTTTAAAAATTCAAAATGAATTCAAGTCAAAAATTCATTACACAGTATCAAATAAAACCTTATAAAAACACACACATACAATACAAAAGTGTATGCACTTTCTAAACCGATTGTAACGCATGAAAATAACATACTTTGAGATTTATGACTTTATGATGACAAAAAAACATTGTATTGGATGCGGGTGAAAGCGGACATTAGATCCCACCAATTTTTATCCTACCAAAATCATAATGTGCCATTTTTTGTATACAAAACCATTCATAATTTCATTTATTTTAGTATGATTTCGTTATAACCGGCGTAGAAAGTACACAGCGCCGTTGGCGTCACACAATCTGGAGGCGTGTTGAGATAAATGCAGTACAAATAATACAATGTTATATGGTACAGTTCAGTCGGACGAGAAACTATTTCATACTACGCGCTGGCAACTCTAAGCGCAGTGTTACTGAGTGTTAAATAATATTTCTGCCATGCTTTATTTCTTGTAAAAATTACATTTAAGTATTATGATATTTTTTCAAATAAATTAAGCTTTCTAAATATTTGGAGACATATTAAAACAATGACTTATATAAAACATACATATATTCATTAAAAAAATTGCAACACTATAATAATTGGTTGTAAATGTACCCTTAAAGTTGCCAACGTTAAAAATCAACTTAAATTAAATTGTTCATGTTTTTTGCGTACAGGTCACACTGTTCCAATTCATCCATTACGTATCATCAATATTAGATATTTACGGCGTTACTTATAAACGTGTTTATTTCATAGTTATAAATTAATTCATGATTGAAGGGACAGACAATAAAACATAATATCAAAAAATCTGTAAACATAAATGGGTCATACATGTGTATGACCCATTTATGTTTACAGACATACATGCGTATGTACGCATGTTCAGAATGAATATTATCTTCAAATTTCTGGATTGATTCTCTGACTTAATTTTGGTAAATGCCTTACAAGTATTACTATTAAGACATATACCAAATAATTAATTATCTTCAGTAATGATTAATATAACAACAAAAATTTCCTCAAATGTCCCCTTCTGTGGACTGTTCGTAAACGCACTTGGCATATTTTGATAGATATTTCTCATACTTGATATGCGTTATCTATTTAAGTTATATTAATATCATTAGTATATATACTGACTATTAAAATGTTACTGAGTAAATTAATATATGTTAAAGTGACTCCACAAAAATTTCAATAAACTGTTGGTTACACGGTACTGCGACTTTTCTGTGGACCTTAAATTCAACCGAATAAATTGGCCTAAATAAAATACTATTTTACAAAAAAAAACTGGCCACACTTACGGGTGGCATCGGTCACATTGGATTTAATGACTGAGCCCAGCGTAGGTTCTTCATTAAGATATTGAGATATTTAATAGTGTTATTGTCAAAGATCGGTGCTTCTTTTCTGTTCCTTGTGTACTTGAGTAAATAATTATTAGTTTTATTAATTCACATGCTGCCGAAATAGCTTAAGGGGAGTAGTTGTGGAATAAATTTACCTACTTGGCTACCCTCAAAACTAAATTAGCATTGCTAATTTTTTTTAAAGAATTTCCTTTCTGTGGACATCTTTTCTGTGGATTTATAAGTCCACACGAAAGACAATGTCTACAGAAAAAAATAAGTAATAATGATTTAACAAGTAAAGCAGTATTTTGCTTGCCTGTAAACGTAGACGTGGAGTGCTGTGGACTCGATAGTAATGTATTTAGCTTATAATAATATTAAATTATTACTCAGTATCGGAATATGGGAAGACATAGACTATTGTTAATATAATTGTAAAATGAATTATATAAAATGGAAGAATATCAAACCCGTAACAGAAAAGTAAAATAAGCACCATAAAGTACAAAAACATGATTTCAATTACAACTGTAAAAAAACATCTTAATATTAATGATATATATTATGCCGTAGATTTATATAATATAGCTTTCAAAGACGCCATAGCACGTCATGGATGCCATGATTTTAAAATGACTTGAAATAACTCGAAGTCATTAGTGATAAATTGTATGATTTTAACGTATCATTAAAATTACAATACGAAAACGTAGTGTAGGATGCCCTCCAGCTAGGAACGCCTAATTTGGAGGAGGCCTATGTGCGGCAGTGGACAATAAAATGCCAATAATGATGATGAAAATTACAATATTATTATCATTTATAAGTAACGCCCAAAGCGTCCTGTGTGGATTATGGTCTGCGTGTTTGTAAAACAATGATTTATTTCGCTGTTATATGTATATAATACTGTAGATTACTTTTCTCTTTATATATTACTGAAAGGCGGCTTACATTAAATACTGTTTATATAAATACGGAGGAATAAACTTCAACAATTGTGACATGACATCCAGTATAAACGCAGTATATTCGATTAAGGTATCCCTTTTAATCTTTAAGGATTACCAAGTTCAATGTAAGGATATTACTGGGTTGGTTTATTTTTTTACTAAACGTCATTAAGCCACAATTTGATGTATGTATCTTGTCTTTTCACAGAAACAGCGGTTAATTCACATTTTAAACGCAGGGCAGTCCCAATAAAGTATGGAAAGACGACAAATATCTCTTCCCTCCCAATACAATCCATTGCTTAGTAAATCTCTATATTATTTCCTGTCCTTACTATGAAATATTTTGCACATGCAACATTGGTACAAAACGAGACCATAAACCCAACATGGCGCCTCCTCTAACCATTACTAGTAATAAATCTCAAGCCAAAACACCTAACCGACAGGTATAACAACAAATGCATCATATTCCTACGTGTACGCGCCGCGAGAGCGCAACTGTAGGGGCTAAAAACAACCTTTTGAATAAAAACCCTTATAGGGGCTCTTTTAGTTAAGGGGCCTTTTCAGATAAGAAGGGATCGTTCAGATAAAGGCTCATAAGTTGGGCCATTTTGGCATCATCCAGGCAGTGATTATTTGAAATATAATCTAATAACGATTGCTTTCACAGGTACTTTGATTCAAATACCAAAATATGCATTGCTTGACGATACTCTAGCGTATGGACAGCGTTTAAATTGTCTTATTCACTAATTTAAATCACGATGAACGCTTAATAAGTATCAGATTAAATTTAATGAAAATTGAGCTTTCATCTGCTTACCGTTTTAGGGGCATATTCAGAACTCAATATTCTTGAAGAAAGAAAGAAAGAAACATTTATTCGTTACAAGCCAAGAAATACAGCTTTAAGTTCTACATACAATATACATATAACAGTGCTTGTTAACGAAACGGCTCAGGCTCAGCATGTGCTGGTATAAACCAACGCTGGTCTTCCGCAAGGCTTGTGATTGTGTATTTCCAACAATACCACTTAGGGGTTTGTTTAGATCTAGTCTAGGCCCCTACAGTTGCGTCCAACGCGGCCAAACTATATTACACAGACATGGGCGGGTGTACCGCCTCGCACCACCGAGGTCGTCAGTTTCACACTGAACTTGTCATGTTTGCAGTTAGTCCGCCGCGGCGTTTGTCCAAACTCATATTATTAAGCCATTTTTTACTATTAAGGTACTATTTTATTCTAGGTTATTGCGCTATCGTACATTCGGTGCGTAATTTCTGAAATACAGCGACCACGCCCACTAAGCATGCAGATCATTTTGGATGAAGTGAATTCATGTATTTTTTATAATTTTTATACCCACATTTTTTTATAATTTTTTTCGACCCACAATTTCCACGCGATCGCTGTGTTTGAGAACGAACGCGCCCCGTGTACGTTAATATTTAATTTTGCCGTGTCTTTTATACGTGAGGACGTAAAAAATATAGGCCTTACTCATGGACATTTTTAAAACCCATTTTAGCTGTCGAATGTTTTTGTCCCGTTCGCTCAAACTGAAAATCGAAAGGGACAAAATACTGTATAGTTAATATAGGTTTGAAAAGTGTATGAAGTGGCGTGTGTGTGTGTGTTAGTGTGTGTGTGTGTGGCGGCGGGGAGGTCAGCTGGGCGCGAGGTGCTCGGGCACCGCCACAGCGCGCATGCGCGCCGGGACCTTCTTCTGGGGACACAGCACCTGCAACCACAACAACCTGTTTGAGAACATACCCCCCACACTTACAGCTATTACGTAAAATATAGGAGTCACCCGAGTGACCGGCAACAAAGTGTGTATGCTCTTATAAGAAATAGGGATGTTAACTAATTTTAGGAAACACTGTTTTGTGTAGATAGGCCTTACATAAATAGGAAAATAATATTTTTACTTAAATATAGAACACATTTTAATTCAACAATACGTAAACAATAATAGTTTATAAATTCCCGCTAAAATTCTCCACCTATCAGAACAAGTTAACAGAATTTCGAGAGTTATCAAAATAAACTGATTTTATCGTGTCGACGTCCGCACAGCGACGTTAGCGTGCTCCGATGTTTGCAGTCACGTGATAATGGAAATAAAACATTTTAAAATATTTTTATTTAATTTATTACGAACAATAAGCTTCTCAAAATACTATATTTTAAAATAGTGTTTTTAAAGTGAAAAAAAAGTGATATGAATCAATATTCCTAGTATAGAAGTCACAGTCACAGCGATTAGTCAATATGGTGGGTCTCTAACCAGTGAATAATCTTCGAGACTTGTAGTGTTAATGCTGAGTGTGGTTGGAATGTGTATCATTGTCGCTTGTAGCTCACAGAAGTTGTGTGCGGGACATTCATATCTTGTTTGTGTACCAAAACTTTGAGGATTGTTGTTGTGGCAGAGCCGCATAATATTCTGTGATCGCATGGACATATTAAGCAAGTTTTTTTTTTCTGTATCTCAACCAAATAAAGGAGAACGTGCATTTATAGTATTGGTAAACGATATCATATGGTAATGGACAACAGATTTTTATAAAATAAAGGAATTATCATTATAATGAAGAGGTTTGTAATATTGAATCCGCGAGGTTGAGTAGTGTTGGTGTATGCGACATACCCTGCGCGCGAACATGAAGCAGCCCTTGTCGCGGTCGGGCGAGGCGGCGGGCGGCACCAGCTGCAGGTCCGCCGTGGCAGCCTCGCGACCGTCCTCGCCTGCAACGCGTGTTACAGGTCGCGACACAGAAACAAAAACGTATCCAACACTAAAAGTATAACGATAAGTGCCTAGAAAAATGGAATGGAATCAAAATATTAAAAAAAGCTTATACTGCTAAAAACTCAACATTTAAAAACTCACAAGCGTATATTATATCTATAAAATAAAATGGTATAAAATAAAATAGTCGTATCTAGTTTATTATTATGTTGTTAAATACAGTGCCCTCCAAAAGTTAGTTGAAATGATCAAAAATGTAATAAATGTGAGGAAATTATGATAAAACCAATTCAAATCATAGTTTTTTAAACTGTTTATTAAAATTTAATCAATTTTGAATATGTCTATCAATAAAAGGTGCATAATAACGTTATTAATAATAATTTATGTACAGAAACAGTAAAATTGCGGTGGCAAAAGTTAGTTGAAATTGATGAAAAAATATTTTAGGGATTGTTATATTTGCCACTGTCTTAACTTTTAATATTTTGTATGGCCGCCATTATACTGTAGAATTGCTTTAAATCGTCCAGGTGTTGTGACTATACCGGTCAAAACTTTACAAAAGATTTTGTAAAGTTTTGACCGGTATAGTCGACCATGTTTCATGAATTCTATTTTTCAACAAATTCCTGTTGCCTTTTATGGAAACAGGGATTCTCGGGTCAATTAATCCGACAAATGTTAAATAGAGTTAAGGTCGAGTAATATTGAAGGCCATCCCAGTAAGTCTACTTCGTTATCTTCAAAATATTATTCAGTTATCCTTGCTGTATGCTACAGATTGTTGTCTTGTTGGAACTTAAAAAATTTACTTTACCACATATGTTCAACAGATTATTATAAATTGTCATGGAAAATATTACAATAGATCTGTGATGTCATCTGCCTTCAATTATTTGCAGTCAGTTCCACACCATTCCAAGAAAAAGACCCCCAAACCATCATACTGTCAACGCCGTGTTTTACAGTCGGCTGCAAGTGCTTGTCGTCGTAAGAGTTATCATTGCTTCTACGACATACAGTTTGCCAACCTCTTTTTCCAAACGGTTAGAAGTTTGATTCATCGCGAAAAAATACTTTATTCCAAAAGTCTATTAGTTTATCTAAATAATTGCGGGCGAACTCCAACCGTCTTTTTTATGGATCGATGCTATGAGGTTTTTATCTGGCAACGTGACCTCGTAAATTAGCATCATGCAGACATCGCCTGGTAGTAGTTATAGAAACCAGAGGCGGCTCGTGAAATTTTTTGATGGGGGTTCACAAAAAAAATAATTGAAAAACTAGAGCTTACTATTTATTATATTTATATACAAAATCCATTCGCCGCTCTTTTTGGCGTGCGAAGATATCTATTACTTTCTTGAGAAAATCAGAAATGGAATTGATTAAGCGTACAAACTATTTTTTAATATTTATTTAAAAAAAAAATCGAATTAACTGACGAAGTCAACGAGCTTGCTTGACGTTGTTTGTATAATAAGGACGACAACTGCGCATAAGTAGGATATCCCGCCGGCGCGCGCCCGGCACGGCTGGCTGAACGTCAACTGAGTGACGCGTGAGCGGCGCTCCACATTACGCTAATTTCTCATACGATATCTTTTGTTTCACGCGTCAGCGCGAGTCGTAGCTCTCTTTCGCACTCATTGAATACAGTACTATACTGTTTCCATTCGTTTATTTTATTTTTGACAGTTCACGCCTATAAAGTACGACATTACAGTAGAACAATATTTTGAAATAAAAGTAGATACTTTCTTGACGGGTAACGCCCACTTAGAGTTGTGCCATTCGTAACGAATGACCACAGATAACAAAAACGATTTTGAATAGAATCAATCAATCGGAATCATTTGAAATAAAATTACATTAAATGCTAATGAAAACAGTTAAACGTAATATAGTACCCAATATTAGGATCGAATGTATTTGCTGCAAATTAATTAATATGAATAAAGGTATACGTATTGAAGTGACTTTTAATAAGAGTTTAATTTAAAATAATTACAATGATTACAACGAAAATAAATGTTTAGTACCTACTTGTAATAAACAGTTAAACCATGTTGGAATTCATAGTACTTTAAGGATTAAATAATTAAAACAACTAAAAGGTAATTTGTTAATATTTTTATTTATAAACAATCGTCTGTTTCGTCGGAATCGGCGTCGTCGTCACTCGTATCCCCAGTAACACTAATTATTAATGAGTGCATGGGTAAGTTGTCAAATGCGACATCGCGATCCCAATCAGACATTATTTCTTTCTTCGTCTTATCTACGACACTCGCCCAGTTATGAGGCGTCACATTTTTCACACGCATTTTTAAGCAACTCCAGCATTTTGTTTGCGGTGAAAGGAGGAGTTGTATTTATTCTCGCAGCATATCCTTTCACTTGCGCCCATATTAGCTCTATGGCATTATACTGGCAATGATATGGAGGAATTCTAAGGACGGTGTGCCCATGTTCTGCAGCCATTTCATCTATAACGTATCGTTTAGGCTGCTTCATCATTTTTAATATTTTAAGTAACTCTACTTTTAATAGGGACTCGTCCACCTCCTCGCCATTGTTACGGAGCCAGTTTATTATTTCATTTTTTTTACTGGCTTGCATTGGCATTTTGTTAATTTGCCGAGAGTGATAGGACGCATTATCTATAAATATTGTTGATGGCTGTTCGAGTGACAATAACATTTCCCGAAACCATTTTTCATATACTTCGGAATTCATTTCTTCGTGGTAATCCCCTGTTTTCTTTGATTTAAAAGCTAACATAGCATCTTGCACAAATCCTTTTGCGGTTCCTGCATGACAAATTATAATTCTTTCACCTTTTCCCATTGGCACTGCGGTCGAGGAGCTAGCAGTGTTGTCAGTGCAAGTTTTTGATACCGTGTGATTCGCATTGAGCCAAGTTTCATCGGTGAAAACAACATTCGACCAGTCTTCTATTTTTTTAGCTTGTCTTAAAAATTCGCATCGATACAAAGCAACATCATTGCGTTCCATCAATATTTTTCTTTTGTCACATTTTTTGTATTGGAATCCAATCCTATTCAATACCTTCGCCAAAGAAAACTTTTGACCACGGAACAAGCCACTAGTTTTCAGAGATTGTACTAGGTTATGTAAAGTAGGAATCTCTTTTCTTTGGTAATAATCGTATATATGACGACGAATAGCATCACCATCAAAACTGTCAATTGCTGTCACTTTAAAGGGCTGACGTTTTTTCTTAGGTGTAGATGGCTTGTTTTGTTCCATGCCACTACTGCCGTAGCCTTCTTTAATTATTTTTGAAACTGTTGGAGCAGTAATACCTAATGCTGCTGAAACACGGTCTCTGATTTGAGTCACTGGTATAAGAGGTCCACCATTACGGCTTTCCCTTTCAAAGTACTCATGAAGTCGCAACACAAACTCCCTTGTTTGTCCTTTAAGCACCTTTCCTTTAGGCATTTTGAAAGTGATGAAGGCAGGTACGATGTTCTCAATTCAACCAAATGTAGGAATTCACGGGTAAAACAATACGGAGGAATATAAATACTCAACTCGACGTATGAAAAATGTGAATTAAAATTCAGCGAACGGAAAACACTAGCACGGGCGCGGGCGTCTATTTGTGAGTGACCACAAAATGGCGGCGCGCGTCACCTGTCTGCCCAGTGTTGCCGTTTCACAATTTGTTTTTAACAACATTACTATTGCCGACGGAAGTGATAAGAATATTAACTTAACATGAGTAAATGGTTTATTTTAATATAATTATTAAATCAAGTAACTTAAATATCCCTGAAGTTTTATAAAACAATGCATGGAGCAAAAAATAAAATATGTATTAAATCGATTAAAACTTGTTCAAAAATAAAATCGTTTGTTATAAAAAATTGATTCGATAACACATCAGGCCATCACTATTTGATTCAGTACTCGATGTGTCAAAAATAAAATAAACGAATGGAAACAGTATAAGAGTCGTACTAAACTTCGATTCATAGGAGCACGATCGCTGGCGCTCCACTCGTTACAAATTGACGCTACATGTACCTATATAGGTAATATAATAAGACTTATTATAGGCATAGTAAAATATAAAGAATGTACCTAATGTAAGGATTTATGTATTATAAATATATATAAATTATTAAATTAGCTAAGTATGTAATTTTCGTGGGAGTGCACTGCACCAGCGCTCTTTTGGATGAGCCGCCTCTGATAGAAACCATGGTTCCTGCTTTCTATTACTATTTTTTGATCACTCGTATCACAATCTTGGGATTAATTTTACACTGCCGCACAATTTGTCGATTATCAACAGAATTAGTAGACCTAGGACGCCTCTACCGTGGCCTATCTGCAAGACTAGGACATTCCAAACTCTTTGGCATTATTATTCGCTTATCTTCTTCACTAACTTTGAATAATTTTCCCTCAGCACTAATTTTTTTTATTTATTTTCTATTTACCAATCATCTTTGTTCTATCTTCTACGTGTTATTTTCACTTTGGAGCCATTATTTATTCTAAAACAGTCATATCACCTCACAATATCTTATTAATAAATATAAACTACCCAAACTGCCCTAACAATATTGGTAAATGAGTTTAAAACCACGAGATTATCGGAAATCGTTAAAAGTTTTCCATTTCAACTGACTTTTGACGCACACAATTCAAGTACTGAGTATATAACATTGATTAAGAAAGAAAGCAAATGGAGTTTCGAGAAATTCGATACTGTATGTATTAGAATAGAGTATCCGAACATAAATAGTAAGCAGTTCTTTTATTGAAACTGCGTATTTTAGAAATTACGTGACATCATTGTAAAGGTGAATTAATTTCAACTAACTTTTGGAGGGCACTGTAAGTATTTTATTGTTATTGTAATGTTTCTTCTTTTGTTTTAAATTTTCTTTAGTATTGTGCATATCCAATTGTATATTATATGGAAAGGAACTGTTCTTCTTATACACAAGTAAACGATTTCTTTTTCTTACGATAAGACCGCCATTTGTACTTTGTTGTTTTGTATTACCTCTAAATTGTTATTCCTTTTTATTGTGTACAATAAAGAATTAGATAAATAAATAAATAAGTATTTCTTAGTTTTGGAGTATGGCTACTGTGAAATGTAACAAAAATATTGTGCCAATCATTTTTTTTTTAAATTATGTGTTAAAATTTCACCCATCTCCACACCTGTGCTGATGCAACCTTGTGTGACGGATGTAACAGGACCCATTAGTGATAACCTTTCAGTTGTTAATAGCATAGTTATTGACCTCTAGCGAAGACATTGAGTTCGCTGAAGCATCCGGTCTCGATCATCTCGGTCTGCCAGGGGATGCTGACGCTGCCGGTGTTGAACTTGCCGTAGAACGTGTCATCGGCCGCGTCCAGGTTCACGCCTTTCACTGTACTGAACTGCTCTATGTCCAGCACGTCCTTCGCGTACACGGCGTGGGGCTAGAGATATAATTAAGCAAATTTTATTACATAATCAGCTGTTAAGATGTTATTTTTTGTTAAAAAAAATATATTAGCTAGTCTTACACGTACACCGCTTCGGGCAAGAACAATAATATTATAACAGAAACCATCAAGACTGAAGCGTCGCGGCAGTCCCAGAAAAAGACGACGAGATGAGTTGGAAAGATCGGTACGATTGAGTTCTGGCTATATGATCTATTATGGTCTCATCATCATCAGCCTTTCCACGTTCACTGCTGGACACACATGACCTAACCACTCTCAATCGCATTCTGCAGTGACACGTATATAGGGCTGACAGTAGAGTCCAGGCACGAAGCTGCAGAGTACAGATACTAACGTCGGGCACAAACGGCGCGCTGACCATGCCCGCCTCGAGCCTGGCCCAGTTGAGTTGCGCGAAGAACCGGTGCGCCTTGACGAGCGCCGCGCCGCGCCGGCCCGCGCCGCAGCCCAGCCGCGCCGCGGGGGACTTGCCCAGCAGCGCGCCGCACAGCGACCGCGAGCACTCGCTGAACTTGCTCGAGTACTTCTCCTGCTCGTGCTGCACGGACATATTGCAATATCACCATCCATCCATCCATCCATCAGCCAAAGGAAGTCCACTGCTGAACATAGGCCTCCCCCAATGATTTCCACAGAGACCTGTTGGAGGCAGCCTGCATCCAGCGACGTCCCGCGACCGACACCAGGTCGTCGGACCATCGTGTTGGTGGACGTCCTACGCTGCGCTTTCCGATACGCGGCCTCCATTCGAGCACTTTCCGACCCCATCGGTCATCAGATCTCCGCGCCATGTGCCCTGCCCATTGCCACTTCAACTTGCTAATCCGGTGGGCTATGTCGGTTATTTTAGTTCTCCTACGGATCTCCTCATTTCTGATTCGATCTCGTAGGGAAACCCCGAGCATAGCCCACCACTATTGGAATAATATTTCATCATTCATATTACTATTATTAGTATGATATTTAATGATATCCTGCTCGTGCTGCTTAGAATAATATTTTATGATATTTAGGGATTTTATCACGAGTTAACTAAATTTTTAATTTTTTTTAAATTTTTAACATCCGATGGTATCCGGTAAGTAATTTTGATCACTTTACAACTGTCGTGGTAACGGGGCGCAATATAAAAAATCAAATCCGCAATAAAATCCGTACATAATAATTTTATTTCAACGTGTAACATTCGCGTAAATCTAATAAAACATTATGATTATATGACGTTAATTATCTGGTCCTTCGAGCCTGTGCGTACTGGTTACATACACTTTCACAGGAATGTATGAACGGAATACTGTTAATGTAACTTCACACATGTATGTACACATTTATTGAGTTAACACTTTGATCCTTCAAGCCGAATCAATAGATATAAATTTAATTTTACTGTGTTATTTATATAAGAATATGACATATTACATAATATAATAAACATGATTTATTTCAATAATTGAATTTCATCTTTTCTAATTCATTAATACGAACACATGCGACACCTAGACTAATTAAAATAGATAATATTGATTATTAAATAAGGTATTAATTTCTCCTAAAATAGTTTCTCTAGATTCATTGCCACATTACTCAACATCAAACGTCAATAACTATAATACCACGAGCATTCAGCAAACTATGAACAAACAATCCCCGACCTTGACCCTGCGGTCGACCTCCTCCCGCTTGACCTTCTCCTTGCGCGCTCGGAAGGGCGCGCGGCCCTCGATCATCTCGTACACGAGGCAACCGAACGAGAACCAGTCCGGACTGAACGTGTAGCGCTCGTTGTCTATCACCTGCACACATATTCACATACATACATACATAAACTCACGCCTATATCCCAGAAGACAAAACGAGACCAAGACACCCACATTTCGCCTGAACACATTCAATATTATTTATACTAGGATGTAGTTATTCTAGGATTGGTGTCCAAGATATCGGCTTGCCTACTTTGGGACCCACATTTTGGATACTTGAGTAATTGTAAAATGTGTACCTTGTATTTACTTGGAGGTTTTCTGCAGTAAAATTTTATTTATTTATATTTATTGGAAAACCAAAGCATATCAATTATTCATTGCAATAAAAAATAAAGTATCTTTGTTTATGTACTGTTTTAGTGACTGGTTACTCTATCGAGTTAAGATCTGATTACAAACCGACGGTCCTGTATCTAAAGTCAAGGCACATACTGATCTCGATCATATCTCGATTGTAGAGGCCCGTGCCCTGCAGCGGGACGTATATGGGCTGATACAGACACAGATGAGCATATCGCTTACCATCAGGCAAACGGCATGCTTGGTCCCCCATTCATAGTAAAAAAAATAATATTAGTACGTTGTATATGTTGTGTTACCTCCGGCGCCATGTACCCCACGGTGCCGACCCGGCCGCGCACGCTGCCGCCCTCGGGCACGTCCACGGCGAGTCCCAGGTCCGAGATGCGCACGTGGCCCGCGTCGTCCAACAGAATGTTCTCGGGCTTGCAGTCCCTGCAATTACATATTATAATATTGATGAGAAACTAACTCGTGGTAAGGTCTCAAATATGTGAGAGACCACTTGGGTAGGTACCACCGCAATTACTCTAGCCACAACAGCAGTGGAAATGCTCTGTGTTCCGGTTTGAAAGACATTACAGTTAGAGTAAATACTGGACATATTAAGACTAACATCTTATGTTTTAGGATGATGGGCGCAGTGAAACGCCAAGCATTGCTAATTTCATTCCAATAATAAAAAATACAAAATGTGAAATAATAGGATAAGTTTACTGAAATTAATAAGTGAAATATGTAAAAAATATAATATGGATGGATACTTTGTCATATTTTTCAGCCCAATGCATCGTTCACTAAATAAATCTTAACCACACTACTAATCCTATTCCGATATAAAAAAAAATCACCGCTAGCCTGGAAACTTATATATTTGGGCTTCAATACATTAAAAAGGAACAAAATAAATATACGTTACCTATAAACAATGCCCATTTTGTGCAAGTGTTCGAGTCCGCAGGCGACCTGCGCGGCGTAGAACCTGGCACGCTCCAGTCCCAGCCCCGTGTCCGCGCCGCACATGTTGTATATGTGGAACTTCAGGTCACCACCTGAAAACAACAACACATTAAGATTAAGTTTAATTGTTTCGCTAATTATTCGAATCTCCATAGTTCTACAAATCATTTTTACGTATTCCTACTATTAACTAATAAGTAAAAGCTAAATTCTATATTGCAGACTATGAAAATCTTAATAAAATTAAAGCTGAAGTGAAAAAATATATGTACTACTTGCACAAATTAAGAATAATTTGGTGGTAATTGTCATTAACAAGATACTATTCTTAAAATAATTTCAGAGTAATATTATTATAACTTTACATATCACGTAACGTTATTTTGTATGTTTTCACACATGCTGACCATACAAGCGTAATAGACCGGCATTTCTTATCCCATTCTCTATTTGCGCGTACAATCCAAATTTCAAATGACGGTATACCGTTCATAATAGTGAGCACGAGACACAGCGCGTCCTTGGTCTCGTACGCGTAGGCCAGGTTCACGACGAACCGCGAGTTGATCCGCTGTAGGATCTGCTTCTCTATGAGCACCATGGCCTCGCCTTTGCGCTTCTTGATTCGCTTCTTCTCCAACTTCTTGCACGCGTACATCTTGCCTGTCGCGCGTACCTGAAAATACATATGTACTTATATTACTCAAACTTATGCCTATGCGATGGACTATGGCTTAACCCTACGAGTTCGAATTTCCGGCCGTAGAAGAGCTCTTCGCTAAGTATATTGTTATTGACAGTTACAGTATAATATTCTGTTTATTCGTGCATCAATGGTTGCAATGACCAGTGCTTATGATCTCACGAATTGTCCATTTCATTCAGATAGTCGAAGACACTAATGCTAATAATAAATTCGTATATAATGGTAGATACTCTATTTCGTAATGTTTAGCATCAGGGTTACTAAAGTCGCTTTGACGCTTTGCAGAACGTTTGATTCAATGACTTAAGTATAAAGAAAGGTTTCAAATATCAATTGTAAAATGCTGTTGCTGGTAGCCAATATTTTTTTAAAGCATAGGTCCGGGAAGAAGCAAACAGGTCTTAACATCGATAATACTCTGATCATGGATGTGTTGCAGGTCTATCAAGTCGGGAGAGCATCAGAAAAGATAAAGGGTGTTGGGCATCCATCAAATAAAGTTATCTCTGGCTTTGTACCGTTTTGTTTCCCCAACGAATTTAACATACCTGACAAGCGCAGACCTCGCCGAAGCCCCCCTTGCCCAGCACGCGGTACATGCGGAACGTGTGCTGGGTGACGGGCTGCGCCTCCAGCCACTTCCACTGCAGGTACCGGTGGAAGTACATGGACCGCTCGAACTCCGCGAACGGCGTGCCCGCCAGGAAACTCTTCACGCAGCGGATGCATTCCGAGAATATGTCTTTGGAACCACCTGAAAATTAATTGTTTTTTTTTTATTGCCATGAATGGCGACACGAGCATGCCGTTCACCTCATGGTAAACACTACAACGCCTTGAATTACAAAACAGTGCTTGGCATTCCACTGTGCTCGCCATCCTAAGACATAAGATGTTAAGTCTCAATATGTCCAGTAGTTACTCTGGCTACAATGTCCTTCAATCCGAAACACAATAATGCATTTACACTGCTGTTCGGCGGTGTTTTTACGTGCGCTGTGTGTTCATATTTAATAGCAATTTAACGCTTTAAACGCTAAGAAAAATGTTCTTCAGGCCTCAGGGATTTACCAACCCGTAAATGGTCTAGCGCATATTTTGTGGACCTCATTATCTAGTGTAGATTATGTTCCACTAAATGAACAACAACTGTTTAGGTGAATATTATATTTTCAAACACAAATACGATACAGCATTTCTGTTGCACTTTTTTTACATGTTATTGTTTCCTTGCCTTCTACTCATATGCCCATTAAAACAGAAAAAAAATACTTATGAGTTTTGGATATAAAGCGTAAAATGTTAAATTTCAACCGAGTCGGGCACGTCATTAATCTCCACCTGTACAAACACAATATATTTATACAAATAAACATCGCAGTTATTATTGCAGATTGTGAACGTTTCTAAATTGCCACTTAAATATTAATGTACGGTGACTAACGGCCGTGCACTGACAGTTATTGCTTGCAAGGAGTCAGTGTAGGCTAGATAATACAAGTAACTAGTTTATCACGCAAATATAGCTTTTAATTTTAGAGTACTAAGAGTCATTGGACATAACGTAGTGTAGGCTTATTCCGAGATTATTAGCTATGTCGTATTAAATATTTATTAAGTTTTGATCTAAAAAAACACAGACTAATACCGAATTTCAAAGCCTATACATATACTTACATGATAACCAATACTTGCGTGATTTTAACACCTAAACAGTGGTTTAGGCTTCGTTTTCATTATGAATATAAGTGAGAAAAGCGAAAATGTTTAGGAATCGAATAATCGTATTGAATGTCTATATCATCCAAGATTTGAATTTTCGTGAAAACGATATGATTCATTGATCCCTTCACATTCTGCTGCACTCATCTCCTTTTCAGTAGCAACCCAGCCATAGACTCCAGATCTCCATATTTTTGTTCAAAACCTACAGTAAAGATTAATTGTCAGCTCACCCTCTAGCAGCGCGCTGGCGTCGTCTATGACCTGCCCTCCGACCACATCGGTGACGGCCTCGCAGTCGTCCGTCTTGAGGAACTTGCCGAACACGTCGGCCGCCAGCGCCACGCGCGTCTCGTCCACCTCCACCTCGTACCGCTCCACCTGCCGGCACGCCACGCACTGGCCACATTACTACACCTTTCATACCTACTACATCATCCATGGTTTATACTCTATAGCCTATAACATCGACTGGTTACGTTGCTTAATCTTCCATAAGTTAACTTACTGGACGCGTTACTACAGCTTTCGTACATACACCCTATTTATAGTTATTTTCCCGCAAGTCCTGGAGAGGTGCAGAAAGAATATGTCGGGGTCACCAGCCTTCCACCTAGATGTTACCACACCACCACCACTTGGATGTTAATGCCAAGCTGGGTCCCTAACGCTGATGTTCTACGCCAGCATACCGACCAAAACCCATCGATGGCCCTTTTTCGCGCAAATTAGGATGACTGCGGTTTTTGCCAACGTGACTCGCCTGGTACTACTCCGCAGTCACTCTATGCAGTTCGAATACCTATAGTTTCACCTTTTTTCATACCAGCCCCCAGTAGTCTTTTCCTTGTTCTTGTCTCTCAACATCCACAATCCACCATCAATGCGAGTATTTATTGTATACCCTCAATACGAAAAGGGGAATCTTGTCATATTTATGAATTGGATGAGTTATTATAATATAGTCTTAAGCGAATAAATTGATTTGGATATACATTTGTATTTAGCTGGACAGTTTGCCTGCGTTTTGAACATAAAAAACGTGTAATAAAGTTCCCATTTCGTGTGATTGAACATTTTATCAACTGTGAATATTAATTAAAACTTAGTTTCCAGTCCAAATCGCAACGCTGAGTTAGTGGTCAATTTACGCTTCATTGTTACTAATTAATCCACATGGGTTCGATAGTTACGGTTATTATACACAAATATTTATGTTATTTTAACAAATCAATAATTCTTTATTTTATCTTAAGTTATTATGTAAAAAAACCACTAAAAACCAAAAAATAACAAAATAATAAGTACCACTGCAAAGCAAAAAAATAATATTTATTTCATGGAACTTGTGCTTGTTGATTCATTTGCTTAATGACTTGACTAGCCAACAAATCAAAATATATGCATAACATATTGAAGGCGGGTCGCCAAGTACCAAACATATAGATATTTAAATTGATATAAGGCACAGGTCCTACATGTTATTAGTGGTTTTTTTTTTGAAGTCGGTTTTTATTTCTTTATTAAAAAATTTAGTTATTTTTATGTTTTCAGTGTTGATAGGAATTTAAATGAAGAAGATTTGGTCCCCACAAGAAATATGTTCTTTCCGATGATAATGAAATCGCTAAAATCGGCTAAAAGCTGCCGAAGATATTGGAGTATTCATATGTTTATTATTTTTTCAATTTCAGAGATAAAGAATGTTCTCGACAATGTTAAGCGTATTTCCTCGAGGGCAACCGATAAAATTGGTTACCTTCTCATCAGTTTGTAACAATCGTTATAGATATTTATTCCAAAATTACTTTTCTGTAACAGCTTATCTAGACAATAGTATGGAAATACCCATGACAAGTGAAATATATATATCTGCCCATTCCCGCTCAATGCTAAACAAAGGACTCCTTTACAATCAAGACATCCATTTAGAAAAGTGGTTCCTGAAAGCATTGCAAGTGGTCTTCTGAGCCATCCTAACAGCTACCTTTCGATAATTGTTTTTATTTTTTTATTTATTTATTGTTTATTTGGGAAACATACAATCCTGAAGTTCTTAAAGACTAAGTTTCTAGAAAAAAACATATATCAGCAAAGTTTCCACTAAAAAATGAACAAATATTCTACATATACAATAGCTGCGAAAACAGTAAAATTGACAAATTATATTATTAGATTTAAATTAAAAAAAAAAGTATTAGATAAAAATATAAAAGAAAAATTAAATTATTAAAACACAAAATTTCATGAAATTAATAACAAACCCAAAAAATAAAATAAAAATAAAAGTAGTTATAATAATAAAAAGATAAATTATTGATTTATGTATTGATAGATTTATGTATGTATTTTTATTTATTTATATAATATACAGACTATAATCATATTCATTTATGTATATATAATATATTCTTCTGATATTAGTTTACACGTGAATTTTAATTTTATTATTATTTAGAGATGCGCCTACTTTGATTTCTCTGCACCACCCAAAGGTTGACTGGGAGAGAATGCCTCAGGCATTAAGTCCGCCTTTATACTTTGTATATGAAGCATTTAAATAAATAAATAAATAAATAATTCAGTTGTAGAAATAACAATACTTGCATAAATTTAATGATGTGCTTATAGCCTTTTTAATTTTTTTCTTAAATGAATTACATTTATCATTAAAAATATCTAAATTACAATAGTTTTTATTATATTCACGACATGTCCGATACAAAAATGTGTTGCCGCAATAATTCGTCTTCCAAATAGGTACATGAAATAGTGCTTGCTTGCGCGAGCTTAACCGAGGACATTTTATATGTATATTACTTAACAGAAACTTACTGTCTACATAGCCATTTAAAATTTTAAAAAGAAACATCTGATCTCTCTCACGTCGACGTGCGGCCAAAGAGGACACATTTAATTCATCAATACATGAGTTCCCAATCCTATAACGCAGATGCTTTAAAAATTTATTTTGTATATGCTCGATCCCACTAATGTATACGTCATACTGTGGATTCCAAATTATTGACGCATACTCCAGTATAGACCGTACCAATGAATTAAAAAGTATGATTAGACTAGAACATTTTTTAAATTCTCTGCCAATTCTCAGGATAAAGCCTAGCATCTTGTAAGCTCTATTTATTAATTGTTCAAAATGATGCGAAAATGTTGCATGTTTTATTTATAGATAGATATAAATATCCTTTATTTATTTATATTTCGTTAGTGTATTAACATACAACTTAACCAGTCAGGCAAGTGGGTGGTCAATGACTAGACAGAAATTTTGTTAAATGGTCTCTCAGAAATATTATCATATCAGAAATATTCTCAGGAACACTGAATGTAAATATCCAACATCAAAGATGAGTCAAAAAGGGCACCGCAGCGTCCACAGTTGAAACTTACTTAGCATTCCGCCGCGCAAGCATTGCGTCGACCGGGCCCGGTCAAAGAGGACTCGCGGGAACTAGGTTACCTTCGCAGTCAACATGTTATCTAACAGAGGAAAATTGCCAAACAGCCACGTTAATGTGACATTTTTATCGCATTTGCGGAAGCTGATTTCTTCGAGGATCTAGATTGTGGATCTTTGTTATGCTGATAAAGACTTTGTTATGGTTCTATAAACGGTTGCTTAAATGGGAATCGACTTATGACTGGGATAAATAAACAAATTGCGAATAACGCTTCGTTCGCAAGGGTTTAAATTAATATTTTAGAAAAACTATGGACTTGCCACCCAAAAACTATGATATTTATACACCACAAAAAATGCAATTGCAAAACTACCATGAAACATAAACTACCAATTGCAATGCATACAAAACTACCATCCGGCTCCGTTTTCAGCCACAGTTTGGATATACCCGTAATCTGTGAATATCACTGAATACCTATAGCTTATATAGACATGTGTATATCATGTAGGAGTTTGTAGATACTCACCGCATCGAGGAAGTTGTTGTACTTGTGGTAGTCAGGCCTGTTCCGCTCGCAAAACTGTCTGAACAGCAGCTTGCCGATGGGCTGCTGGTCCACCACGTAGTCGTAGCCTACATCTGTAACAAGACAACAAAAACTATCAATAAAAAGAACTTCCACAATGAAACACATAAGGTGAAAAACTGAGGGATGAGGTGGTAGCGCGACCGGCACATCGTGTCGAGATATTTATTTGATTTTATTTGAATATTTTACATGCTCCACCTATAGATGATACAATAATTAACTTAAGTATACCTTGAATTTCAGATCAAATTATGTTTTTCACCGAGTTAAAGGTGGACCCATCTACATTAAACAACAAAAAGCAGAAAGAAATGGTGCAGTGAAATTAGATTTTTTGTTTCATAAAAGGGAGTTCACTTTATCCGGCCTACTTAATCACATTGTTTTACTGAAATATAAACATATTGCACTTTATGCACCTCTTTCCACCCATCCATATAGAGAGACAAGATCCAGAAACATATGCATTTGATCAAATATATTGAGGTAGAATATTCATAGCTAAAACATGACTGATTTACTGACACGTAGGTAGATTAACTCGTAATGTCAAAATATCTTACACACCTCCCACACACAATCACACATCAAAAACAATTATTAACACCGAAAAGAAAAGCTTGTCTTCAGCGTGACGACCACAGAACAGATGAATATAGTTAGAAGGGAAATAAAAGCGTTTGACGCGTCGCAAGGTGGTGCATAAAAAGCATCACTGCCGCGGAACGGATGATTTGTCAAATTAGTCGCTGTCGAAATGCCTTGGAGAGAGGTGCTCCGGCGAAATAGAGTAAAAATGCAGATTTGTGCTATTTTATCTTGCAGCTCCAATAGTAAAGCATCAAATATCAATAGAGGAGGAATTCCATACCAATATTCAACCCGATTTTATTGATTTTCACCTGTATTTTCCAAAATTGCGGTTATTAATTACGACATTTTGAAGAATTCGATAATATGATAGACGATAAATCAAAAATATACATTGCTGATTACGCGTACATACAATGCTCGCGAATGCCAAGTTCCTACGCAATGCATACGACTCATTTTTGTTATGTCAACAGCGAAAATTGGCACATGTCACGTAGTGTTGTAGTCTTGTACATAGTAACTATATCGATGTATTTATAGATTTCCTATACTCGTAAATCAGTTTTTAGTCATTTTAAATTGTAGTAACGTTTGATAACGTTGACGACCTATCCTTATGTTCTGATTTCATACCTCTGCCAACATGAGAACAACATATTTTTGTGTGAAAATACATTATAATATATTAACTTATTCATTTATACGTTTCCAAGAGTGAGTCGATAAAGGCAATAGGTAGAGACAACTGGATTCCTACAAAATCCAGTACGATTTGTTCTAAGTATTCATTTTCGTGAAACGGAAGACAATAAAAAAATCTGGATCATAAGTAATATACAAACCAAAAATAATTACGTGCAACGCTTATGGAAAAACAGTATCATGGCGATGAAATAATTAAATATTGTATGAAAAATCAAAACCACTGAATCTATTGACGTAAAAAATCGTAATTTGATTATAATAATTGATTATATGTATGCCTTTCCAATAGTAAAAATGTTAATACCTCACACACAGCTAAAAATCTTAAAAATCCTGTACATATAGATTTGTAAAATAGTATACAAATTAAAATGAATTTTTAATACTCGTCTCATTTATTTTCCGCCTATTGACATAATACTAATGAAATAACTGTATCAGAAAAAACTATTAAGCATATCTATAAAATAAATTCCGGTCTTATAACAAAGACATATTTCCATAATTTTATCGATACTTTAAATCGACTATTGCAAGCTTTATGTATTGGATTTTGTTGAGGTTTTGTGTTCCGAAAACGACGACGCTGGTTTTCATACAATTTGACGGCTATTGCCTTTCTAACCATATTCAACTGTTCTGTGGTGACGACAGTGTATTGAAAGTAAAGTGTCTTGTTATTTATTTTCGGAATATAGACACAGCTCAACTAATATCGAATTGGTGGGAACTTCTAATTTTGTAGATGTTTGGTATTGAATTGATTCTTTGCAAGCTTGGGGCAGATATATACAGTTTTTATTTTAAATTCAATAGTTTGTTACCTAATTTTTGAGTCGCTTAATTACAGTAACTTTTACACTATCTAATTTATTTTATTTCCCTTAATGAGTATATTATGGATGATTTATAAATTAATTAACAAGAAATGAAGAGAGAAAATTAAAATTCAAATGTTCATTCGAAGAATTATATTTGAAAAGTTGTCCTCTAACAAGTTACTTACAATTTATTGACTTACTGATTCTTTATTTCTGTAAAGCCGTAAAAACAAGATACACATAAGCATTTGTACTTCGTAAATATCATATAGCATGAAAAAAAGCAAAGAGTCAAATTTCACATTGACGTGTCCACAATTTCACTAGTCCAATTAAATTTCTGACATCAAATTACAGCACTGCAGCAAATTTACACCTTCAATTTAAATATTAAAAAGGGTTACGGTAACAAAATATCCTGCATAATTCTAAGCCGGTAACATCATGCCTTTAGCATACAAACACGTTGTAAATGCTTAATTTTTCCATTAAAACTTATTCGTTGCTCCGCATTTGGCGTTGAGCTTACCACGACAAGTTAGTAAACCAATGAATAAATAAATATGCGTTCGCTAAGGGATGCACCTTATAAATATAATAGGTAACTGGAAGGACATCTGATGAGGTGGAAATTTAATTAAAATATTATAGAGAAAATTATCAAAAAATAAATTAAAATAAAGACACTTCGTGTTGCTGAGGGAGTTTCTTGCTCACAGCTACAACACGTTCCGAAGCTGTGGTATCAGAAATTAACGATTCAAAAGATCTTGTGAAAGACTATTCGAATAAAGAATATTTGGATTTGAGTTAGAGTAATTATCTTCTGTCGCCTTTGTCAAAATAATATGGATTATTTTTCTTTCTTTACTTTTTATTACATTAGTCAATGCACTACTAAAATACTTACATAAATTTTTGTTGTTTATATTATGAAAATTATTTAAAACAATGCATTAATCAGATATTTTTACTTTTATTTGTAGTTCCTAATTTCGCTACACGCCAACCCATGGTAGAATGATAGTAAAACACAATAGGTAATTCTAGTGATATTCATTTCGATGGTATTTTAATATCATTATAAGGAATGTAAATCTGGTGAAATTCCTCCTTGATATTTAGCAATATTAAAGGAATTGTCCACTAAGGCCGATATAATAGTGTAAGTGAGATAGCTATTTAGTCTGTCTTGACTGTACTGCACTTGCGCTCAGGTGCTTCGTAGTCCCTCGATACAGCATCATCATCATCAGCCCGTTGCAGAAAGCAATTGGTGTCAAAAGGCCTCTCCCATGGTACGCCACAGAGCTCGGTCTGCTGCATGCCGCATACTGCATTGATGCTTGCTGCTAATGCATCCACTCGATACATAATAACAAGAAATAAAAATGTATATGTAATAATGACATGACATAGGTATTCATCAGGCGCCATACTGCTTGTCACGTCATCCTCGTTTCATAAATATCAACAAAGGATTGTACTATGAAAAGGATGATTAATATGAAAAAAATCAAGGACCCTGATAACTATCTTTATCTCCAAAAACAGATACAAACATATTCCGCGTGAATTCTACGCAGCATCTCGACACAATAAAATGTAACATAATCTAATCGCGAAATTTATCTCGAAATACATTTACATGAGACGCGGGGCGCATGACTGGAAAGACGCTTGAGGCAATCTTTTAATATTACTTTCTATTGCATATACATACATATACCCTCTTTTACACGCTTTCATTGACTGTGGTGCTTTATGTCTGTCATTTCCGACTTTGTTTGTTTATATTCGAAGATAAAATAAATAAATCATTTTATTATTCACAGGATTCATCAAAATGCGATACACTGACGTGGACACTGACCCTTGCTATCCGAAGGCTAACAAATATACTACCATCAGTTTGCTTCATCCCAACCTACCTCTTTGTCACCTATCTGCTTTAACCACTACAAATAATCTCTTTATACATAATTATGTTCGCGCGGATCTTCTACAAGTTTCACAATGTTGATCTAAAATAACGTTCCCAACAAACTGCTTGAATGTAAAAATAAAAAGCCATATTCCTTGATACGATGTCCATTGTGGAAAGCTAAACTTCAAGCACCTGCCGTCGGTAATCAAGTTAAGTGTGGACGATATCGGTGGACCGGCGATGATAGCATCCACTATCTGGCAACGCGCCAAACCATCCCACTACTTTCATAATATATTCTAACATTTCATATTCTGGCACAGCAGAATAATTACACGGAAAATGACGGTAGATTCATCCTACTGGAAAAGGTCAATGGATAAGGTAATCTCTCGTAAAACTCGATCGGTTTGTGGCTTCAGCACTGACAATATCTTCGCTTTTTCCAATATGTTTGATGTCGATTTATAGCTAGTTAACATGTGATGAAAATGTAGTAAAATATGATGAAATATATTAACGCATCATTTTAATACTTTGATTTCCATGAAGGGAATGTTAATGGCAGGATAAATTTTATTTGATGTCCTCTCACAGTTCTGCACGGCGTTTACAAACAATTTAATCTGCATAATCACACTAACTGAATCTAACTTTAAATACCTTGAAGGTATTACAAATATTTTACTCCTCAAATCTTAGCTCCAATAAACCGCACAGCGAATCAGTATTCATTTTCTTGAAGAATAATCCTTTCTATTTCTTTCAAATCACAGAAGCTACGTAAAGTCAAACCCGGATATAAGCGCACAAAATGCTAAGAGAAACCAAGTCCTTGATGTTATCGACTTCCCCGCCCTCCCCTTTACATAACTGGAGGTCAAAACGGACGGGCGCGTAATCGCCTCGTCGGGATTCGGGAATCGAGGCGTACTACAAGACTATGCCATTTATTCCCGATTAAATAATAATGGAAATACGAACTTTGCCGGCTCGATGCTGCGGATAAATCGGTCATTAAATGCTGAAGTTTATTGGATTTGCTGTTTTGTATAGAAAATAGTGGCAAATAAAGCCGTGGCCTTCGGTATGAAATATCGGGTCCCTTGGCTTAGGTAGCTGGTAAAAGGTTATAATAGACGTTGGCCACCAATAGCAAGGAAAGAAAGCAAATTCTGAGTAAGATCTTTTCTTATATACTGGGTATATCAAGACTGCTACCGAAAACGAAATCGGGTGGTAATTTTAGTGACTACAAACACAATGCAACTAAAAATTTCACTAAGAAACGCGATAATTTTTTTTTATTGTTTTTTAAATATCGTCGTTTTTGGGTGGTAAATCCATAGGTTTTGCTAAAATAATAATTTAAAGGCTTGCATATCATAGAGTCTTTAAAAATAAAAGGGTGTACAGAATTATTTAAGCAAAATCTATGTATTTACTATCCGAATACGATAGAAAAAAAATACAAAAAAATTCGTCACAAGTTTTTGCACTAAATTTGGTTGCATTCGGTCTTATTACAAAAAGCGAAATAAACCTTGGTTTAAACCTAGTCTAGCAAAATCAGTCTAATCTGCAGAACCATGGTTTAAATTTAGGGGTATTACAAAACATAAATAAACCATGGTTTCCTTGGTTCATTCTTTTGAACCGTAGTTTATACACCAACCACAGATTAATACAAATAATATTCGTTCAACATGATATCATTCCATCGCAACGTTCCATATCCACAGAAAAGAATACGTTTTCATAAAGGAGATGTGCTATCTTGGGCCGTTTTGTGTACGTCTAATACAAATTCTAGAAAAAAATGTGGAATTCAAATAAAATACATTTAGATTTCTTGGACAACAGGGGACTTTATACAAAAATGTGATTGTTTTAGTACAGAAGCAATATTTTCTTCTATAATCTGTCCTCCATGATGCCTAATTGTCATTTCGTTCAAAAATGCGCGAACCCATTATCATTAACTTGAATATGTCTTATTTTTAAAACCCCACTACAAATTATAATTATTGTCTATATTTCTTTTTCCATATTCTTCGCTTTTTAAAAGACGATATATGTTGTTAAAGAAGTCACTTTTATTATTTTATTTATGTTACATGATTTTAGTTTAAGAACGAAAATGTTTAACTTGACAGCAATTGCAAAACTCTGTGTTATCTGTCTACGTCTGTGGCCGTAATTCGTATTATTTTTTATTATTCGCATACATTTCGCAAATGTGTATTTGCTTCTCTGTATACCTGGCTTTGTTTTATGGATTCTGATTCTCGCAGATGATATATCTTGACGTTTAAACACAATTACTAGTTCGTATTTTGGTGAGTAAACATATTATTTATTATTTTGAATGCCACATGTAAGTAATACTGTTATGTTTTTCTATGTTCATATTTCTCTTCTAACCCACAATTCTGCTTTTCAGCACATCAAAAGTGGCGCTTTGCTTGAATTGCACTTCTGCAATTGTTGTGAAATGGTTGAATTGCACTTCTGCAATCAAAAATTGAAATGGATTCTATCATTCAACAGAATCTTAGTAACTACATGGGCTGCCAATTCACTCTCGTGTAGAGTATTTCAAAACGTTTTATTGCTGAAATGGCAGAACTAGAAGTAAGTATTCTATTTTCTTCATTAATTTGGGAAATGTATGTTTTATGCCAATTAATCAAGGTCAATACAAAGTATGGAGTATTACAAAAGTATTCATGTTAGAGCTGAATTGCATTGTGTCCACAGAACAAGTCTACTAGTACATAAATATGTAAGAAGTGATATTTTATATATTGTTGTTTAAATTGTTAAATGAATTACATTTTCTTTTATTTCCCTCTGGACACTCAGATGATCTTGTGTTATGTATAATATATTATATTATAATTATATCCATAATAACAACACTATGTCTGATGGTAAGCACAAATGCCGTCCAGGAGGAATATCTAATGGCATCAGATGACTGTCCCAAGACATTTCATACAATTATCCGGCCGGCCTGCTAAGATGCTTCTTTAAACAATCGTCCGCTATTTTTTAAAGAAGAAGACCTGGGATCATACACATGTGACTGCAAAGAGTTATTTATTCATCATAATTCTTCGATATCTTCAATATTAAATCTTTTTTATTTTGTTTTAGTTATCAGGACTAGCAATTATCTGTACAAACTGCTGGCTGCAAATAAATCAAGCTGTAGACAATGAGCAAGATTTTATTCCAACTCCGCCGTAAAAAGATTGTATCAATCTCGATTCTTTTGGACATACTTAACACCCACAAGTGCTTCATGTTGAAAGGAACATGGCTGGATACTGGACAGTGGGTTGCTGTACTCATACCATGATTATACTGTGGTATTTAGCCTTTAGGTTGGGCTACCAATAGTACAATATAGGAGCACCGGCATTGTTCCTAGATGTTTTGACTGGAGATTATTTTTAGGCGAATATAAATAAAAAATATAAAGCAAGATCTGGTTGTACTTTATTGTCCTTAAGTTTTGTTTGATTTTAGTTTTCTTTCATCAATTAATCCTACTTTTTCCTTATGTGTGCTCAGAAATAACCAGTTAGAATTAATGTCAAATACATTATTTGAAAAATAATATCTTAAACCTTAGGATAATATTATTTTTAAGTATGCAGAAGTCTAATATACTAAAGTATATTAGACTTCTAGGGGTAGACTAAATATAATGTTTGAAATGTTAGCTTGTACAGAAATGATTGCTAGTATGTTCTTTTACTAGACATTAAGGTATAGAAATAAACATGGCTGCTATCAGATTCGATTCCATTTTTATAGCATATTCATTCGTATGGACTATAATAACTAAGAGCTTATTAAGTGCATATGCCTAATAATAAAATGATTATTTATTCATATGCACATAGGGAACACCTCTGACTTTTCGGAGTCATGTGTGTATTGATAGTCAATCACCACGCACTAAAACGGTGAAGGAAAACATCGTGAGGAAACCTGCTTACCATAGCAATTCATAAGAATTTCTATGGTATGTAAGTCCGTCAACCCGCACTAGGCCTGCGTGGTGGACTATATGGCCTAATCACTCTCAATCGTATTCTTGATTGTAGAGTAGGCCCGTGCCCTGCAGTGGGACGTATATGGGCTGATACAGATGCTAGCAGTCGCGACAAGTGATCAGTCTGTGCCGTGCTGTATCTCATGCCTAGCAGATTTTTATTGTGGATTATTTAAATAGGTTGTTTAGCAAGTATTATGCACCGCACTTACGGCCAGATATCGGTACACTTTCTTAATATTAAATAACTATAAACATGACGAGATTCTGACAGACTTGTTGCAATTTATTGTATAGACATTATGTTATATTATATAAGATGATCAATAAAGTATGATACTAATTCCGTTGACGTAAAAACATTTACGAGTTATATAGAGTACAGTAATTTATAGCACAGACGACTAAAAATAATATTTGATTTATAGGAAAACGAATTACGACTTCACATTTCATAAATGTCAAGTTTTGACATCGGTTGTCAAACATGCCGTTTCAGACGCCATATTGTCCCCTTGTAGTGTTGCTGTTCTTGGCTTGGTATTTATTTTTGTATAAAGCTAATATGTAACGTATAATAGTATTTCAAACAGAAATCGAATGCCAATTTCACTAAGTAAATTTGGTGTAATGTACTACAAACGGCCCAAGGCCCATACATTTCTGGCCCATCTCTTTTTAATGATTAAATAATGTTTAGGCGTATTGAACCTATTGAGGGTTGGACATTTTGCTAGAATGTCAATATTGGTTGGTATATCGATTATAATTTATTTATTTTTTTCATTTGGTTCATTTTATATTAGCTAGTCACACATCCAAACACGTGTGATGGAACGTAACATTCTGGCGCGTTACAAGAAACCATAACAATAAACAAAACTATCGCGAGTTAAAATAAGTTCATTTAGCATTGGAATGCATTTACTATTTAGTCAACGAAGTATGTGAAGTGAAGTGATATAAAATAATTGTCGCTTAGGTAATTACATAGTAATCTAATTTAATAATATCGTGTTGTGGTGGACCTACAAAATGAAAAATGGTCTATGAATTTGAGTAGTGAGAAAAAAGTGAGTAAACCAACATTATTATATGGATGATTACATTGCAAAATGTTTGGTAAACCTATCCTTATGCGTATATTTTTAACGGAAAAAATTAAAACAGGGTTTGACGCGTAGACGTATTTTGTTGGGCCGACATGACGTTTTTAATCGCTCAAAGGCTTCAAAATCCTTAATAACGAACAAATTCATCATATTAATATCAATTTTAGAGTAAAAGTAACATAATACGATGAAATAGACACTAAATCCAAAAGAAATAGTTGAAAGTTTACGATTTAAACCACCGTTAAACTAGGGGGCGGTCAGGTTTAGCGATAAACCATAAAAAAGGCCATGGTTTATCGTTAAACCACTTTTTGTAATATGAATTTCATATAAACCATAGTTTATTGCGATTTAAACTAAAGTTTTTAGATAAACCACGTTTTGTAATAAGGCGGATTGTGTCTGAAGTCACTAAAACTACCACCCAGCTTCGTTTTCGGTAGCAGTCTTGATATACCCTGTATATTCTTAGTTTTCATTCTAATTCAATATGGAAAATAGTTGCAATAAAGTATACTGTAAAATCCAGATTTAAAAAAAAACAAAATACAATTGGGACACTCTTTAGACATCACATTTATTTCGTGTATTGCAAAATTAAAATTTTCTTTGCATTCGTTTTTGCAAGTCCTGTATTTATTTCGTTCAGGTCTAGTTAACATTCCGAGTCTTAACAGGTTGGAGGCTGTATAAAAATTCTCCATCATTAACCAATTATGTCACATCCTGGCTAAATACATGTTTTACACGAAACCTCCACCAAAGAGTTCCTCGACCTGATATAACCATGCCATTCAACTTCCTTACCTATCCTCATATTCAAAACTCGTGTACAAATTACTGAAACGTGTCAAGAGATGGCAGCACTAGCACGTTATCGCTCTGTGGAACTATCTTGAGGGTGCGGTAATGGGGGTAGGGAGCGCAACAACGGCAATCACTCACCGTTGTCACGGGACGAATGTTTGATTACATCCCTTTGTGTATAAAAAGGGAAACGAACGTATTCCCTTTTACTTTATAACATTTGGAAGTTACGCCGAAGAGGAATAGTTTCTGGTTTTTTGTTTTGTGTTTTTATAATTGTTTATGTATTCTATTAAACATGAGTTATGAGTGCTGCCCGAAAGTCTGAAACTTATCTTTGGTTTTGAGATTTCAGTTGTAAAAGAATAAAAAGAAAGTGACATTGTGAGATCTAAATATTCAAAGAATACACAATATTTACAAGGGTTTCTTAGTTTCAAAATGTATATGGTGGATTTATATTTAGTAATGACAGATTTTTGTAGGCCGATAATGGGTAAACAAGCTAGATTTTCCTTGGTTAATATTTTTCTGAAATACAGAAAGTTCCCTAAACATTCGCTGCGCATGGCTTTAGAAGCGCGAGTGGGCGTCCACGTTTTGTTCCGCTTATTCATATGAGTTTCTGAATGGACTGATGATACTCGTATAACTACGTTTATTAAAATAGGTATATGTAAGTAAATGGCGCTGGTTCGCACAATCTTAATATTGCTTGTTGACGTTTGGCAGTGCAAAAATCTCAAACCTGAACTAAACGTCCTATATATGTCCTATTCCAACTGGTTGTTCTGTTATAAAGAAATCCTGACTTGACCTCCAGGTAAGATATTTAGTAATTTACATAAAATCTCCCTTATGAAAAAATGAGGGAATAGTAATTTTATTCTCATCAGAAATAATTGAATGAATTCCGCAAAACCGAATTTGGCATCACATAATTTCGACAAGGTCCAAACCAACTGGGATTTAAACCACCGACCGCATCCAACGGAGCCGATGGTAAATAACATTTTCCATTAATACTCCATTGAAGGAGCAAATCCTGAGGGAAATATATACAATAACCACATTGATAAATAGCCATAATTCCTCACTACATACAAAAACCATTGCAAGTGTAATTACGTGGATGATGGATCATGTCCCCCGCACGCCCCTCGCACGCCCCCCACGCCCCCCGCGGATGAAGTGGAGTGCACCCCGGCGAGAGATTGATGCGCGAATGTCGCGGTACACTTAGATAACTTATTGTTAACATGAATACAGCATTTTAGCGAGCTCCCTGGCGCAGCGGGTAAGTAGTGTGCTGTCAAATGAAAGGTCAGGGTTGCAATCGGAAACTGTGCAATATTATTTACATTATGGATGTTGCACATGGACTTAATGCCTAAGTAGGGGGGCCATATGCCCAAATTAGGTTTCCCCAAATGACGAATACATATCCAACTGTTTCTTTGAATCTTCTCCTAATAATTCTTGCTTTCAACCGACTAAATTACATACATAGCCTAAACGGATCCGGATTAAAGGCATCGACAACTATAACAGTTTGTATTAACTAGACAATAAAATTACTGGAATCAAACACCCAACCCGTCACATCCGGCTTCCATTCGTGTTACTTTAGATGTGTGTACACTAAGCAGGCTTAATTACCGGCACACGAGTTAATCGGATGAGGCTGTGTAGCGGGCGGCGCGCTTTGACTACCACGTCAGGGTTAGTCTATACTCCCAAACGAAGTTCGTATTTTGTTTTATACCGGGTATCTCAAGACTGCTACCGAAAACGAAGCCGGGTGGTAGTTTTAGTGGCTACAAACACAATGCAATTAAAAATTTCGCATAGAAACGCGACAATTATTTTTTATGATTTTTTAAATACCGTCATTTTTGGGTGGTAAATCCTTAGTTTTTGCTAAAATAATAATTTAAACTCTTTTATACCTTAGAGTATTTATAAATAAAAGGGTATACACTATTATTTTAGGAAAAAACGTATTTACCACCCAAATATGGCCAAAGAAAAAAAAAAAAAATGTCGCTTTTTTTGCCACTTTTTCTGTTGCATTGTGTCTGAAGTCGCTTAAACTACCACCCGGCTTCGTTTTCGGTAGCAGTCTTGATATACCCTGTATAATATTGAATGTCGAGACGAGCATGCCGTTAAACTGATGGTAAGCGATACGACAGCTGTTGAACAGTGGCAATACCAAACAACACCTTGAATTACAAAGCAGTGCTTGGCATTCCACGGCGCTCAACATCATGAGATATAAGATGTTAAGTCTCAATATGTCGATTAGTTACTCTGGCTACAATATCCTTCAAACCGAAACACGTCAGTGCATGTACACTATTGTTTGGCGGGAGAAATAGACATTGCGGGTGTACCTACTCAGGCGGCCTCTCACATATGAGAGATCTGTGGGGAGTCCCACCAGTAAAATGTTCAGAATGAATGAGTTCTGAAATTCAACGTCAATATATAAAAGTTTTCTACTTCTAAAAATCAATACTATTTTCTATGAAACTTATCATTACCTTCGAACTTAGTCAAAGATTACGACGTAAGATACAGGATACGAACATTTGTAAAGTATTTAGGCATTCGTACAGTTTTATGTGCGATATTCGAACATACGTTGTCGTGTCGGAGTACAGAGTAACCCCCATGAGCGGTGAACATCAATTGTGATTATACAACTGAGCCGCATATCTCTGTATACAACCGGACACGGTACAACTAGATGATTCAAGTAACCTTTTTGTAATGGCACTATAAAATACAATGTGTTTGATGATTCTGTATCTGTTTTGGCACATAATAACCCATTGTAGTTCAATTGACAGAGCTTAAGGCCATAATCCATCACGCTTGCCCAGCGCGGGTCACATACCATAGATTTTTTTGTTAACATGTGTATAGTATGCGCTGTGTAGGTTTCCCCATGATCTTTTATCTCTCTTGTTAACGCCGCTTCCCTCGGAAACGGCACCCGGGAATGTCAAGGAACAAAAATATAACAATAAAGTTAAACAGCTGTAACTCCATGTCGTTTTCTTTGTAAAGTACCGCTCGTTGGTTGAGACTTGAGACAGCCTATTATTATTTTTTGGGCATATTCTATCACACCATATTACCATCTATTATTAGTCTCTATTTGATAAAAACCAAATTGTCTATCAAAAACAAGAGAACCCGGATCTAATAGTTAGGTCAGCAAAACCACTTCATACGTTTTTCTTTCCCGGAATTGGATATGTTCCCGCACAGCGCATCGGTCCATAGTCAAATTTCTTAGGCAGTAACATAAGAATACTCCTTATTTACCTTAATATCTGTATCTGTATCAGCCCATATACGTCCCACTGCAGGGCACGGGCACAGAATACTAACAGAAGTCAAGTTTGTGTATGTACTTCACTTTTGTTGCCACACTCACACTACGCTCGGCGTTCGCGCTAGGGTTGTTAACTCTGGCTAATGCGAAAACACGTATCATCTTAATGGCACCCGTATCGTTTGATTAATATTTAAAATAAAATATATAAAACACATATAATAAAATAAATAAATTATAATTGTATTTAAGAATTCATTGAGAATGTGTATGTCATTATTCTACGTTTTTTTTATTGCTTTTGTATAATATAGGTTTTTTTTTTAAGAAATGTATATTCTATTATTATAAACTGGTGTTTTATATACACATGTAATAACTTTTATCATTTGTTCCATCTTTGCACAAAAAATATCACTATTTGCGTGCCCGAAGCAGGTGAAACTTACGCTCGCAGTGTTCTCGACTGGTTTGAAATATCGTGTCGGTGAACGCTGTCTATGTGTGCGTTGATTTAGCGCGCTTTGTATGAAGCTTGACTTCTGTTAGTTTAGTATTCTGTGGCACGGGCCTACTCTACAATCGAGAGTACGAGTACCTTAATATACCTCTTCAATAATACAAACACTTAAGAATCCAACATAACCCAAATAACCCGAATAAACAGCCAAATGATCTGTATAAACAAGCGATTACGTACTAAAATATTACACCGTATATCAACATTAAAGTTAATACGTCGAAACGGTTAATCGATTAAACTCGATTGTGCACCGCAAGCTCTTATTGAATTGATAAATTGATTGCTACCGGTTTTTGCGCGGTGTCGCTTAAAAGGTTCATTTCAGGAGAGATGGCGGAAATATTAACTCTTTGACGAATAGCCATGCATTAAAATTGCCCTTCATAGCCTACATAACTAGTAATATTTACCCGGACTTACCCGTTACGTCACTAGAGACCATCCCGCCCTCATACCAATGCATTACATCAATTCCGGACTGCTACAAACTCGTTAGATTTGCTTGATAGCCACGCCTCATGGGCTAAACTGCTTACGCATGATGAGAGTAGGAAAATATGTGTGATGGATGCCTGCCTGCTACCCGTGTTCAAAACAGCTATATATTATTTATTTAATGTAATTATTTATTATAATAAAATAATTATCACAACCCGATACCTGAGACTATGTGCCATGAAATCTCGGATCAAATTCTGTTCATATATCAGTTGAAAAAGTATTCATTCAGGACTTGAAGGAATAATGGTAAGTATATTTTGAAAAAGGTTCCCTCCGGCCTAAATGAAGTATCTAGGTAGTATATGGAACGTGACATGATCGCTGTATTCTTTGCGCGTGAAACTTAAAGCAAAATATGATTGCTTGATAATTCGAAATTCAATTTAACTCTTGTAAAAAGAAATTCAATGATTTTATTATATAAAAAAATACCTATAGCAAAATACATAAATAAAGCGCAAACGATCACACGAGGGTAGTAAGTAGTAAGTTATAGCACAGGTTATAGTTAGTATCGTGTATTGGAATCGGTTAGGCCGCGCGCGACATGACCGGGGCACGCGTCACGCGAACGCCAAGCCGGCAGCGACTAGGACGGAAGTCGACCAAGGTCGTGCCGGCAAACATAATGCCATCCCTACATCATGCACTATACAGAGTTTAGAGAGGAATAATCTAGTTAACCAGAATGTTGAGACGGTGTCACATGATCCAAACATACATGACTGGCTTTTGGAAATTATGAATGTGACCCGTCAGGAAGACACCACGACTTGTGTCATGGATTTCATAAAGTATGGGGGACTATTTACTTAACTTGTTATTCATCCTGATACTCGGATCGAACCTGTGAACTCTCGTTTTCAGGCCGGATTCTAATCCAAGAGCGCCACAAAGAAAGTCACTAATATTTTTATTTTACGTCCGATTAATTTTATTGCGAGTTAAAGTTAGTGTGAACTTAGGTGTTCGGTGTCATTCCAGTGCACGGCGCTGTCTGTCCTAGGTCTCAGGAGGCCCACTGGTGGGTGTGACTGGGATAGTCTAACCAGACTACTATTCGTTCATAAAATTCAGTCTGTAAATTAAATGAAATGAAAAAAAAGGAACACACTCCCACATAAAATGACACAATTTACAACAGTTTATTTTAATTTATTTAAAATGCATATTACATACATTTACGAACAGTAATGTAAGTCCACATTGGACAAAAAATCACCATATGACATACATTTTACATAATCGAAATTGTTATCCAACATTTCATATATTTTCCAATGCCAACAAAACGAATCACATTAAATCAGAATTACGAAGATTACCAACTATAAAGAGTTACATAATAATCATAAAAAACACATCTCGTTTGGCTGTAAGTTTGATTGATCTCATTCAAGCCAGAACGATTAATTTCAAATCGCTGAGTTGAAATAATTCTCCATTGTGTCGGGCGTCGGCGCTCTAACACACGGAGGCTTCAATCACAATAAAGGTTACCCAACTGCTTAACAAGAGGCTCACGACCTTACAGCAACAAACTTACCAATAAATATCACAGAGTGAAACTTTTACAGAGCAACAATATGCGTAGTTGTGGCATGTTGTTGTAAATGTGCGACTCTGGGGTTAATTTCCAGTTCAGAAAATCTATACTTTGATTTTTAAATAAATATCTCGTATAGTTTTCTTTTTTTTACGTCAAGTGTATTTTTCTTTGTTTTTATTTGCATGCGTAATTTTTTGTGATTGTTGTGTTCTCCTGTTATTTACATCAGAAAGCAACTTGTAAATAATTAAAAATATAAAATAATGTTAATTTCAAAAGACTGCAATTTGTACCATGCATGCCGATACTACCGAACGAACCTGTCAATCGTAATCTCGATTATAGAGGAGGCCCGAGCTCTGCAGTGGAACGTGTATGCGCTGACACATATGGTCTTTATCAGATCTTAAAATAAAAAAAAACTCGGGTAGAACTAGACAACATTAGTCAGTAAGACTACTGACAAATGTAAGTTAGACACCTACCTACCCCTTCGGGAGTAGAAGCGTGGGCTTAATTCAATATGCAGATATAAAACACGCCCGCACACAGCACTGAGTGGGCGGCCGCGCCGGCAGTCCGGATCGCTCGTAATTAATTAATTTCTAATTGATATCAACTGCCCTGAGACCGGCGGTCCCACCGCACCGTCACACACACATGCGCCCGATAATTTATTTATACACGACTACCGTTTATTAGTATTTGATTAATTTCGTTCTGGTTGCAAGGTAGCTAAGACAAAATCACAGATTCGAGAAGCTTTAGAACTCGGTGTTAAGATGCGTGTTATAATGTACCCTGCAGGGCTACTCTATGATCCGAAACGAAGTTCGAATGTTCAGATGTTTGACGTCCAAAGTAAGATACAAGATTTCCATGTCTAAAAATCAATACTATTCTCTATGATACGTATTATTTTTTTTTTAATTAAAATTTATGAAATCCACCCATATGGAATCAGCCAGCTAGTACATACAATACAAACACATATGTATGAGTGACACACAAACAGCTGACACGTGACAGACGATAACGGTGAAAGTGGACCGATGATAAAACTCTTTTATAGCTCCCGAGCTGCTATTGGTGGCTACTCAGACACTAACTACTAACAAACTATCATTATGTTCGACTTTACATCGCCCCGGGCAAGCTGAAGCTAGAGAGTTTAATCTATACATCAATATGATGATTAAGATCAAATCGTAGAATTGCTTTTTGTGATACGGCAAAATTAACATGGGGTTAAATACCGAGAAATGATCAGTTTTCCGATTTTTATTAGAATGAATGGCGAGACGAGCATGCCATTGGCTTGATGGTAAGCGATACACTGCTCATGAACAGTAGCAATGCTTGGCATTCTACTGCACTCGCCATCCTAACTGCAATGTCCTTAAAACCAGAAAATAGCAGTGCGTTTACGCTGCTATTTGGCAGGAGAAATAGACATTGCGGTGGTACCTACCCGGAAGGCCTCTCACATAAGAGAAACCTAACACTTTTCCGCTGATTAATGTCTAAATACAGCATAGTTGCGGGGATCACTATGGTTTATTCTACACCATGTACACAGTGGATGCATTCAAGTAAAGAACAATGATAATCCTCCATACATTTTTTGTGGTAATTTTTTTTTGTGTGTATTGAGATGAAAAATATTTTAAAATATAGATTTTGAATTCCTTAACAATTATTTCTTAAGATTTACTATTGTAGCAAGCCTAGGAAAAAAGATATTCCACTTTAAAGTTTTACAGATTTTCTATATGTTGTCAAACTCTGTGGGTAGTTAATGTTATTTTGTTCCATTTATTGGTATTTATTGGCGTGAGGCAAAGTTATGACCCATACATAAAAGTAAAAAAATATATTATACACGCAATTTGAACATCGAGTCCTTATTTATTTTATTAATCTAATAGTAATATCATGTGCAATGGAACAAAAAGGAAAGAGGGGACAACTATATATTATTATTTGCACAACAGCGCTTTCGGGCGACAGAAATAAATTGTTATTCCTTAATTAATTAATCAGTGATTATTTTGTTGTTTTGACTTCTCTGCACTATTTTTTTACATTAATTATCTGAGAAAGATAATGCAAGAAAGCCAAGCATTTACATATTTTAAAAATGGCAACATTGAAACACGAAACACAGACATAACGCCTCTCCAATAAAATTACAGCAAATATCAATAAAGTATTACGAAAAATGTGAATTCGTAATTCAGGCTTAGGTTCGTTGTGAGCCAGGCACCAAAATTACTTAGAAAATTAATTATATTAATAATATATTTTTATACATGAAATTTATAGACGCTTAAGAATTGCATTAACAATGATTTTACCAATGTTCTTTAGCAATAGCAATGTGCTGACGAAAATTGATTGGAATCCAAGATTGCAATTATTTAGGGAGATTCATTTAAATCACTCTTTGCCACAAACCATATAATGTCTTGATTGTAACATTGGTTAATCACCAAGTCATATTAGTCCCACAGCCTGTAATAAGTAATAGTCGACGAAAATCCAAACATATTCATTCAATGTGGAAAACACCAGCCCGCCTTAAGACGTTACCAAAAACCTACATATTTTTTTATATACGAAAATAATTTTCCTAATACAGAATTATTGCTACACTGCGTAGGCTTACGAACAAACGGTCCATATTCTGTAATGGTGAAACTTCGTAATCAAATATGTTCATTTGGCATGGGTACAGCCCCGCTGAAAGCATAACAAAGGATCATCCCGGAAAAATACTCCGGGAATAAATAAAATTGGGAACAAAGACCCGACTAACAATACACGATAGTGTTTCCTATTCTATTCTTTCGATTAGCTGACTGACCACACTGTTCTCATACAAAGAACACATCTAGCTTTCATAAACAGAGCAACAAGGCTTTATCAAACCACAACACGATAACTACGTGTCAAAAACATTAATCTATAGGACACAGAGTAATGCTTTGGTCTCTTGATTGAAAGATACAATGCTGTGGTACGCGATGTCAGATACGGCTTTGTATGTTAAACGTCAGGAATGGTCTAGTTCCTCCGTCGCAGTATGCCTCAAAGGTGTTAAGCCTTTATGAAGCTGCGTTTTATCATTTAGCATACTTCTATCGATATAAGATTAGCGCTCTCCGATTGCAAACGATCGTATTCCGTACAATTCACTTACGAGTTTGCGACACTTTTGTCGATAGAAATATATGCATTGCGTTGTTGAGATAAGGATGAATTTGTTATGTTCCATTTTAGATTCACATTTCGTCTCTGTACTACTATGAAAACGATCCTTAAAATCTACCCGAACAATCCCTCAATTATGAGCAAAAATACAAAACCTAAATCATTTCATTAAAATTCATTCATAAAGTACCTACTTTTATTACTGAAATTCCTGCCATTACCCCGTCTTTCAAGCCCGTACACAAATTCCTGAGAGTACAGTTTCTCATTATTTCTGTATCGCAGTTTACATTGGGCTTATTTGACGGTAGATTAGGCCTCCCTTTTCGTATCAAACGCAAAAGTACACGCACACACCCGCGACAATTTGTCGTCAAGTATTTTTATATGTTTGTTCGGAAAATATATGCAGGAAGGTTTCAGAAAGTAATATATATTTTTTTGTAATATTCGCAACTGATTCTCCTTCAATAAATATTTAACTATGTTGAAGTAACAAACTTTCGCATATTTTTGCGACTTTTAGTATATTGCCCATACCTACATCACATGAAATTTGCTATAGGCAACAATAGGCAAAGAAGCACCTAATTCGCTTGATTCGTATGTAAACATATCCTTCCTCGTCCTTATAACAGAGACAAACAGAATTTATTTCAATAACTTTAAACCGATTTTTAGTCGCCAATACTGTCCTCCTACTAAAAGTCGTCAGCGTCCAATGTCTCTTACTCAGCAAACAATGCCTTGCGTATCGAAAACTAATCAAGGTTTCTTAGATTTTATCGGAAATTAGATATTTGGCATGGAATCAGTTTATTCTCTATCGGAAATGTTTTGAAGAGAATTTTTGATCCTAAGATCTTCACGTAAATTGATTTTTTTACGCCGAAAATTCAGTGATTTATGATATATTGGCGATGGAGAAATCGAAAATTAGAATATCAAGTGCTGTTTCTACCCTATTTTTTCAGGTAGTGGAGAATGTATCTTAATACCCAATTTGTTGCCTAGATATTTTTCTTATATCAGCTTACTAGCGAAAATTATATAAATTAACTAAAATAATAAGTTAGTAGCGTAACCTTATTCTTGATACATTAAGATCATATACATAGATAGGTGTATTTTTTTTTTTGCTGGAATAATCCTTAGACGGACATTAGAATCGCTTATTAATTTCGGACGCCAGCGCACACAGCATTATACACAGACAAGAGATGAGTAACATTGTGTGTGACTAGTTGATTAGCGCAAGCGATCAAGAAGTAGGGGCAGTTTGCGAGCGTGGTGGGTGCTCATCAAAACTTCGTCGAACAACTTGCCAGAGACGTGACAACTCGTCAGAGACCGGGCACTTCGGCAAGTAATACTGATTACACCGTTTAATAATGGCACGTGGTTATGAACATAAATAATACAGAAATACAAAAATACGCGGTTTTCAGGACTAGACTTTATAATTTTAACCTGCTTTCAAACATCAAGGAAAGAAATACTACTGGACATATTGAGACATCTTGTGTTTCAGGATGGCGAGTACAGTTGAATGCCAAGCATTGCTTTGTTATTCATGGCGTTGCTTGGTTTTGCTACTGTTCATGAGCGGTCGTATTGCTTACCATCAGGCGAACGGCAAGCTCGTCTCGCCGTTCATTGAAATAAAAAAAACTATCTATAATTTCATAAATCTGAGGACGGAGAGTAAAACCAAAAAAGAGTAGTAAAAAACACCATATCAGAGTGTCTATTCTTATATAAAAACCTCGATTTCTACCGTGTAATATTCGAAAATGTTGTGAATTCCGTTATGTTCAATAAAATCTACGCGAACATTAGTAAACATCATCAATAAACCAGTGGGCCATTCCCCCACAATACTCGACCAATCTAAATCCACGCCAGAGTGGCAGAAATAATATTTATTCGTCTCATAAGAGGGCGATGGCGCGTTCTAATTCCGTCCGACATCCCCAGTTATAACGTTCGATTAGCTCCGTACGAGAACAACACGACGCCAGTCACTCGGTTACGAGCCTTTTATTATATTTTATTAGCTGCGATGCTGAGATATATCAATCTAATAGTGCTCTGCCAATACACTAAAGCCCAGAGCTGTAATGTGCTGGGTTGATACTCCCGTCTATTTTCGGCGAACGTTGATTTTATGTTCTGCGATTATTGCTGTTTGTAATCGTCGAACGTGTCGTGTGGACGTTTAATGATGATTTAATGGATCTAATATTGGTGTTAATATACAACAGTATTTTTGGACTTTTGAGGACATATTTAAGTAATATAAAAGGCATCATTCATGATACATTTAGTCTTCGGCAACGAACCAAAGACTGAATATTATAATATTTAATAACACAATCCTATTATATATTCTGCAAATTCCTACCATGAGACGATATACATATACGTAGTGATATCAGATACAATACCAGATCATAGAAGAAGTATTACAATAGATAAAAAGTAGTACCGAAAGTTTGAGTTCATCCATGCAAATTCGTTTTTCGAGCTACTTAAAGATATTTATCTAGAAGTCACGACTGAACGCTCAATATGAACTTTATTAATACCACGACCACTCTATTGTCAAAACTAGATCTATAGCACATGAACTTTATATAATAAAGCTCATATACACGGCTGGAAACAGGTTCACTGTATTAATAAGTTTAAGAGAACTGAGGGCATAGTCCTCTACCCATCTTTCAAATTTGGTAGAGCCACGTTGTTGTCAGTTAAGGCTCAGCAGGAATGAGCAAGCTCGTCCAGGGTGGTACCACTATCACACACAAGATGGACGTGAAAAGACCGCTTTTCTGTCGCGTTTCATCCGGTGGGTGAAACTTCCTGAGACCTAATACTCCTTTCATCTTCCCATCCTTTTCCTTCCCGCTCCCTTCTCGATTTGTTGGCTGGCAACGTATCCATGCTGGTATTAATGGGCGGCAGTGATCACTTACCATCTGGTAATCTGTTTTCACGTTTGTAGAACCTACGCATTAAAAAAAACTCACCCGAACAGAAAACCTCTAATATCATACAATGTACACTTTCTCAACTAAACCTACCATTGTCGATAGCCTTACGAATCGCCTAAGCACCCTTTCATACATTTTATTCATGTTACATAAAGTTCAGACAAAGTTGCGCCAAAACCATTCTAAACATAATTCCAATTTGCCAAGTCAATTGAAGTTCGACTTCTCGACGGCTGGTGGATGTAAGAGGCAACGCAGCGCCGCCGCACAGTGATTCGTCTAGAACAAGCTAGATGGACAAAAACATTTGAGTGCGTATGTTGGTTGTTTTGGCTACGGACAGTAATATTTTAAAGGAGAAATGTGTTTTTTAAAGTTTCTTTTTTCTTTTTTTTTATTCTGCCCCGGCGTAGTTGCCGCATTGCGCTGATGGTGAGCGCAAATACCACCCAGGCAGAGTGTCTACTGACATCGGACGGCAGTCCCATGTCAATAGACACAATTATGCCGGCCTGCGAAGATGCCTCTTCACACTGGCCCAGGATTATAGGAAGGAGGGATGGTGTGGACCGTCAAGCCATGGCTTCGCAAGCCAGCACGCGTGGTTCTGGTTAGGAATGGAGAGGAGGAGGCTTCTAGGATAATAGTAATTAAAACACAAATTACAATCTATGAAAAATTTAAATATAAAAATGGCAGCTTAGAAAATAAATTAATATATAATAAAAAACAAAATAAAAGCATATGTACATAATACGACTTAGTAGTAAAAAAATATAAAATTATTTAATAACATTTTAAATTATATACTAATAGATAAATTAAGTTCACCTATACATAAATTGTATGCAGTGTTAAAAATAAAATAATGAAATAAATAAATGAAATCCTAACCAGATGAATTATCACTCTCACAATCAGACGAGTCAGGTACCAAGTAATCATCAACGTCACATGGCGTTAGACTACTTGATGCCCGAGGTTATTGAAGGCGGGACTACCAAATTTAGCCCTTCTGATGGTAAACAGTCTTTTTTTTTGGGTAATTCTCTGAGTGAATTAATTACAGGATCTGATGTTATTAAAAGCATATTCAATAAATCTGTATTCGTGGCAATACGTGACTGTTTCCTAGTATGATGTCCCCAAAATCTACGACAATCTTTATTTCCAGCCTCTTGAGCTTCTTCGGATAGTTGCCCAATAGGCACAATACAAGATTTAACAACCTCTGTACTATGCACAAGAATTTTATGCACAGTGACAGGCATATAGTACCACGAATACAAACTTAGATAGAGGGCCCTAGTCTCTGAACAAAAATTTTCAAGTATATTTATTTATATTTATTTCGTAACCCGAAGATAAAGTCGTAACAAAATATAGAATTTTTAATTAAATCAATATGACCTTAAACCTACTCTCCTCTGATGACCTGGATGAGCAAGGTCGACACACAGAAATGGTAAAACTTATGTTGTCTCCTTCTAACCAATCTTTATTATTAATTAAAAACCGATCCAATGACTTATATGATGCCACCCATTTTTCAGTTAATTTTGACGATATACTAGATACTTTCTGTTTAATAGCCCTTAACGAATCACTGGTTATATCACTAACACCAAATTTAAGACTTTTCGAAATGGAGAAGACCCATTCTGAAAAATGAAATAAAATCCTTTAGTGCGGGAATGCGGTGAAAAATTATATCTCGTTTTAAAGGTGAGTATCACTACTATATACTGTAAAAAAAAATTAGACTGGATACATGTGGATACAAAAATATACTAATTGACAAAAAAATAGTATTTTTCAATAATATATTCCAAGTCGTAATGGACCAAAGTTTCTCATATTAGAATCTTATGGGTGGTAAAATATAAAAGCATTGACCCTCGACAGTAGTATCAATCACAAAAATCACGGTTATATATCACACAAATTGAATGAGATGTTATCTAAAGCACTGCAAAAATGCAACTACTCTAATTAACTTAATGCAAATATTACATTACTTACCTTCGCTAGTCAATGACTCGTCCCTGTGAAATGTTTTTCACCATTTCTACTTGTTTTTATGACATTGGGGGTGTTGTTTACAATATGTGACCACTAATTAGTTGATTCTTGGAAGTGACTTTTGTCCAGCTAGCTTGTTCTAGGCGAATCACAGTGCGCCGGTAGTAAACCGCTTTTCTAACATTATAACTTTGTACAAAGTCTGCTGATCTTGTACAAAGTATATAGCCTGGAATTATTTGTACTGTTTCAGCCCATAATCGACAACTATTGAATAGAGGACTCCTCTACAATCTAAAGTTAGATTCGTGTATGAATATTTATCAACCCAACTCAACAGCCAACCCGCACTAGAGCAGCGTAGTGGACCATACGGCCTTGTAAGGCCATATGGTCCCTCTGGTTTAGAGGTGTACCTCTAAATCGTATTGTAGATTGACAATCGGACGCATGGTAATTACATCAAATATTTAAACTTGATGAGTCGCTGGGAATGCCAACATACATCATACATAGACTCACGCCTGTGTCTCAAAAAGGATAAGTAGAAGCGGTAATAGTAGTTCCAACAATGCGCAGAGCTTGCTTCGTGCAAATAGGTGATGATACATGTGCGAGCTTACGACTTTTGGCGATGCCATTCAGAAACTTTTAAAGCACACAATTCAGAAAACGATTTGCTCGACCTACTTCAAATCTAACTAAATCAACCGCACCCAATAACCGAATAACTAACGAAACCAAATAATAAGTTAATCCTACGAAAGCCAGCGGGAAAATATATCACAATAAAAGCGAAAAAACTATTCGTATGCAAACGGGCGCGATCGAGTGTAAATATGTAGGAGGCAATCGGAGCTTCCGACTGTCCCCTCTTGTTACTTTGCAACGTATTGTTCGGGCTGATTGATTTGTACTATAGCTGCATGTTTTGTAATACCTGCAGTTTTCATTATTTTAAGTTTATTCCTGAAACAAAAGCACAACTTCATGGAATAAAAGTTGAAAGGAAAGAAAAAAATGTTACAATCAGATGCACTTCAAACTATTAGTCTTTTTAAATCCTGTACCGTCCCAGTGTTTGGTAAATAAGAAGAAGTTATATCAAAACAAGACCAGGAATCCCCTAACAAGTGTAGAATATGTTTTTATTGAATAAAGTAATGTCACAACTTTTTGGGAAATATTCATGACGTTACTGTGTTAAACCCTTGCACTTCGCATAACATTTAGGTTATTCCTATAGCTGATAAACATGAACCACCATTCGCAACTTATTAACCCAATTCAAGTTCACACAAACAAAATGCAAATCCAAACATTAAATTTTCTGATCCGTGAACACCGCTTGAGGCCAACGTGTCCTTAAAAAAAGGACTATGCAAATAGTGAGCGGGGAACAACAAGCCATTAGTTATGTATAGAGCCGGCATTCGGCAATAAATCTCATCCATTTATCATAACGCGATATTATCTCGTTAGAGTGCGACCCCGTTTTGGAGACAATGGTCGTGAGGCCGCGCGGGTCAACGGATTCCGAGAAGACTCGCTGGGGAATTTCATCCCGGATCTTCAGTGATAGTTTGTATCTACATTTTTTATGGAATGGACGTGGTGAAGAAAGAACCTGTTCGTCTGATGGGATATAAACATCGCGGACTATAAATGAACACAACAGCTAAATTGAAAGAAATAGCTGTCTACTACTAGTAGTCTACTCATACATAACGAAATCCGCTTTACCACTTGCGAAAGAACATGTCGACTGGCAATTTAGTCCCGGTTGACCTTGACGCCTATCTGGACAGCTTAGTCATTCCAGCTCTTGTACACCTACTACTGAACACTGATCGTCTACACTTGAGAATTTAGTTTATAAGCATACCACACTTCACTATGTACTTTGTATCAGTATCTGTATCAGCCCATATACCTCCCATTGCAGGGAACAGCCCTCCTCTACAATCAAAAGCAGCATTAAGAGATGTTAGGCTAAGCGGCCTAACACCATTTCAGTCCATTACGCTGGCCTGGTGCGGGTTCGCGGACTTTTACACACCATAGACACTTTTCCAAATTGCTCTGGTATGCAGATTTCTTCAAGATGTTTTCCTTCACCTTTATGGTGCTTATTAATAATCAATACACACATGGCTCCAAAGTCACGAGGTGCCCTGGGATTTGAATCCGCGATTATCGTGAACATGTTGGCAGTCGCGTCTGGCTTACCAACAGGCCACCCGCCTGACTTAGTCCGAACCAGTAGATTTTGTCATAGCAATATAAAAACAACTATGACTACAAGCGTACAGTGCGTTTGTTCTCAGACACCAGCCGCCGGTGGCCGAGAGGTCGACAAATATTATCGCTGTGCATTATTCAAAATCAGATGTCCTAGATTTTTTATATCGCGCCACCTCTGGCCTTCGCTCGCACGGACTGCTAATGCAGAATTTTGACTTTAAGCATTATAATAATTGAGAAAGCTAGGTAATGTTAAGAATATATACGTGTTCTGGTAATGTATATTGGTGACCATTTTCGAATATTTATCATTATGCCATTAAATTTAACATAACTATCATACAAATAAGTATAGTATGTGTCGATGACGTTAACTATGTAGATAAAACACACAATATAATTCATAATTATACTGATATGACTTCTGTAGCGCAAAGAAGCCGGCTGTGAAACGGCCATGGAGAGTTCAAGAGTCGCGTTAAAATTAGTTTTTTATGAAGAAAAGAAGGATGAAAACATTATTTGTTACAACTTATGACATAAAACTTTATGATCGTGTAATATTTATTACGTTTTTGGATGTGGCAGGGCCTAAAAATCTATTGTGGTTTTTGATAAGAGACAAAACTTATGATAGTGAGATTGTTAAGTGTACTATAGTCTGTACTGTATCAGCCCACACATAGGCCACACTTCAGGGCATATGCCTCCTCTATAAACGAGGGTACGATTAAGAGTGGTTACTCCCTGTAGTCGACCACGCCGCTGCGCGGAACTAGTGGGGGCTGGTGGACTTTATATGCCATGTAAATTCTTACTAATCGCTATGATATGCAGGTTTCCTCACGATATTTTCCTTTACAGTAGTGCCTAGTGATTGACTATCAAGTACTGGTATCTACAATGTTTATATCTGTCCTTAAAATCTGTTAAATACGTTTAGCATTTGCAACTTCGTTTCAGTAACATTTCAACCGAATTTTCTCCAACAATATTTGCACAGTATTTGATTAAGCAAAGTTTACGTACAATGTTGTGGCAGATAACAATACACGTGTTTCGCTACGATCGAACTAACAAACGTAGCCTTACGCTTACAGACTGTTCAATTATCAATTATTCCACGTCTACTAAATATTAACTACATGAAGCCTGTAGAAAAGTATGCTGGACTTTAATCTATTGTAAAATTAAACGATTATCTAGGCTTTATTCGACGTAGTTCTGTTAAAGAAATTAGGATGTGCATTTTCCTTCACACTGGTGCAGACCGCTTCCATCTTTAGATGCCGACATGCCGATGATGGCGACAGTGAAAAGATAATTACAATTTATTAATAACACACATATAAACAAGCTGTACAAGATAAATGACCAACAGGAGATTAGAGTCTACGGGTAATAAATATATATATATATATACAGGGTATATCAAGACTGCTACCGAAAACGAAGCCGGGTGGTAGTATAAGCGACTTCAGACACAATGCAACAAAAAAAGTTGCAAAAAAAAGCGACCAATTTTTTTATGTTATTTTTTTCCTATGACCATATTTGGGTGGTAAATACATTTTTCCCTAAAATAATAGTGTATACCCTTTTATTTACAAATAATCTAAGGTATAAGAGTGTTTAAATCATTATTTTAGCAAAAACTATGGATTTACCACCCAAAAATGACGATATTTAAAAAATCATAAAAAATAATTGTCGCGTTTCTATGCGAAATTTTTATTTGCATAGTGTTTGTAGTCACTAAAACTACCACCCGGCTTCGTTTTCGGTAGCGGTCTTGAGATACCCGGTATATATATATATATATATATATATATATATATATATATATATATATATATATATAAACTGGCTGTACAAAAGAAATGACAAACGGGAATCTATTCAAAAATTATAAAAATAATAGGTACGGAATTCAAACATCTTTAAAACTTTTGTGTAAAGGTAAGCCTATAAATCACGTGAATACTACAGTTAAAAGTCGTGAGATGGAATCCTGGCTATGCGATGTGTTCCACGATGGCTCTACAGTCAATAATCTCGAGTGCTTCCGCGCAGAGCAAGTCAAGAAGCATGTTCCTGTCATCAAATGCTTATTGTTTTTACTGTTCGTTGAGTTTAAACTATAGATAGGTATTGATAAACGGCTTTATTCTTAGACAGTTTATAAAACTCCTAGCGGTCTAGTCCACTTAAGAAATACTTCGCGTGATAATTAATTTAAATATTTAAACTTAGCGTAACTGCCGTACTTTAAACTGCTCAGACCATTCTTTTGAGAAAGAGTATCGAATACATTTGAATTTTTTGTACATCCCAAAGGGATACTACGTTTTGTCGGGATAAAAAGTAGCCTATGTGTTAGTCCAGGGTGTCAGCTAGCTCCTTTGTGTTCCTTTTAGTAACCGAATGTTTGTTTCCCTTTCGAACGACATTTGAATTCTGTTTGAACAAAGAAGACAAAACATTCGATAACTACAATAGGTTTATCAATTGTCTATTAATAAGGCCGTTATAATATAGATATTGTAGGAATAAAGGTTTGTTCTTTTACTCAAAGGCTCCTAAAGGCTAAAATTTGTTGCTTCTTTCTCTCTTTCTTCATAATTTTTTAACCTAACCTTTCCATCTTTCCAAATCCTTTTCACAACCCAGTAAACAACTTTGATGTGGTAAGTAGGTATTATTTTTAAAACGTAACTATTACTAAACTACATTTTACAATTACACTAGAAAATAATTAGAAGCATGCGGACGTTGATATCATTGCACTATTAACGAGGAGGCTGAGATTTCGAAAACTAATATTATCAACTAAACAAAACCCATTAACATGCATTAATCGTACATATTATACGAAGGGAACCATGGGGACATGCATAAACTGGTCTTAAATCTCAAATCAACAATACGTCTAACATAGTACCATCGACCAGCATACGCCGACCTTCCGTCCCGTCTGGCGAAGCATTAAGCGCTTTATCCGGGGATAATTCAATAACCACACATTTGACGTGGCTAATGGACGCGTCGCCGCAGCCAGGGTCCACGGACCATTTACACGCACACTACATGATACATCCGATAGTGTGGGCTTCCGTGAAGTTCGGTCCCATTACGCCATATGTGCGGAAACTATGCCCGGATCCTGCTGTGTGCACGACAGACGGTTGACTGTCCGATTTTCTCATTCGAAGGGGATTTTTATTCATACCGGCATTGCAACGTTATGGGATAACCCGATGTGTGCAGTGCTGTTTAGATGTAACATTATAAATATACAACCTAAAATTGCATGTGTGCGGGCTGATCCTTAGAAGTAAGTGATACACAACAGCATATATTTCTTTTTATTTTATGAGACAGTTCAGATTTTTTAATTACAATTAACGCTGAAAATTCAGTATGAATCGCATGGAACAATTAACGGTTTATAATTTGATCCTGCTTTTGTACTTCCCGTCATTGAAAGCGCGTAATAATTGTTCAAACGTACAGCAATTGTATAAATTATTTCAATTCAACATTTTATAATTTTAAAATGGGGCATAAAAGAGTATTTTTTAAAGTTACTGTTAAATATAAAACTTAAATATGTCCCAAACTCAAGCTGTGTGGTAACATTCCCATGTGTAAACCACATCAAGTGAAAGATTTTCGAGCGTTGACGTCACAGCAACCCGAACGATAGTTTTTAATTGCATAAACAATTAGTTGCACTAATGTGACGTGACAAGAAGCATGTAACAGGCAACATGCTTAAAAGCGGTAGAGCAGTAGGTGTACACAAAACATTTTTGTACCATGAGAACTTACAAATTGGAACATTCATAAGCTTTTAGAAACGAGCAAATATGTGTTGAGCTTTCGACAATCTCATTTATCTACTTACTATACATGAAAGTCTTACAAAAAGATTTCAGTAATCTTATTTTCCAACAGAGATTAATTGACGGTAACTATGAAATGTATGGAAATAAAATAGTCAACGACAATAAAATAGTGCGTGGTGGCCTGTTGGTAAACGGACTAGACGCAACTGCCAACATGTTCACGGTGGTCGCGGGTTCGAATCCCAGGGCACACCTCTGACTTTTCGGAGTCATGTGTGTATTGATAGTCAATCACCACGCACTAAAACGGTGATGGAAAACATCGTGAGGAAACCTGCATACCATAGCGATTTCTAAATTTTCTATGGTATGTAAGTCCGCCAACCCGCACTAGACCAGCGTGGTGGACTATATGGCCTAACCACTCTCAATCGTACTCCCGATTGTAGAGGAGGCCCGTGCCCTGCAGTGGGACGTATATGAGCTGATACATACATAATAATAATAATAAATAATAAATACACCCCACAGTCACATACATAGTCCTGACCCCACACTAAGATCGAGTCTTGTGTCGTGGGTATCAGGAACTACGAGAGACTTTTCGGTCTCACAAACACCCAGACCCGAAGAAATATTTGTGGGCCGCACAAACATTTCTCTCGGTGCGGGGATCGAACCCGCGGCCTCTCGTTTCACAGGCGGCGTCTAACCAACTGCGCTACGGAGGCTGTCTAATAATATAATCATTCAAAATGATCACGCTGTGTGAACACAATATTTTACATCATTTTACATTTCTCTCGTACTAAAATGTCTGATTATTTTTGCCTAAGACTATTGAAAGCCTAATGACCATGATCCTCAGAAATGAGGGATCGACCAGAGAAGGATAGGCCTTTACCTGTACCGCTTCTTTTGGCTCACGTTTCACAACATGAAAAGGCTAAACTCAGTTAAAAAACTCTATTCACCCCTTGTAGTGCAAACTCCGCAGTTGAAGGGCGGAGTGCCCGCGCAACAGAAACAAACAGACGTCGCCAATCGATTTATCTACATCGCCTAGTTATTATTCACGCGGCGACTCTGAACAGCCCCAAGTGAACAGAATGTAGCGTGTTATATACTGTGCCGTGTGCTGTGTTAGACCGTAATCGCATTCTGTTGAATACGAGACTCTTTTATAATTGCGAGTTCTATTGAGGGGGTAAGGCCATACTCAACCACGCTCGCTTGGTGCGGGTTGGCGGACTTCACATAACAGAAAATAATGTTAAAATTTTTATGATATGTATGTTTTTTCACGTCTATCTTCACCGTTAAAGTGCATGGAAGTTGACAATTCTTACACACACAACTTCAAAAAGTTAAAATTATGTCCTTGCATTTGAACCCGCGACCTTCCGCCACGAACATTACTCCATTACAAAAAGGCCGCCACGCATATTAAAATAGAAACAGTACAACCCAGCCAAGCTTTACAAAAAGTTCGCTTTTCATAACAAAACAGTTCCGGATTGCGCGAGTCGTCTTCTCGACACAAACAAGTCACAGAGATTTATTGCATACGAAAAGTTATTATTTATGAGTTTTTACCCATCGAATTCGTAAATTCGATTTGAAAAATAACTGATATTTGTTAGTACGAGTTTGAAGACATTTTTGATAAATATTTATTGTCTGATTTGATGAGTTCTATGATGAGGAAACCTTAATATTTAAGTTGTGTACAAAGAAATCAAAGGTGAATGAAATCCGCCAAACCGCAAGGCCCGGTGTTATAAAGTAGCACTCTCTGAATCGTAAGAGACTTACATGTACGGGTCCATAAGGTAGCAATGACTTGTAAGTCATAGTTACAATGACTTACAAGTCATTTCTAGTGAGTCAAGAATAAACTAATCTACTTTTAGTGTTATTTTTTTTTCAATACATGTTGTTTCCGTCCGTCATGTCCGTTTACCCAACTATGTAATTTATAAGAAGTCCAGAGTCAGGAATTTGTGCCCGATATGGTGATAGGCTCGCCACCTATCACATCGTGGGACGGAACATACATGGCGAAATGTGGGTGTCTTGGCACCTCTGCCTACCCCTTCTGGGAAAAAGGCGTGAGTTTATGTATGTATGTATCAATGTACTTTTTCATAAATTCAGACTGTATACATAAAATGTGAAACCTTGCAATTGGCCTTCTATTTTTAAGCCTACATTCTATTATTACTAGCTGTAAGTTTGCCTGCAAGTATAAAATAAAATTAGCTTACGTTAATAGTACAGTCTAAAATAATGTTATTCTATAAGCCCGCGTTTGTCTCGTCGCATGGACCGCCGGCTCACTTAACTCCTTCGTACCTAAACTTTTATCGACTTTCAACCGTGAGTTTAAAAACCATTTATCTATGGTACAGTTTTAAGAGCCGCGCTTAATGGCCGCGTAAAATCATAGTGCCGGCCGGTTAGTGTATTCAAATATATGTATCTTGTAAAAGTACTACACCAAATTCGGATTTAAGAACATCTGTAAATAAGTTATAAATAAAATATAATATACACATACAAGATGCGACAAAATACAGAGTAAACAAACATTTGCCCACATTTGAATTATCGTTTTTCATTTTATCCGATTTTATGAGATTAGTACATGAAAATGTTTTGTTTGGAATGAAATTATTCTTTGCTTAGTTTTTTTTTTTTGCGAACCTACTTCGGATATACAATTCTAATCTATGGGATATACATAGAACACATGGTTACACGAGCATGACAAAAAACCTACTGTATTAATTTTTATTTTCTTTTTAATCTTTAGATCTTTTATTCATATTTTAAAAATTATCACACTATCTCAATTTATTTATATTCTGATAGTTGATATCATCTATGTGATATCCTACTATCACATTTGCGCCAAATTGATTGATTAGGACACTTTTCCGTTGTGTAAATTTCCAATCATGGCTATTAATGAAAATACGAAGCACTGTTTATCATACGAGTACTGCAACTAGACTCTACTGGTGGTAAGTCTCTCATATGTGAGAGGCCATCTGGGTAGGTACCACCGTAATGTCTATTTCTCCCGTGAAACAACACTGCATAAATGCACTGTTGTGTTTCGGATTGAAGGACATTGTAGCCAGAGTAACTACTGGACATATTGAGACTTAACATCTTATGTCTCAGGATGACGAGCGCAGTGGAATGTTGCTTCTGTTTATGAGCGGTCGTATCGCTTACCATCAGGCGAACGGCTTGCTCGTCTCGTCATTCATTGCAATAAAAAAAAAAAAACTAGAGTTTATATATTGTAGACAATAATCACTGCCGTACGCATTTGAAAATAGTTGTAAAATACATTAACTCATTTGCATGATAGTCATCGTACAAGCGCCGCGGCGCACAGTGGGACGGATTTCGGGGCTCCCTTTCATAGGATTTTTCAATATTTTTTTTACCTTTTTTCCCAAATATAAGTATGAGGTATTATTGTTATTACCATAACATTAACTAATATTAGAATTTTGAACCGATTGGCATCTCAAATATTTAAATAAATGACTTTGAAGATTTTAAATGTATGAAAACGGATTTTGTTTTCGTCCTAACTTTTTTTCATATCAAGATGTAAAGCTGAAACTTTTAAGGATTATAATTTGAACCCACACCAAGCCATACAAATTTTGACCTTGACCCCGACCGGTCCCGTTTAGGAGATATGGGGTAAGGGAATGTGCACATTTAGCCCGCATTTTGACACGGGCTAATGTGTTTGCTTTTACCTTTTTTCGCAGATCTAAGTTTAAGGTATTATTTTAACTAGTGGTCGCCCAGTGGCCGAAATTCGACCAAATCAATCGACGAAATTTTGCTGGTGGTAGGTCTCTCATATGTGAGAGGCTGCCTGGGTGGGTACCACCGCAATGTCTATTTCTCCCGTCAAACAGCAGTTTAAATGCACTGTTGTGTTTCGGATTGAAGGACATTGTAGCCAGAGTAACTACTGGACATATTGAGACTTAACATCTTATGTCTCAGGATGGCGAGCGCAGTGGAATGCCAAGCATTGCTTTATAGTTCAAGATGTTGTTTGGTTTTGCTACTGTTCATGAGCGGTCGCATCGCTTACCATCAGGCGAACGGCATGCTCGTCTCGCCATACACTGCAATAAAAAAAAACAGGAATAGAAAAAGTTTTTACCTGTATGATGATGTTGTTATTCTGATAATTCGTGCACATTTAAATGTACGTATCTCTCAAAATCACTTATTTATCCTGAAGTAGAAGTAGAACCAGCAAATTATATTTTTTTTTGTACCTGAATGTTGTTATTGCAGATTGCTGCTACAGAACTTTCTTTATGCATATAATGATAGTCCGTGTACATTTAAATGTATCTTACTGCTACACAATTTGTCTAAGCGCTCAGTTTTTCACGTAGTATTCGTCAAATAAAACTTTTCTGTTTGACATTGAATAAAACCACAGTAAACCGTCAGTAAACAAACTTTTCTGTTTGACATTCAACTATGTCTATAATAAACAAAAGAAACAATTTGACTAAAGAGTATGTATACGTGTACAAATGCGTGTGTCAAATACATGCTGGTTTGTGTAATGTTTTATTTATTGATTTAATGTACTTTTTATGCATTATTATTAAAATATTTTTTTATATTAAATGAGGCAAATAAAATCTTTTTTTTTTATATGTCTATGTCAGAAGAACAAAATGAAAAAGAAAAGAAAAAATTTGACACCAGAGTATGTATGCGTGTACAAATACTTGTGTACAAATAAATGCATGGTGTAATGTTTTATTTTTTGATTTAATGTACTTTATAAGCATTATTATCGAAAAATATTAGCGTTCTGCACTTCTCCTACACATAAACTATAAGTGTGCCAAAGAACAATGGCAAGTGTCCATACATTATTTTTATTGACATTAAAATTAAATGTCTTACGATGAAAAAAATCTCGTTAGCCTGAGGATTAATTTTTAAATTCAATATGTGTAATAATTGTTATTAAAGGAACTGGGGAAAAATTGATATTCACATCAGAATTTTTGTGTTTATACATCTACGTCACACTACGAGTAAAATGGCTGACTGTGCTATGAAGTATTGTGTTGTCAGGAATATCATTTTATAATAAATAAAAAGTATAATAATACACCCGTTCTATTAGTATCTTGTGTTTTTATTTATATTAGCTTAAAAAGTATATTTACACGTATCATTAATAATTACAGTTGATCTACCGCAGTCTCAGTTGGCAGTTACCTTCAATTCTCAACATATTTACTATAAATCAATCCAAGCATTAAAATAAGATCGATGATCATAACAAACATAACATATCACACACAGTAAATATAAAAGTCCGTAACAATGCACGGATCACACAACGCAGTATCAGGCTCCTTATTCCTCTTTTTTTTTTGACTCAGTCTGGATTAAATATTTATCAACAATTCACGCAACGGAAACGTCAAAAGTCTATCTTTTTTTTTTTGCTGGGTTATCTATGTCAATCGTCAATCGATTGCTTTAAGATGAGTCTTCTGGCCAGGCTCATATCATACTTTGAATTTACTTATTATTTAATACAGAAAAAATATTATATGTTGTTACTATTTAAGCAAATACAATATCAATGAAGTATAATTATTTACAAAATTAAAATAACTGACAAATTGCGGGAGTTTGCCAATATTATATTGAATGACAAAGTTACCTCGAATAACAGTACTTTACTAGATAGCAAACTATTTAAGTCGAATAAATATAAAATGGCAACATTTTGCCAATAATAGTTTATAAATCCGGAATTACTCAAATGGCTTTCCATTTTAAAGGGTTTTTTTCACCCGCTTTGTATAATTCATATGATTATTTGAAAAAATTTACAAAAATATTGGATAAAAATATTAAATATTTACACTCAAATTAAAGATTTTCAATGTCTGAAAACGGATTTTGTTTTCGTCCTAACTTTTTTTTATATCAAGATGTAAAGCTGAAACTTTCAGGAATTATAACTTAGACCCACACCAAGCGATACAAGTTTTGACCTTGACCGAGCCCCGTCCCGTTTGGGAGATATTATGGGGTAAGGAAATGTGCACATTTAGCCCGCATTTTGACACGGGCTAATGTGTTTTTTCTTACCTTCTTTCGCAAATCTTTGTATGACGTATTATTTTTATTACCATAAAATTTACTAATATTAGAATTTTGAACCGATTCTTATCTGAAATATTGAAAAAAAAAATGACTTTAAAGATTTGAAATGTATGAAAACGGATTTTGTTTTCGTCCTTACTTTTTTTATATCAAGATGTAAAGCTGCAACTTTCAGGAATTATAACTTAGACCCACACCAAGCGACACAAGTTTTGACCTTGACCCCGACCCCTCCCGTTTGGGAGATAAGGAAATGTGCACATTTAGCCCGCATTTTGATACGGGCTTAATGTGTTTAAATAAATTAAATTCTTACATTTTTCTAATTAAACATCCCGAAGATGCTCTGATGCTCTGAGCTTGTTTGAACTCCAATCAGTGGGCTAGCTCCGCTGACAAGGCATTAGGTATGGCACAAGTTCTTTAAAGTTATCTTAGTGGCAATATATGACATTGAGGAAAAAAACAAAGGATTTAGGATGTGATATTTTCCCATCCTATAATTGTGTGATAAATGAGAAACAGGAGTGTTACCCAGAAAAACAAGATATGACAATAACCAAATCTGAAGTAAAACTTAAGCTGCAGTCAATATTAGATATTACTATTAAAAGATTATTTAAAACAGTAGAAACTTATTCTACAAGATGCAATTTGACTCTTACCACTAAATGGGGATTTGTCGGTGCTTCTGGATATAGCAACTATAAAAAAAATGGACGGTGACGATTCCAACGTATTTATGTGTTCATTTGTTCCATTGAAGTTGACAAGAAATGACACTGCTGAAGCGGTATGAGAAAATCCAAAAGCTTCTTCAACGTTTTACTGTCGGCCATATTGGTCGACAGTAAAATTTTAAGTTTGCTAAAGAAAATTATTTGAATATTAAGGAAGAAATGGCTTCAGTAGAGAGAGAAATTGCTGCTCTACAGCCAACTTTGTTTGAAAATGTAAGCGTTAGCCACAAATTTCACATGATTGACGGCTAGATATCCTTGAAACTGACCGATACGTTTACGGCAACATGTGATATTTGCAAAGCAAAACCCACAGCGATTAATAATATCAACATGCTTTCACAAAGAAGTCATCCCGTAGATATGCTTAAGTTTGGTTTGTCTTCTCTCCATACAATTATAAGATGCATGAAATGCATATTGCACATAGCTTATCGCCTCGACTTTAAAAAATGAAAGGCTAAAGGTGACGACTTAAAACTATTGGCAAGTAAGAAAAAAGCAATCCAAGATCAATTTAAGATGAAATGGGACTTCTCTCTCTAATTATGGGAATACTGCAAGATATTTTTTTGCCGATCCCGAAACTACTGTGCGCATCACAGGTGTAGATGTATAATTAATAAGCCAGTTTAAAAGTCATCATCCAAGTAATTCCATGTGGAGAATTTGTTAATGACGAAGAAAGTGATGGCTTAAATAATGGTTTTTATCTTTCTATCATAGAGTAATGTTTTTTCAAGCACCCATTCATCCACTATTGACATAAACTTTATACAAAATATGACTACTTCAAACCAGACAACTAGTTTCGGCTATGTATTTCTCGGTCAATAATTCTAATCTATATATTTCATATTCCTGATTTTTTTTTATTCGTATGTACCTTTTGAATGGAATTCTTCAAGATAAAGGTCAAAAGTAAAAATTTAGGGCCTGAAGCTAACATGTAACAAAAATCCTGTTATTTTGGATAGCAAATTTCAGATACAAGCTAGTTACGAAACCTCATATCCGTGTAACAACATTTTCAGAAAATGCACTTTTAAATTATTCATATCTGTGGAACGGGGTCGTTCAAGGTCAAGGTTATGAGTTGCAGGTGTTTCTTAGATATCATATGATATAATTACATAGACAAATGTAAGAATTTAATTTATTTAAACACTTTAAGCCCGTGTCAAAATGCGGGCTAAATGTGCACATTTCCTTACCCCATAATATCTCCCAAACGCAAAGGCAAAAAAAATGAGTTTTTCGCGATTTTCAGCAAAATGGTAAGTTTTATCATAAAAATACTTCAGACAAAAATTATAGATCATTAAATTATCTATAAAAAATGTATCAATACCTTTTTTCTTACGAGCCACCGTTTCTGAGATATAACGATTCAAAAAGTTATAAAAGTTGTTATCATCATAATATGCATGAGTACGCCACGTATATACACCTAGAGTATACACCAAGTTCAAGTGTGGCTTGGTTATCAGCTAGACCCTGCAGACTGGGGTTGGAAGTTGGTCAACAATATATTAGAGCCAGTTCAAACTTTACTTCCACCTGCGCCGGAAAAACTCATCATCATCATCATATCAGCCACAGGAAGTCCACTGCTGAACATAGGCCTCCCCCAATGATCTCCACAATGACCTGTTGGAAGCGGCCTGCATCCAGCGACTTCCTGCGACCTTAGTCAGATCGTCCGTCTTGTAGGCGGGCGTCCAACACTTCGCTTGCCTATACGTGGCCTCCACTCGAGAACCTTTCGGCCCCAACGGCCATCGGTTCTACGAGCTATGTGCCCGGCCCACTGCCACTTCAACTTGCCAATCCTATGGGCTATGTCCGTAACCTTGGTTCTCCTACGGATCTCCTCATTTCTGATTCGATCTCGTAGGGAAACACCGAGCATAGCCCGCTCCATGGCTCGTTGAGTGACTTTGAGCCTTTTAATGAGGCCCACAGTGAGAGGCCACGTCTCGGTGCCGTATGTCATCACTGGTAACACACAACTATCGAAGACTTTCGATTTTAGGCACTGAGGTATTTTGGACGAGAAGACGTCGCGAAGTTTCCCGAACGCTGCCCAACCGAGTTGGATTCGATTGACCTCTCTCTCGAAGCTGAACCTGCCTAACCGGACCACTTGTCCTAAATAGACATATTCGTCTACAACTTCGAGAGTCGAGCCCCCAACTCCAATGGGGGTGGGCACAACATGGATATTCGACATGATCTTCGTTTTATCCATGTTCATTTTAAGACCCACCTGTTGGGAAACTCGATTAAGGTCTTCGAGCATAGTGCTAAGGTCTTCCAGCGATTCTGCCAAGACTACAATATCGTCGGCAAATCGAAGGTGAGTAATATACTCGCCGTTGATGTTGATGCCGAATCCTTTCCACTGCAAGAGCTTGAAGGCATTTTCCAGCGTGGCAGTGAACAGTTTCGGAGATATGACATCTCCCTGTCTCACGCCTCTCTGTAGTGGAATAGCCTTCGTGCTCTGATCCTGTACTCGGACCGACATGGTGGCGTTGTTGTATATACACCTCAACACTTCGATGTACCGATAGTCTATGTGGCACCGCTGAAGAGACTGTAGCACAGCCCAGGTCTCGATCGAATCAAAGGCTTTCTCATAGTCCACAAACGCTAAACAAAGCGGCAAGTTATACTCCTCGGTTTTTTGTATAACCTGCCGTAGCGTATGAATATGGTCTATGGTACTAAAGCCTTTTCGGAAACCGGCTTGTTCGTTGCTTCGGGAGGCTGGAAGTCATCAAACCTGCGTTCGAGACGATTTGTGATGACCCTTGAAAACAACTTATAGACATGGCTCAGGAGCGAGATGGGCCTGTAGTTCTTCAGCAAAGTGTTATCACCTTTTTTGAAGAACAGTACCACCAAGCTCCTGCTCCATGCCTCCGGCGTTGAGCCCTCGAGGAGAACGGAATTGAAGAGCCTCTGAAGGACTTTCAGTACCGGCGTTCCGCCCGCTTTCAGAAGCTCTGAAGTGATTCCGTCCTCACCCGGCGCCTTGTTGTTTTTAAGTTGTTTGAGGGCCATCTCAATCTCAAACAGGCTGATGTCCGGGATATCACCGCTAAAGTGTCGGATTAACTCGGCTCTCGGGTCTTCGGCCGAGCTAACAGTAGGTTTGGCAACCGAGGTGTAAAGCTGTCCGTAGAACCTCTCGATCTCCCTTAATACCTCTGCCCTCGTCGATACCACGCGGCCGTCTTCCGTCTTCAGCCTAGACAACTGGCTTTGCCCAATAGACAAGTCTCTCGCAAACACTTTGGAGCCTCCGTTTCGCTCAATTGTCTCCTTAATGCTCACAGTATTGTGAGCACGGACACGGACAAGTCAGACTGTTTTGTTCTTTGGCATGCACAAATTGTCAAGGCCGCTCGTGCTCTAATATTGAATCACAAACAATGGAGGATTCGTTTGATTCCGACGAAGTATCATGCGATACATCGCTATTGACACAATTTACTTGCATCCAAAATGAAGATGAAGAAGCAAGAGAAGAAGAACAAGAATAAGATCAAGAAGAAAATCAAGAAGAAGAACAAAAAGAAGAACAAGAATTTGAAACTTACGAATCAGGCGAATGAACTTCACCACTTTTTTTAATTTACATCGCTTTTATCTTTTCCAATCTTTGAAAATGTCCGTTATTTTGCAATAGTTTTACATTAAACAGGATCACAACTGACCCGTAGAGTAGGCCTACTGGGGAAACCACGGTAAAAAAAACGCGCTAAATACATTACCTCATAGGTGGAGTGGAAACGTGTGCATATTATGAAGATAACAACTTTTATAACTTTTTGAATCGTTATATCTCAGAAACGGTGGCTCGTAAGAAAAAAAGTACTGATACATTTTTTATAGATAATTTAATGATCTACAATTTTTGTCTGAAGTATTTTTATGATAAACTTACCATTTTGCTGAAAATCGCGAAAAACTCATTTTTTTGCCATTGACCTTGAATAAAAAAAATCCATACACGGGAATGATGGGGAAGTTCTAGACATTGTTTATAATTATGTTTTGAACAATTTCATTGATTTTCAGCTTGTTGGGACTTTATGTAACTTCGAATGTCTAAATTGACCGGACTAGAGCTCCGAAATCCGTCCCACTGTGCGGCGCCTAATTGCGATACCGGACAAGATTAATATCAATACATTTGATGCCGCGGTTGTTATCACTCACGGACATCTTCAATTCAACATAGTAATAAATGTGCTTAATGCTACGGCTATTTATCTCTGAAAGTGAATCAACGTACGAACCGAGTTTCCATCTATATCAGTCTGTATACGTCCCACTGCAGGGCACGGGCCTCTAGATCCAGGGTACGATTGTGAGACCATAGTTTAACACGTAGGCCTACCGGACTTTATGACTCACAGACCTAAATGTAACAAGGCAAAAAAGAATTACTCTATCCATCCATCAGCCAAAGGAAGTCCACTGCTGGATATAGGCCTCCCCTAGTGATTTCCACAGTAACCTTTATTTAATTACTCTATAGTGCCTAGTAAAACATGTGGGTACTGAAACTTTTGAAATTGGGGTCCATAGCATATTATGTTATTTCAGCTTTACGGCTAATCCGGCACAGTTCATTGATTTAGAGGCAGTGAGCATAAGCACCGAATTCTGAGGTAGGGAAGAATCTTGAATTATTTCATTGGAAAAATAGGAGCAGCCGTCCGTTATGAAATATCGCGAAAGTTTTGACGTTAAGCCTGCCTAACGTCAAGCCTGCGAAACATCCATAACTCTTCAATATTAGTATGATTTATTTTTATAACCCAAAAGAAATATTTAGCTTAAATATTGCTATGATTTTCCTATTAACAGCACATGCCTCCTCAAGCCCTTGAAGCGACCTTTAAATATTCTCGTTAAACGTCTAAAATAGCACGGAACCCAATCCAAAATACGTAAATATCACTTGACCGTATTTGTACAAAAACATCCCCTACACGCCTCATTTTACGACCAAATATACGACGCACATACAAAAAATATGTAAATATAGCCGAAATTATCCACCATAAAAATAGATACCCCTCGACGCATAGGGTTGTACCCCCTTACACCCGATACGAAAATAGAGTATTAATATTAGTAAACAGAATAACAGTTAGTTCACCCCTTGCAGTGTTTAATGCTTAGGCCGAGACGGTGCCGTTTGGGGATGAGCGGATCGCTGTGCAGCCGCATAAATAACACCATTTGTTTTTATTTACTGCGGGCAGTGGTTCTCAAAAAGCGCTGTAATGTATTGGATGGCTAAAGTGATAGTTAAAAATGCTTATACCTTGCAGCGCATGTACTCACATTTTGCTAAAGCTACTGTAAGAGGATTTTTTGTTTCGAAAACCTATACAATCCCAGTAGATAAAAATGTATAAAGTTTGCACTTCAAACAATTGAAACAACACACAGACGGATTTACCGGCCAATCACGGCTGGCAGGCAAACCTGCTAGTCTATAGAGAGACATGCTTGACCGATAATAATAAAATTAAGATTACAATTGAAATTCGACACCACCTATGATAAATCAAGGATCAGATCTAAGACGAATCCGATGCGTAAAGTATGTGTGTGTTTAGTTATGGGTTCTCTTATACGCGATCAGTTCATGCAACAAAATAAATCAACATCGCTTCCGTCAGCAAAGAATGCAGAAAATGTTTGAGAATCAACGATCAGAGGGCTCTCTCAAAGCCGTTATGATCATGTTATGTTAAGACGGAAATATCGCAAGATTTTTAGGAGCCAAGGAAGCGTTTTTAACTAAGATAAAGGATAATCCCTTAGGGATGGAGTTTCGCTACATTTTACTTAGTTTGTTATTGTGTTATATTTTTACAAGAATATATTACTTGGATCTTAGGAATCATCTAAAATACTACGAAATGTACTCACCACAAATGTTTTCCTTAAACATAATTATAGATTTTTTTGATTGCAATGAATGACACTATCATGCCATACGCCTGATGGAAAGCGATACGACCGCTCATGGACAAAAAAAAAACAAAAAACGCTGAGACATAGCATGTTAAGTCTCATTATGTAAGCAGTTACTCTGATAGAGAGACGATAGATTAAAGAAACGTAGCTGATGAAAAAGCAAAACGAGTAATCGTAGATATAAATATTCATCAAAAACCTGTCTGAATATAGCATATTAACATAGGCCAGTCTACTGTACATCCTAGAGTTATATCCAAAAACAATTACACCACCCAAACCCACTTAAAACAAAACAGTGAAAACATCGGCAATTTCAACCGCGATAACATATCGATCGGATTAACCGGTTCCAGCCGTCCTCTCCGGTGACAGCGCCCTTAACTATTCCACCGTCTTTCCGGCGGTCTCCGGAGGCGCCGGTAGGGGACGCTATCCGCCACGATCCAAATTTATTGGCCATTTAGCGCCAGATCTTTTTACCATCTGTAATAGGATCTGCGTAGAACGCGCCTGCTCGAGGTTATTTAAATATCCCGGAAAGCCTGAGAAAATTGCCTACGTCTGTAAGTTAGCAATAGTTTTATTTTTGTAAATGTGATATTATTTTATTTGGTTCGGAACGAGCCTGCTATAACTAATTATATACTGGGTATCTCAAGACTGCTACCGAAAACGAAGCCGGGTGGTAGTTTTAGTGGCTACAAACACAATGCAATTAAAAATTTCGCATAGAAACGCGACAATTATTTTTTATGATTTTTTAAATATCGTCATTTTTGGGTGGTAAATCCATAGTTTTTGCTAAAATAATAATTTAAACTCTTTTATACCTTAGAGTATTTATAAATAAAAGGGTATACACTATTATTTTAGGAAAAAAATGTATTTACCACCCAAACATGGCCATAGGAAAAAAAAAAAAAAACAAAAAAAATCGCTTTTTTTTTTTGCAACTTTTTCTGTTGCATTGTGTCTGAAGTCGCTTAAACTACCACCCGGCTTCGTTTTCGGTAGCAGTCTTGATATACCCTGTATGTTTTAGTGTGTAAGCTCTTGTAAACATATTTAAGCAAACCGAACCTGTGTTGTACCGTCACGTCGCGTCGTAATAATTGGATGTGACATAATCTATCATTACTTGTCTTAACATTTTCAAATACATGGCACGTAAAAGCACCACAATTTTTTCATACACAGCAAACATTTCTTGGAAAAACCACGATTCATAATGATCAGCAGTGCAGCTTGTGACATACTCTTAAGGAATCGAATTAAAATCCTCCTCCTTTGAAGCCAGTTGAAAAAGGCTCCTTATAAAATAAATTATTTTTATTTAATTATTTATTTTGAAAGTATTTGTTGTTATAGCGGCAACGGAAATGCATAATTTGTGAAAACTTCAGCTTTCTAGCTATCGCGGTTTATGAGATACAGCCTGGCGACAAACAGCGGAGGCTCAGTAATAGGGTTCTTTTTTTACCTTTTAGGTACAGAAACCTAAAAAACTATCAAGAGACACACACGAGGCGAGAGCGTGGGCGTGGCCAGTGAGTCAGCCGCGCCGGAGCCATAACTCACACTTAGCCGGTGATGCGATTACGGCAATTGATCCCGGGACCTCTCGCCGACACTCGCCGCGCACCACTGGCCTACAAACCTTCCGTCTCTATTGTCACGCTTATACTACACGTGTTGGACTATCGACGTTCATTGGTTTTATTTTTATACCTGTAATAATCTACTATCACATTCACTTGACTTAAGTTTACGCAAAGGAGAATTAAAAAAAATTTAGTAAACAAATGTTATTTAACTAAGAGCTATCACAATAGTGATCCATATATAATGAAATAATTAATCAATAATATAACATTGATGCAAGACTTAATGTAAGAAGTGGGCTGCAAGTTCTACATAAACGGATTGCTATACCGTGGTAACTCCTGTTAAAAGCAAAATTTAATAGATGTAAATAGTTCAAAAGAATGCCGGACAGGTTAAAATTCGGATTGAAACCTGGTACGTAAAAAACGTGAATCGCTATGGCGGCTTTTAGATTCCACAGAAGTCCCTCTGTAAACAAATACGAATTTCCTACCACCAACAAAATGCGGGCTTTGAAGTAACTCCACGTCTAAATGGACTTGCAAATGCGCTAAGCTTTGTGTAGTTTTATTACCAGAGAAAGAACACATTTTGAAAGTAGTTCATCAGACATCTTTTACATTACAGAAAGGGTAACATTGCAATCAAACCAGCATGAATAAATCTATAACCAAATGTAGTCAACAAACCCAATTCTTGTGTACGATATTTTGGGATAGAGATAAAGCGGACGAATTTTTTAATGCAATGAATGTCGGAGGCGAGCATGCCATTCAATGGTAAGCGATACGACCGCTCATAGGGAGTAGCGAAACCAAACAACACCATGAATTACAAAGCAATGCTTGGCACTCCACAGTGCTCGCCATTCTGAGACATACAATTTTAAGTCTCAATATGTCCAGAAGTTACTCATGTTATGTCTTTCATAGCGGATCATAGCGATAAGACCGCCAGTTATATCACCAACTTTATTTTTCTATAACTATTGTTTTCTTCTTTTTTCTTTTGTTTTTGTCTTTTGTTTATCTTTTGTATATGGTGTTATAATAAAGAGTTATTATTATTATTATTATCATAACAGTGAATTTTGGACTGCTGTTTAGCGAGAGAAATAGAATCAATAATATTTATTCTGTAGTCTTACCTTGCTCTCCCCAATAGTAAACATTTACATCAAACACATTACTATATCCCATACAGTATCAATGTTAAAGAAGAGATTCCATACAATAGAGCTAGTTAGCAATTAAGCTGAGTCAGAGGATGTACCGTAGCTCGCTTCAACGCGGTATTAACACATAAGTGATGGGCGCAGGTCAGCGGCGCAATTAGACCATTATCTAGGCATTCGTCAGGCATTGTAACGATGCCACAGCGCGGACACGTGTCGCTGGTATCACGGCTAACAAGGGCACTAACTATTTATAGGAGTTTTTTTATAATATCAAATCACAGAATACTAACAGAAGTCAAGCTTGTGTATGTACTTCACTTTTGTTGCCACACGCACACTACGCTCGGCGTTCGCGCAAGGGTTGTTAACTCGGCTTATGCGAATAAACGTATCGTGTTAATAGCACTCGTTTCGTTTGATTGAATTTTTAAAATAAAATATGTAAAACACAATAATACAATAAATAAATTTTAATTTTATTTATGAACTCGCTGAGAATGTGTATGTCATTATTCTAAGGTTTTTTAATTGTTTTTGTATAATATATGTTATTTTTTAATGAATTTTATATTTAATTATTATAATCTGGTGTTTTATATACAAGTGTAATAACTTTTATTCATTTGCTCCATCTTTACACAAAACTTCTCACTATTTGCGTGCCCGAAGCGGGTGACACTCGCGCTCGCAGTGGTCTTGACTGGTTTGAAATATCGTGTCGGTGAACGCTGTCAATGTGTGCGTTGATTTAGCGCGCTTTGTATGGAGCTTGACTTCTGTTAGTTTAGTATTCTGTGATCAAATGAAAGCGATTAATCAGATAGGTGGCGACTGAACTGCCAAATCGGAGATTTCGAACCGAGGGCACACAGTCTATTGTTTAGTTTTTTTCTTTATTTAGTTCATGACCAGACAATGGTGTGACGTAGGATTGACGGTGGTATGATTTCCGAAAGGGTTGATGTCAAACATGAAAAAGGTCATAAATTGTTTTTTATTTAATTTTATATGTATATAACAATATCTTAGGAGTCGGAAGTACATTGACGAGTTCATATGATAGAATGTGCGGAATCTTTGAGAGTTTAGTTTTTCTCAATATAATGAAATATGAATACAATATCTAATTGTAAAAAAAAAACAAACTTTAGTAATAGCAAACCCAAACATGAATAAAGCTTTGTGAAACACATATCGATAAGATTTATTAACGCTTATAGCTTAAAATCGCCTCAGGTGATAATTGTTAGAGGTGCAATAAACTTGTCCTGATGACCTGAATTGTGAAAAATAATGTTGCCATATACTGTATATATTATGATAATATACATATAAATCATTAATCAACATGTTATATCCTCGTTTTCTATTGACAAAAGTCTTTGAGCTTAGATTTTACCTCAAACCAGGATCTATTCTGAAAGCAGAGGGTACTTCAATCGAGGCTATTCATTAAGACTACAGCAATCTTTGACTTTAGTCTTGACTACCATTTACGAATAACCCCACTTCACTAAACTTTCCTCAATTATCGTTAAAAAAGTTAGCTAAACTTGGCCAAGTGGAGTGCGTCGATTGGTCGATAATTCGTCCGCGAGGGGCAGAGAGAGAATTCAATCACGCTCGATATTTCCTCCAGCGCCGGCCAACGAAGGCGATGAACCCGAGCGTCTAGGCCGAGGACGATACGTACTACCAATTCATTCTCTAGTGCTATTGTTTTATCACCTATGTTATGTATCGTGATCTTTGTTGGATAATATGATTTGGGTAACGTGCGTGGTGGCCTATTGGTAAAAGACCAAACGCGGCTGCCAACATGTTCAAGATGGCCACGGTTTCAAAACCCAGATCCTATTTTTATTCTTACTTTTCGGAGTCACGTGTGTAGTATAGTCAGTCATCATGCACTATAACAGCGAAAGAAAACATGATGAACATAAACGTGTTGAAACCTGCATACCAAAGCGATTTGTAAGAATTTTCATGGTACCTGTGTAAAGTCCGGCAGCCTGCATCAATCAATCAGTCATCTCTTGACGGAAAGGAAGTCAGAATTACAGATATGATTTGGGATGATTTTCACTTATATTAAAATTTATTCACTTTGGAAGTATTGTTTATTGCAATTAATGCAATGAAGCATGCCGTTCATCTGATGGTAAGCGATACGACCTCTGACGAACAGTGGCAAAACTAAACAACACTTTGAATTAAAAAGCAATACTTGACATTCCACTGCAGCAAGCATATAAAAGAATTAATTTATAATTGTCATTACCATCGCCAACTTGAGGCTGGCCACACCTAATGTGATTTTTTTGTACTACGGCCTATTGAATGCGGCCCGCACACTACGAATCTTGAAAAAGGTCCAAAATTAATTTAAAATATATGACTAGATACAATTCTATTAGTAATGTTACTTCAACAGTATCAAACACGTAGCAGTAAGTTAATATTCGATGCGAGTGGAGAGCCAACTCGTCAGGCTAGCGTCGTATCATATTTTGTTATTAAATTACTATTCCCGTATTCCCACTAACAATTTCCATAATCCCTGCATGGAATAGCGCCACAAGTTGAACCTGATATGCTCTTAGAGATAGAAAAAGAACTAGGGTTATATTAAAGTTTCTCTACGTAAGTTTTGGTAAACGGTATGACCGCTCATGGACAGTGGTAAAACCAAACAACTTGAACCGCAAAGCAATACTTGGCATTCCACATCGCTCGCTAACCTGATATCTCGATATGTCCAGTAGTTACTCTAGCTACAATATAATTCAAACCGAAACACAACAGTGCATTTACACTGCTATTTGGCGGGATAAGTAGACATTGCGATCGTAACTATCCAGGCGGCCTCTCACATATGAGAGACCTACCATTATTCACAATGTTTTCATACCAAAAACTATACATCTAAAGGATAGATAATTTAATATTTTATTATTCTATACGCTGAATACTGCATTAGCATCAGTGAAAAAAACATACATAAACAATACTACATCGTTTTTGCACATTTATTTAAATTTATTCTTACAAATCTTACGAGATTCGGTCCCGAAATCATATTTTACAACTATACATAAATCCTAAATTACAAGGAGCAATTTTTTCTTACGATCCCGTATATTAGAACGTTGCGCGGTACATTTGTCTTGGAATACCATATTATTAGCATTTTTATTGAACTATTTAAGCAATAAACCAGCGCAGGGTCTCAGAAATAATGCGGATTGTGAAAAAGTTTTCGGTAATACGTTTTATTGAATACGTTCGCGTATCAAACGTAATGAAATAGTTGTAACGCAACATAGTTTATGCGTGCCTTCAATACTGTCTGGAAGAATTTCGTGTCGCAAAACAGTTTTGGTGCACCTTTTTACATATTTATTGCTGACGCGATTATCAACCTTATTTTTATATTGATGTTCATCAATTTGTATATCCTGCAGAAAGTCAGAATAATAATAACCTTTATTTAACAATCTTACAAACTATAACAATAAAAGTCAATTATTAGACACCGTTATTGAGATTGTCTTGCGTTCCCGCATAGGCCTCCCCAAGAGCCTACCATATTTTCCGATTATGAGTAATTCTGTTCCAGGTCGCACCTGCCAGAAAGTCAGAATGGACCAAATAGAACACTTGATAGTATTTTCCATGAACTATTTTTGTGTTTATTTGCACCGTATATTTGCTCTCGTCACACTTTTCACTAACTTTCCGAGATACTAGCTTGATTACAGCCACGCAAGTAATAAAATTTAATCCTTGACTTTACAGCGAATGTCCCCAAGCGAAACTACCCGCATGAAATCCGACGAGAAAATTCAAACTAACTTCCACACATATTCCACGTAACTGGAGCTGTGTTAAACTTTATCTTTGTGAATAATTGCTAGGATATATGGCCTTATTCACAGACAGTTTTGAAATCTATTTTAGCTATCGAATATTTTGTCCCTTTCGAACTTTTGAATGCAATTTGAGTGAAGAAGTGAAGTGCCAGTGGGCCGGGTACATAGCGCTTGGAACTGATGGCCGTTGGGGCCGAAAGGTTCTAGAGTAAAGGCGTACAGGCAAGCGAAATATTGGACGCCCGCCTACAAGGTGGACGGATGACCTGGCGAAGGTTGCAGCAAGTCGCTGGATGCAGGCCGCTTCCCACAGGTCGATGTGGATATCTTTGGGAGAGAGCTATGTTCAGCAGTGGACTTCCTGTGGCTGATATGATGATGATGAAGAAGACAAAACATGCTGTAGTTAAACTAGGTGTTAAAGTCTATTATGTCATGTCATGTGTGTATTGATAGTCAATCACCACGCACTAAAACGGTGAAGGAAAACATCGTGAGGAAACCTGCATACCATAGCGATTTATAAAAAAAAAATCTATGGTATGTAAGTCCGCCAACCCGCACTAGGCCAGCGTGGTGGACTATATGGCCTAACCACTCTCAATCGTACTGTCGATTGTAGAGGAGGCCCGTGCCATGCAGTGGGACGTATATGGGCTGCTATAATAATAAAAATAAAGTCTATTAAAAAAGCCGTTAGACTATAATGTTGAGGACTGATAAAATAAAACTGCTCTTAAATGACGCGCGGGCGATCCTAAAACGAGTAAAACTGATGTCATACACAAAGGCGTAGAAATTCCAAAACACATCTCCGTTTGTTCACGGAATATGTAGTGTGCAGTGTTAGTGTTTACGAGCAAACGCACTAAAACTATGTGTTTACAATAGCCGAGTGTCGCTCGGAGCGTGGGCTCTTCACTCGCGACTGGCTGGCTAGGCGTTCAAACTTCTGCAGGGCTGTCTCACTGTCCAATGTCGTTTAAACAAGCTTTTATTCACAACAATATGAATGATGAGACGATAGTTCATGTGTAAGAATATTTTCGAAAAAGAAAACTTGTTTAAACATCCCAAAAATAGTGGATAAACTTCCGGTAAAGGCTTGCCAAATCTATCTTATCTCATTGTGCCAATGACCTTTACGAGCGCGAATTTCCTAAACACCGACCGTATCCAACAAGGTCGTTATGGAAGACTGTAGTAGAGCTTGCTTATTATCATCAGTACATGTCCTCTTAGAATTATTATGACTGATTACTAACTATCTTACCTACCTTTAAATCTTTGTAAAGGTAGAGAAGTTCAAATTGTCAGTACATTCTGCTATTGACCCTAAAAGCTCTAATACCTTTACCACTTACGCAGTTAGTCTACTAACCATACCTATAGGGAAAAATGGACACATTCATCAACATAACTTTCTAGTATATTTAAACTTGAATAAATAATCAATCGAAGGTGAAATAAATATTTTTACAAGACAAAATAACGCAATATTTGCATGAGTTTTTGCGGTTGAGGAAAACTTGAAGAGGAAACTTGCGCGGTGTTTAATTAAATCAATATTCATTGTGTGCCAAACGACAAGGACGAGGCGACAGTTGTGCACATCCTCTTGTGAAGGTAGACTATACTGTGCTATACTGAATTGCAGAAGTGGTGCTGTACAGACATCTCCGGAAGTGGTAGAGCCCAGCCATGACACGGCATGAATGGGCAGGCTCGTCCGAGCCGGTGCCAATATCTCACAAAAAAATTACATCAAACGACAGTGTACCTATTATCGTCTTTCTGTCGGTAAGTGAGACAGCCGGATGTCCAATACCATTTCCTCTTTCCATCCTCTTTCCTTCCCGCTTTTCTCCCGATTTGATGGGCCGGCAACACATCCATAGTCCCAGCGTTGTAGAATATTCATGAGCGGTAATAATCACTTACTATCAGGTGCCCTATTTGTTCATTTGCCGGACCTATGTAATAAAAAACAACATCTCATGCCTGTCACATTCAGTCCTAACTCCAAACCCAAAGTAAAATACACTCCTCGTAGTCGGTACAATTTAAGTCACACGAACATTTCTCTTGCTTCTGGCATAGGACTAGCGTGCTTTCGTTTCATTTGTTGGGTGTATTTATTATTTATTATTTATTTTATTATTTACGGCTTTTTCTTTGTTGTTTCACGGATATTTACAAATTCACAATCTGGGAGCTCTGTGGCTCTATCAAGCTAAGCCACAACTCACTATCTCTTTGACTCAACATGAAGCATTTAATTCATTGATACCGGTGATAATTTTCATTCAGGTAAGTGTCTTCCACGGACTTGTGATGTAATTATTTGTTATATTTTCCGTTTATTGTTTATGATCTATTGGAACATAAACGACGAGGCGCGAGAACACACTTTCAAATACTCGTAATTTATATTGAATGAGCTTCGTCGTCATAGCACCGTTTTATTAGTTACCAACTGTCTGCGCCATGTGGCGCTCGAGTCCTCCGCGAATCTAATTTAACTCGCGAATAACTTACGTCGACGAAATTAAGGTTGACAAACGCGCGTAATTGTTGGAGGTTATACGTCTTGTAAAAAGATTACGAAACGAAAACCGCCACGCAATATATTTTTAGGATATTTTCGTTGATTCTTAATATCATGGTGGTAAAAGATGTAAAATATGTATGTTTAATATGGATGTGGCAGCCCTATTCGCCCCGCTTCGTAACAAGTAGACACATCCTCTTACAATCAACGCCGCTGTAACATTACTAATGTGAATTAAAAACAACATGTTTTCGATCCACTCACGTACTGTAAACATAAAATTTTAATAGTTTACGTAATTAGTAGGTAAAACCACAAGTTACATCACCTACGTAATACCTGCTTATAAAAACATATTAAATCATATAAAACATACCAAATAATAATAAAGACATACATAAGAATTTTATCCGATAAATTCTATCTAGCGTTGTTTATACATGTATCAAGGACCTTTTTTCCTAATTAGTCTTCAGCATTTCGTCCAGCCTAACAACTACGCCTGATATCTCTAAAGAAATCTCCGTAGTTGTGTACAACGTCCCCGTTTATCCAACAGAATTTACATCCGCATGTTGTGATAGGACAGCCAATCGCCGATACGAACACAGATCCCAATCTCGTCAAACAAGACACGGTAGAATCGGTTCAATCGCAAGGAGCCAGATTTATATTTTTATTTACAAACAACTAATGTCAGCATCTATAACATTTACTGCTGAACTGGACTTGTAGACGAGCGATCTGCACTCCGGATAGAAAATACGAAAGACATCGAATAAGATACCCAATAAAAAGAAGTGGATGACATAAACATCCTGAGAATACGAATATACGTAAATAACGCATAATAATAAGAATCTAGAGTATTTCTTAGAATAGAGAATATAAAAGAATAAGTTATATACAGCACTAGTATTCTTTGAGTAAAATTTGAATTTTCTGTCTGGGGACTTCACTTCACCTAGCAAAATGTAGGTCATGCATTACTATCTATTTAAATAGTACCAAAACTAAAGGAATTCGATATCAATTCTAAGTTCCAAATAGTATCGCAAGATAGAACAAGACAATCAGAACGTTTTTTAATCAAATTTTACCATAATTGGTTCAGTAGTTTATGCGTCAACTATCAAAAAGTTGTGATTGCAGTCAGTAGGATGAGTGCTGTTCAACTATCGCTACATAATATGACTCGGCCTGTCCTATCTGGTAATAGAAAGTCAACAACAATCGTTACCAAAGAGGGTTGAAATCACGTAGGCGGCCGCTCATAAAAGGAATAAGCCAAAACTGTAACAAAATGGAACCATATTGGGCAGTGACTATAAACGTAAGAGGAAACTTTATTTTATTTTTGATATAAAATAGACAGCTTTTATAATAGTCAACAGTTTTACTTTTTTATTTGATATCTTAGCACCGATATTTTTGCGACTGCTTTTAAGAAGCACCGGTGGAATCATATACTTTTAATTGACGATCATTGGCTAATGTTGGCTAATATAATATTATGCAACTCCACAAAAATTAATACAGTTGTGTCTGTAAGTATCGTATCCATAGGTTTGTCACATTAATACCATAATTCTATGAGATATCCTAACATGAACATTTTGGCTTTAAGGCATAGTCGACTCTTTAAGATTTTACATTTAAATATATATTTTCCATTCAATTTGACCAGTTCTTTGTTTGATTTAGTTTTATTTGGTCTCACACTGAATCACTAAATCACCTTCTATACCTTTCTTTTATAAAAACCTATAGGCCAGAGTGACGTCCCGACACGACAAAACAATATTATCGGTTGAAAGCGGGTCGCGCGGCTGTTCCAACGGACGTGTTTACACTCGCTCCTTCCTTAATTTCCTCCTGAGCTTCAGTAATTTACAAACAAATATATTAAGCGTCGAACTAAACTGCAACTTGTTTGCTTACAATATCCATCTTATTATAATCATTTAGTAATGGCATGGCAACATCAAACACGTGAACTATGTAATTTGTATTAATATTATCTTTATTCCTATGGTTTTAAATTTAATTTATGATTTTTAAGCAAATTATAGGTGCAGCTCACTTGGATGACCTACATTGACAACCTACGTGGCGCAGTTGGTTAGACGCCGACTGTGAAACGAGAAGCCGCGGGTTCGATCCCCGCATCAACACAAATATTAAATAAATATTTGTGTGCTCCTCAGGTATTTGTTTCGGGTCTGGATGTTTGTGAGACCGAAAAGTCTCTCGTAGTTCCTGATACCCACGACAAAAGACTCGATCTTAGTGTTAGGGGTCAGGATTATGCATGTGACTGTTGCGTGTATTTATTATTTTACATTATGTAATATTAAACCTTCCTAATGTTTTGTTATCATCATCAAGAAGCACTAGATTTTCGTTTGGGAGCATGTCTCAAATATCACAATAGTTATGTATTGTAAGCGCACTGCACCAAGTGACCTTCTAAGCCTTATGTCAAATTGACCTGCTTGAAATAATTTCTTACATATTTGTATAATCCACAGTCGAGTAATATATGCTTTAAATAATTGTATATATCCTCTAAATTAATTTATATTATTAATAAATTATCCCGTATATTAAAATTATCAGCGGAAACTTCATTAACTGTATTTTATTCCAATTAGTCACAACATGCTTTGATTCAGGATTTGTACAGATCGGCATGGCAACACCGTTGGGAGGAAATACTCTATACCGATTGCTTGCACTTGTCTGTTGTATTATAATCATACAAGATGTTATAATTATAAGATGGCGGAAAGCACATCATAGTAACCCTCGCAAGAGTTTCGCTTTTATGGTTCAGCTCGTGTAAGTGCAGGTTTCAGACAAGCCGATAAAATTTTGTCGACTGACAACTACAACTTCTCTCGATGGCAAATGCTCTAAATCGTTTGAAGAGATAGCTAAATACTAAATACATCCGACAATAATACACATAGTCGCCCTACTGTATCATGAGCTCACAGAGGCTATGTGACATCCTGCATTCAATTTACATGATAAGCTGTAATTACTAATTAGGCATCTGCAATGTGTTATCACTTTAAATTAATTTGATGATTGCAATATGTTGTTCCTATAGTACATATGTAATGCATTTCAGATTAGGGTCCATCCATAAATTACGTCACACGTTAAGGGGAAGGGAGGAGGTCGACGAAATATGCGATTGTGTGACAAGGGGCAGGAGGGATATAAAAATGTTATGATATCACATTTTTTGATCATACATATGTGAGTGTTACAACACTAATTTTAGATTACATAAAAATCGTTGCAATTATGTCTTTCTAAAACTGCAAAATATGTGACATCACACTATTATCCGCTGTGACAAGGAGGAGGGGCCAAAAATCATGAAATTCGTTTGACGTAATATATGGATGGCCCCTTGTTAATATGTATGATTCATAAAATTAAAATTAATAAATGTCATGTTATATACAAGTAATCAGCAATGCCTGTGATATTTTTCGCTGCACGTTTCCTGTGATAATCCTGGCCAAATATAACAGCACGTCCTGTTAGCATTTGTTTATTTTGTTTTTCGAACCATGAATAATGACTTGATACAGGTCAGATTCCGTGTTAATTCCAAAAATAATCACTAACCGCTACAAAATACAATATTTCATTAATGGACTTAGGCCTGTCATTATTATTTATATTTGCATTGATTAATCTCCATGACCAAATCTCTATCACATCACATAATTCATAATCTCCATCAACCGCTTGCCTTTCACCGAATACATTGTTACAACGAGAATAGAAATTAATTTATCATAGCGATGATATCTTCAATTCATTAACGTGTTAAATGGGGCAGAAGCGAATTTCGATTGAAATCGTGTTCCCCTTAGAGGTTAATATCCAGGGAGAACATGATAATCTACTTCCCGAGCAGTATTTTACATCATTAACGTTTATTATTATTAGATTTATGGCGACATCGCTACGGCGAACGGGTCACAGTTTCAGATCATCTACCCTCTGTATTATTATCCTGTTCCCAATACAAAAATCAATAAAAGCTTCTTTTCACAAAAGAGGAAATGAATCATGTAATGATCAGTGCTCACCGTCGTCTTTGATCATCTATAGGTTCATAGAGGCAAATGTAGTGTTGACCATCGAATGTTAGATTTTTCACCAAATATTAACTACACAAGTTTTAGAGTGGAGGCCACGAACAGGCAAGCGAAATGTCGGACACCCGCCTACAAGATGGACGAACCACGTGGCTAAGGTTGCAAGAAGTCGTTGGATGCAGGCCGCTTCCAACAGGTCAATGTGGAGATCTTTGAGGGACGCCTATGTTCTGCAGTGGACTTTCTGTGGCAGAGACGATGATGATGATGATTATGATGATCAACTACATAGTAGACAGGGGCGTGCACTCCTTGTAGGCAGAAATGCAGTGCTTTACTTGCCATTCACAGATATTTTATTATAACGTTCGTACGTTTTAGATGGCTTTAATTTATAGTAAATAAATGAATAAACAAAATATAATAACCTAAAAACGCCTAATATTTTATAAATAGCACCTATTTGCAATCACGCAAACATTATGGTTGCCACGCGAAAAGCAAGAGGCGCTGCAAAGCAAATTAATGTACCTAATCAACCAAGTCATGCCGCCGCGTCCCGCATTACATTTGTTTGCATGTGTGTAGTTTTTTTGGTGTCCGTGCACAGTCGCAAACGCACACACCCATGAATATTGAAAGCCGCGACTCCTGCGGCAGGCCTCGGGAGTTCGGCAGTTGTCGGGAGTAATCGTTAATGTTCGTTGTCTATAATCCGAGTAAAATTAATAGGCTGGATTCTAATAAATCACCTATGCACATTATGCATTTTTGGTTAGTAAGGTTTTATTTGTTTAAATAGAAATGTTTTGTGTTTCGCGGGGGCCATTTTGCTTTTTTTATGAGTTTTTGCATTGTTTACTATTTTATACTATTATGTTTGTAAAAAAAAAATAGATTTCTTAACGGATTTTTCATTTTAACATTTGAAAGTGTGTACATTTAACAGTTTATTACTAAGTTTCGATATTAATTGTAGTCATTTGCTTTTACTAGTGTGTTTGTTTATTTTTTAAAATTTTATTTGATTTCGAGGTTTGTGTTAAAAATGTATGTTTATCAAATGAATGAATGAGGTGGCCGAAATCTTGCGTTTATTTACATCGGTATAGGTATAGTAATCTCAACTAACCGGAACCTTGAATATGTGAAAATTGAAAGCTGACTAGGTGAGTTTTTTTTATTTTACTTATTAGAATTTCTTCCGCCGCGACGATCGATCGCTGTTTTGTCTGCGTTGCCGTAGAAGATGGACATGAATAGTAGTACATCTAAGACTTGTTATGTTGGCATGGTTTCCGACTTAGAGATCCGTCGTGTGGCTGTGGCTATGCTATGCTAAAAAACTATAAAAGAAAATGTTTTTGTGACCGAGTACTCCGCCGCATACCCAGTGTCATAATCCTGTGCACGCCGCTGATAGTAGATCAGCTACGCGTATCAACCCGCGGTAACGCGTAGTGTAGGACGCCCTCCTAACGCGTAGTGTAGCTAGGTGACAATTAGCGAAAGGTCACTGGCAGATGCCGAATGCAACAAAACACGGTGTAATGGCGCAATTTGGAGGCAGGCCCGGATCTAGAGGGGGGGGGGGGGCAAGACGGGGTCTGTGCCCCAGGCGGCAAGTTCAGGGGGCGGCATATTGAATCTTGGGAGACAACTACACAACTGACCAATAACGTAATACCACTTACACGGACACTGCAGATTTTTTTTTCGCGGATCGTTAATATTGATGAATATGAGATAGGGGCGTGTGAAAAAGAGATGATGCTATTTTTGGAAACTCCTTCATCGATCTCAACGACTACGTTTGGTTTCAAATATTCAATTTGTGTTTACTAGTTAGTTTTGTTGATTAACCGAACGAAGAAACATATTTTGTTTCCTACAGAAGTTTGTCCGCGACTTCGTCTACGTTTATATTATGATAATATGTTTGTAAAAGCAAACCAACGTTATACCGCTACAATTACATTACATTATAACCTCTGCGAAAACTTTTTACAAAAATGAACATAAAACATTATCTTGGGTCCTTCCCATCTTTTATTCAGCTATGAAATAATCCTTTATTTCAACCCCTTATAGCTAATATTCAAAAACAAAGCCGACGCACCCGGTTCAGGACTCCAAGCTTGCGTGCTGTGGCAGATATTGCGCCCTCGACGTGATTCCTTGGATTGAGATGGATATACACAGCTTATATCCACTCCAAGGATATTCAGGTCAATATTCTGCATTGCGAGGGTGCTCCCCAAACTCCTCCAAGGATGGATGAGAAATAAACTTGCACACCATTCCAATCTGCCGACGAGTAATGCCAGACCCTCCGCTCAACCTGCACGGCACGTGGAGGTGAAGCGAACGGTACTGACGACCCAAACAGGTATTGATCGAAAGTGCCCAGAGGCCAGAGGAACCAGCATGATCAGTCTTGGAGGAGCCCAGCCATAGTTCATGATGTGTATTGAAAGACTACCAAGACCCCCAAGAAGACCCCTATATCGGTCGACGGGAACTGCACCCGCGCGTCATCAGCCGCCTGGCCAAGATACCTGAACAGCCGCGTCGTCTCATTTTCCCCGTTGTGAGACCTGTAAAGGGACACGTAGATGCGGCTTAGGGAACCTAGATCCACGTGCACCCACAGAGCGGAGAAGAAAGGGTCCTCCATGCAGCGCAAACGGCGACAGCAGATGCATACCCCGGTTTTCGGCTTGAAGTTTTCTTTAAGCGAATAACCGGGGTACAGCAGGTAGGAATTTTTGGCCGGACGAAAAATAAACGAATTTGCGTCTCCGTCAAGAAGAGCAAAGCAGGCCGGGCCATCTAGAGATCATGGTGGACGGCATTGAGGTTCGTATGGAGTCCGCGGATGTTAGTGAATTCCAAAGTGAACGCGGTGGTGGGGTTATGCACCGCTGAAGGACCTGCTCTGTTTAATTGCACTGTCATGAGGTTGAGGGGATGGGTTTTATGAAGAGGCATCGAGGAGCCTAAGTCCGGACATTAAGAAGGCCGTATGGGCACCGGCACGAAAGGGTCTGCAGGTGGCGAATTGATCCACCGGATAGAAGGGCCCGAACCCTCCCGGGATCAGCCGCTGGGACCCCACATCTGGTCACCAATCGGCACGAGGCCGATGGAGCCACCCAATATTAAGCATGGCATGGTGAGGCAGCCTCTCGTGGTGATCAGCCACGATTGGGCCCCTGTACCGTACCGCGGACGGCCAGCGGACAACCGTTTCTACGGGTCACCCTGACCGGGGGGCAACACTCTTCCCTTCGACAGGGACCGAAATTACCCACACGGTACAACCTCATGCCCGGAGTCAAACCCCTCGAAAAACCGGAATAACACGGGCTGATCCCGGAAACCGGTCCCTTACGGGGATCACTATGGCGGTCTTTACGCCCCGGGGATGGTGGTCGCTATCCGGGCGGACACTTAAGTCCTACCACCACGAACTGTGTCACTCATTTGGCACTACCCAGGGGTCACGTGTAATGAAACTAGAGTTAAAGCCACGGACGCGAGTGACGTTAACCCTCGAAAGTGAAGCTACATACAAGTGAAGCTAATATAAAGCGTGTAAAAAAATGCTTAACCTGGTGGTAAAATGGCGTTCTTTTCCGAAGGCCTGTGTCATATGGTTGCTAAAAATGATTTTAATTAAGATTGATTATGATTAAGATAAAAATATAGGCAGGTGGGGGCGGCATTTTTCAGTTTTTGCCCGGCCTCGAAAATACCTAGATCCGGCGCTGTTTGGAGGAGGCCTATATGTCCAGCAGTGGACATTAAAAGGCTGATGATGATACTAAGGCATCGAAAAGGGCATTATAATTTATTAACAACTCAGGATACCTCCTACAAAAAGTTATATCAGTGGTCTACCAACCAAACCGCCTGAAACCGCTTAAGAAAATACACCAAATGAAAGCTTGAAGTAGCAAATACATTGAGCTTGAATAGTTAATTGCTTTACTTACACGCTCTCGACAGCCAAAGTGGTTCTAGATAAGCGAGAGCGGGGCCAGTGTTGTATGGTGGATCTCAACATTTCTCAATCTGTTACAAGTTTTTTGCTAACATATTAATGGTATAGGACTTAGGAGAAGGGGGCAAGGACGTCCTAAAATCAATTATGACGCCTCCTGTTTTTTTTTATTACTTAGTAAAGGAACAAAATAATGTTTAATGTATAAAATTAATTATCAAGGTGAAAAAGGAACTACTACTAAAACAGTGTTGTGGAGAAAGCGAATACGTTATTTTACAGCGCGACTCTACAGCAGACTCGTCTCAAATAAATTTAGAATGTTTACAACAAAAATAATAATGTGAAATAGAGCTGAATAACAGCCATTGTTGAGAACCGCTGTCGTACATATTTATTGCGAATGCAGGGTAGGTTTAATTACTACTTCAGCCGTAAAATCAATCCCTTTCCCACGGGATCCTTATCTATTTTCTAGGTCCCTAAAGCCTCTAGCTAAACAATATTTTCTATAGAGGTATAAAACAGATGTCAGAGAATTTTATGGTCAATAATTGCTATTTTGCTATTATTTCTTGTTTTTATTTTTATTTTTTTTTATTGCAGTTAATGGCGAGACGAGCAAGCCGTTCGCCTGATGGTAAGCGCTTAGGGTATTTATATATAGAGGGAGCGCTGGTACTTCAAAAACGTAGATAAAAATGGTGGTCCCGGGCCACCATTTACTACCCTCCTATTAGCTAATATTTGAACAGGATGTGCAACATACATAAATTACTTGAAAAAAATATTAAAAATAAATAGTTTATGTGTATTTAATTTCACTCAAACTCGTTTTAAAAGGATAATAGCTTAATATAATTTCGGCCATCAAAGGAATTTATAGCAAATTATTGCTAAATAATTAATTAAATTTTTACTAATATAGGAGCGCTACCAACATTGTATGTATCAGCCCATATACGTCCCACTGCAGGGCACGGGCCTACTCTACAATCGAGAGTACGATTAAGAGTGGTTAGGCCATATAGTCCACCACGCTGGCCTAGTGCGGGTTGGCGGACTTACATACCATAGAAATTTATTTTATAAATGGCTATGGTATGCAGATTTCCTCACGATGTTTTCTTTCACCATTTTAGTGCGTGGTGATTGACTATCAATACACACATGACTCCGAAAAGTCAGAGGTGTGCCCTGGGATTCGAACCCGCGACCACCGTGAACATGTTGGCAGTCGCGTCTAGTCCGTTTACCAACAGGCCACCACGCACTTATCAACTACCAACATTACGAACAAGAAAATATCTACGTTTTACAAAACGCGAATGTATGACAGCGCTCCCTCTATACAACGTGTAACAGGATTAATTCACAACCTCAGACACCCCAACTTTAAAATATTATTGCAATCATAGTTTATGCTTTGAAATCGTACTACCATAATTACAAAATCTTTTATTTATGAAATTAGTTATACCAAATGTAGGCACTTAACATGGTTACCTTACGAATTACAAACAAGAGTGCACTACTACACACGCTCGCGGACACGCACACATGTACACAAGACCCATTCACACGAGTACCTAACGTCGAACGCTGCGCCGGCAGAAACAGCTGACAATAAACGAAATACAAATTACGTATGTAACTGATTACTTGGTGGCTTGGTAAACAAATTATTATTAATTTAATATGTAAACATAACATTTGTGTTTTAGCTATAAAATCTAAATATTTCACTTACTAGATATAATGCGTACGAACCCAACATAAGACAATATTTTGCATTAATCGGCTATAAAATATTAATAATTTCACTTCCGCTAAACTTAGTTCCTACAGGCCGGCAGGATACGGGCGTCATTTATTTTGCATTACTAATGAATAAGATAAGGATGGACTTTAGTGTATCTGTCCAAGATATCAGGGTTGGGAGGGAGTGGGGGGGGAGGGGAAGGTGTCCCATGTGCCCTGGTACCACTCCCATGAAAAGGTGACGCACCATTCCCGAGAAAAACCAATTAATGTAACCTAACTTTAGTTTAGACTTTAGTTTATTTGGCCACGAAGAGAGCGGCGAAAGTGATCACAGGTGGTAGGGATTGAGTCCCTGATTAAAACAATACCACTCTTATTAAAAAGTGGTGTATAATTTCCGAGAAATTATGTGATAAATTTTAGTTTCAATAAATGAACTTTATATCATGTTTGTTGTTTTATTTGTTTTTTAAACAACTTGGAAATCATGTTCCGATGGTAGTTAGTGTACCCACTTTGTGGAAAAAATAGGTCGACTTTGTCTCAAAACCGACTTGGGCACCCCGACTTCACGTAGACTTTTGGTTACCACCCCTAGAGTGTATATAAAAGCCGGAGGCGCGGAGGGAGAGCAGCCCCCGCCCGCTGTAACGAAGGATAGGCAACCGTGCGAGCCGTAGCGGCTGAGGCTGGTCGCCGGAGGCGACCAGCAAGCCGAAGCTGCGAAGGTGAGCATGGGTGCCTATCCTTTGTTACGCAAGGGCGAAGGGGCTGCACTTCCCGCAGCGCCGGAGACGTTGCAGAAGTAAATTTGTTCTGACAACAAGTGTTTTGAGGTTAGGTTACATTAATTGGTTTTTCTCGGGAATGGTGCGTCACCTTTTCATGGGAGTGGTACCAGGGGACATGGGACACCTTCCCCCTCCCCCCCCCCCCACTCCCTCCCAACCCTGATATCTTGGACAGATACACTAAAGTTTTACCTTAACTTACGTGTTACATGGCACTCATGCGGCGATTTCTTTTTAAAATATGTTCGAAATGTCCACCACCTTGATACACTTTGATGCACATTTGCGTAATTGTTCACGTAATTTATGTAAAAGTTCAGTGTCACTTTTCACTTTTAGGAAGGCTGCCACTATTCTACTTTTTAGTTCCTCCACATTAGTACTTTCACTGAAGTATACCGATAGAGATTTATTACATCCCCACAAAAAAAGTCAAGAGGCGTCAAGTCAGGTGACCTAGGAGGCCATTGCACAGGTTCGCCGCGACCTATCCAGCGCTCTCCGAACTCAGCATCGAGATACTGTCGGACACTACACTGGTGCCGTGCCTGTCGTTAAATGTCCTTCCTGACAATGATACATTATCACCATAGAGTGCGGAAGTTCTCACCATTTCAGTGTATTCAATATTCGAATACCGAAAAGACATCGCGCGCGAAAGTTGTCGAAATATCTACTTAACACTTAAACACAAGTAGACACAGATAACTGCGATGCACGACTAGATTTTTTTCACATTGTCGGTGCCCATTTAGGGATATAAAATCTTACAAATACAATTAGTTTTTAATTAAATTGAATTTAAAATAATTTCATTTAATAAATAATAGTTTGTTTTATTATATATAGACAATTTCTAACCTTGAATCCTGATCAAAATGAATTAATGTCGAAAAATAGTGGTGGCCCTTATTTTGTTTTGACGAGTATATAAATACTCTAAGGGTAAACGATACGACCGCTCATAAACAGTAGCAACATTCCACTGCGCTCGCCATCCTGAGACATAGGATGTTAAGTCTCAATATGTCCAGTAGTTGCTCTGGCTACAATGTCCTTCAATCCGAAACACAACAGTGCATTTGAGCAGTGTTGTTTCACGGAAGAAATAGACATTGCGGTGGTACCTACCCAGATGGCCTTCCACATATGAGAGACCTACCACCAGTAAAGTAATATTAACATCAAGTAATATTACTACTACTATATTACTATACTTGTAACATTTATTTTAAATCGAAATTATTTTTCTTATTATTATGCGCGTAAAGCTCATGATTTTTCTTCCCGCATCGGTCCCGAAGGGAAACCTCACACCTTATAACCAAGTTATCCATTACTCCGATGACTAAAACTGAAAGATGATGTATAGATATCGATTATTTATCGACACAAACAATATTGAAACAGGAAGATAGAGTATTTATGCCAGTCAGCTGTGCTACGTATTGTTTATGTTTCACCTACTCCAGATCATATTACTGTACACAATCACTACGGTTTGTAACATTGTAGCGGCCTTCAACTCTGCAACTGCACGTCCGTGTTTCAACGTAATAGTGTAATACCTGAGTGATAATCATCCCTTTCCACTTGATACACTGGATTGCATTGGACTTCGCATCAGTAAGTAGTCAGTTTGTATTGGCAGTATAAAGAAAGATCTCGGGTCGGGCAACGTGATATTGGAATTCATGTCCAGTATGGCGATAGGCTCAGCCCCTATCAAATCATGGAAGACATAAGGCGTACCCTGTTTGCTACCAGAAGTACCTCTACTTACCCCATTCTGGAAGAAAGGCGTGAGTTTATGTATGTTTGTATAAAGAAAAAACCTACTGAACGAATGGACTTAATGTTTCAGTAAAACGATTGGAATACGAGATAAAATCTAAGTGAGTGTGGCTTCCAATATATTCTCCTACGGCAGCATTCGCCCTAATTAGTCCCAGCCCGTACATTAACGTAACAACATCGGCCCAAAAACTCAAGTGCGCCAAACTTATTGACATCATATTGATTTCTGCGTAACGATTGGCCAAGTTGGGCCGTCGTCGAGTTGCCTTCCACTCCAAGCGTTTATTGTCCAAATAACTCTAACACGACCAGGCTGTGAGCGGTCTGATCACTAAAAAGTCAACAGTAGAGGTCTAGTTGTAGTGGTCGCGTTAGAAATCCCTAGTAGAAGGGAGAACCACCGACGCAAATTATAGCCGCCGTAGTTTTTCACGTAAGGGGCGCGAGAGACGGGCCCTCCTGCCACATGTCTCACAACTGTGAGCTAAACTAAGCTCATTTAATATTTCATAGAGCAATTTCGGGGAAAACGATGTTTGTATAATATTTTTTTATAAACAACGTTGACATATACAGTTTTATTAACATAATTTATTTAGTATATCCATAAATATCTATTTACAAAATCAGCACGGGCACATGCCTGATGGCCTATTTTTTTGCACTCCATTTAATTTAAATGATTAATATTGGATAGATAACTTCTTATTTTCGTGTTATTAAACGCTACAATGGCAAAATATTATACAAAATATAAATCGATTGCGATCTGGGGGCGCGGCCGAGCCCCCTCCAAGTCGAGCTATAGGCCGTAACATCCTTTTCTCGAAGCAATTCAGACCATTTTCAACCCCCTATAACTTCGTTGTGGCTAAAGCATGAAGCCTGAATTTTCAGTTACTAAGCAGGCATTGTGTAAACACGGTATATTTAAAATTTCATTTAATTTGAACCAGTAGTTTAAGAATTATAACTTGTCAAACTTTCGTAATTTTGTCACTCACTGACTGACTGACCGATCATCAAAAGTCTAAGGCACTTCTAGCAGACATAGAACCTTCAAATTTAGAATATAATTAGTGTTTAGTGTCTAAAGTAAGGGAAAATTCAAACATTTCATAATTTGTGTCTAGTTTTCTAGATAGACCAACTGCGTGAATAACTTTGTAATCCCATATAAATGTATAGGATTACAAAGTTGCATTTGCAGTTAATGAATCATTGTACCCGTATATAATGGAATAATAGTTGTAGATAGATATCTATATACATGAGGCATAACAGGAGGGGATATAGAGAGGGAAATGGTGTATTCAGCCCATGAAACTGTACAACATTCCTCTAGAAAAACATGACGAAGAAAAACTTGCAAATAAATAGATTAAATAACTCGAAAATATCAATTACAATGAAAGAAAGAACATTAATAATCAAATCCGCTATATTTGTGATAAATTGATACCTACAAAAATAAGAAAAATCCATAAGACAGAGGCTTTAAGAAAAATCGTTAGTGATATTCTAGAAGAAGTACCGAAAAGGAAAAAAGTAGGACTCTACAAAAAGACGTGAGATCCCATCAAAAACATCCTGTAAAAAAATTCCAAGTCTCGCAGCTCAGGTTTTCTACCGCAAAAAGTTGTGAGATGCATGTAATACCAAGTCGATTAATTTATTTAGTCCTTAAGGGACCTTCTATATAAAGTTATTACGTTAGTAATTACCATATCAATATTAAAAATTCTTTACGTTTTAAATAAATAGATCGACTTGGCCAGCAGCATTATGTATAAATTGTATGATACATTATGTTTTCATGCGATGGTTTAATGGAACTAAGTGAAACCGAGTGTCAAGAGTAAATCAGTTTTTCTTAAAATAAGGACTTGCAAGATTTTATACTTTTTTCCTTTTGTCCAGTATTTACTCTGCCCGCATCATCTTTCGAACCGGTACAAACTACTGTTTGGCAGAAGATATTTATATAGTCGTTTTATCTCGTAGCTTTATTTTTCTACCCCAGAAACAAAAAAATGTGTGTATATGTATGCGAGTGTATGCAAATACACTCGCATAAAAATACATGATGCGTAAATTGTGTTCATTCATATGCAACCTCTGTGCCATATTGACGTCGTATACGGCGTATATCGATACCCTGGAGAAAAGAGCCCCACTATCGAACATCAGAGAAAGTTTTCAACATTACCCGGCTGCATACAAACAGCGTATTGACTTTGCCCGGCTACATAAATCTCGGAGTATTGCTAACATTGACCGACTGCGAACAAACATTGACTTCTCTTCATTACCCGGCCGTATAGAAAGAGCATATTATTATCTTAAGCAGTAGCGTACTGAGGACTTTTCTATATGACCCGGTCGCATATATCAGAGATTTTTTAACGCAGTCCCAACTACATAGAAACATGGTTTTATGGAAATTGCCGGGCATGTAGAAAGATCATGCTATCAACTACCAATATTATACATATTGAGACTTCGACAGCTTATGTCTCTGGATGGCGATCGCAGTGGAATGCCAAACATAACGTTCCAATTCCTGGTGTTATTTGATTTTTCTACAGTCCATGAGCGGTTTATCATCAAGCAAATGTCATGCTCGTCTCACTGTTCAATGCAATAAAAATACTGGTTAAGTATATATCTGGATATTCGTAATATTCTCCAGAGCTTACAAATATAGTAAATACCAACTTTAACCAGCTCTTTATATACAGACTTTTCTAACGTTGCCGGGCCGCGTACAAACAGCGTTATTTCCTTGTATAATAAAATAAGTAGAATGTTTCATCCTCCGTGAAGGCGGTCCGGCGGCCGGGTGACTCGTTTCCCTCCTAACAATACTTTTACACATTTACGAGACGCTGTGAGGGGGGAGGGATGGGAAGGCTGAATTTCCTAAGTATTAAATTTTGTTTTACTTAACATAATGACGGTTTGGGTTACCTTAAAGACGAAAAGTGAAGATTTTCGCCGTTTTACTGTTTATATTTTGGTACATTGTTTTTAGAAAAGATATTGTTTAGCTGACAAAATGAAGACGAATAAGAATGTAAGAGTTTGCAGGGATCAGTCACTACAAACATATGCGAGCGAAACATAAAACTTAAGGCAGCTAAACAAACCAACGTTTGAGAAGTTTGTACTACATATTACGTCACCCTTATTTACCCGGTCAAAGGTTATACGGTACACCTAAGACCGATCAAAGTTGGTTAAAATTAAGTTAATTGAGCAACGGGTCAACGGTTACCAACAAAATGTCACCGACTCTAATAGATGTGTAAAAATATCTACTGTCCATTAAAATATCCACCAATGTGTGGGTCGAACCTTTAAAAGCAAATCAATGCTTTTCTATTACATCATTAGCCTATCGGTCAAATTGAGAATTAATAATTTCAATCAGAAGACTAATTAATATTCCACGAATTCCACTACTCAACGGTATTATAAACCAATATCGATACGGAAATTCGCATATAATCTGGGTAATTCGTTTAAAACCTCATTATCTCGGGTCGAATGTCGGACCCGACACAATATCGGATGCTCAAGTAGTATCGTATACGAATGTGTCTAGAAGTAGTACGGCTTCCGATAAATGAAACAGTGTCACGTGTCACACGACAAAAAGTCGGATGGGAACAGCTTTATAATAATTATCAGATTTCGTGCAGTAACTAAATGAAAAAGAATTGGTTTCTTGGTTGTGTTTGACATCCAATTAGAATCACTAGGTATAGCGATACCCAATTCAAATACGAATACAAAACTTGATAAAAAGAAAAAATATTATGAAATGATCAAAACCACGGGAGATATTTCGTGTTGCTGAGGAAGTTTCTTTGTAATGCCTAGAAATATTTCTGAAGAATACGTATAATGGATTATTACTTGGCGATTCAAATTATCCCACAGATTTTCTATTCAAGTGGAATAGAAAATATTGATTTAAAGTAGAAACGGGGCATTAAGTAAAATCTCGCACATTACCGGCAACACGTAGACTAATAATAAATGTGCGTATGTGCGGAATGTATTCATGTGGACGATAATACCACTCGTGGGGCGTAAACGAGATATAAATATTCATTATAAACGCGTAATTAACACAATATTTGAGCCGTTTCGTCGCGGTCTGGGGCCCTACTATATAAATCCGAAACGAAGTTCGAAATTTCGTGACGTTTTTCGTTTCGAGACCTACTCTGTAACACGAAATTCGAATCTTCGGATCGAAGAATGAATTATTCCAATATATCGGCAATACGAACATTTACAGAGTAGGTACATTCGTATCGTCACAAACTTCGTTCGTCCGAAGTTTCGAACTTCGTTTCGGATGAATATAGTAAATAGTAAATGTTCGGATTGCCGATTTGATATTTTCGAATAATTCATCCTTCGATCCGAAGATTCGAATTTCGTGTTACAGAGTAGGTTTCGAAACGAAAAACGTCACGAAGATTCGAATTTCGGATTTATATAGTAGGGCCCCTGTGCCGGAATTATCCAGAAATAGCCAGGTGATACGGCGCGGGCATTTAAGGAATTCTTACTTGATTTAATCATTAAGTACTTGCTTGTATTAATTATTCATTATTAATCTGTGGAGTAAGAGCTGAGAAATATAGACATTTATGTTTGGATATTATTTTTTAAACTGCTTATGATGGTGCAATGACCTCCAGATATTATCGAACGGCAAACGAAGAATACACCATAACTCACAAATAAATGATTTTATGATTCATAACTTAGTTACTTTATACAAATGTTATTCACATCAAATGTTAAATAGCTAAACCTTCAAACGTCGTCTGCAGTCTGCACATATGTACATCTCGCTATAAACATACATATTAATTCTGCCGAGTATTTCACCAGTAAAATTGTTTTAGTTATCCTACAGTATTTTATTGTTTTTTTCTACAACATTAGCGGCAAACTTACCAGCGGTTAATCAATAGAAATGAGTACCGCCACTTTTAACCAGTCAAATTCCGTTTTTTTTTTCCAATGATTGGCGACACGAGCACGCCGTTCGCCTTATGGTCAGCGATACGACAGCTCATAAACAGTAGCAGAACCAAACAACACCTCGGATCACAAAGCAATGCTTGGCGTTTCACTGCGCTCGCCATCCTGAGACATAAGATGTTAAGTCTCAATATGTCTAGTA